>OU343221.1:201260194-201312171 GCA_910596185.1 Chrysanthemum makinoi
GAACCAGAAGATGAAGCATAAGCCATAAGAGCAAAGTTATGCTCTTTTGAATCTTCACTAGCAAGAAAAGCTGCATTGGGTCCTTCTTCAATCTGATCACTCCAATCATAATCACCAAGACAATCTTGAGCCATCAATGCTGAAGAAGGAGCAGACTCTTCAGTGATCTTCTTAACACCTTCAATCCTCTTAGGAGCTCGACATTCCCTTGCAAAGTGACCCTTCTTCTTGCAGTTAAAGCACTCCATCTTGCTTTTGTCGAACCCTGCTCTCCTTTGACCATCATACTTAACTTGTCTTCCAGTCCTCCTCAGAAACTTCCTTGCTTGGAGAGTCAACATTGCCATTTGCCATTGAAGATTAATCTCTTCCAAATCATCAGGATCAATTTGATCCAGATCTTGATTCAACACAGTAACACTAGTAGTTAAATCAGCCAGAAAAGCACAAATTGCACCATCACTGACATTATCACTAACAGTGGTATTGTTTGCAATAGCCGTGGTTATACCATAGGCAGCAGTGGATACATCTTGTGGGCTCTTGTGATTAGTGGATACAAAAGCAATGTTTTGATTAGCGGAAGATGCATTAGCAAAGTTATTCTCAGACTCATAA
The DNA here is from genome assembly GCA_910596185.1 of Chrysanthemum makinoi. Taxonomy (NCBI): domain Eukaryota; kingdom Viridiplantae; phylum Streptophyta; class Magnoliopsida; order Asterales; family Asteraceae; genus Chrysanthemum; species Chrysanthemum makinoi. The sequence goes on from OU343221.1 coordinate 201,260,813, forward strand.
ACCTTCAAGTTGTTGAAGAGATTGTCCAGAGTCATCTTATCAAAGTCCACCTTATTTCTCCACACAATTGTATGAATAGCCCATTCAGATGATAAACTCCTAATGAACTTCAAATTAATATCTTCTTGAAGAACCTTATAATCTACTGACTTCAGTTGATGATAAGTTTTGAAGTCTATTGTGTGTACCATCAATCTTTTCTCCACTAAGAGCAGTGAAGGTTTCAAATTGATGCTTGAGCATATTCATCCTGGACTTCTTAGTGGCTTCATTACTAGCAAACCTTGTCTCAAGAGCATCCAGTAACTCTTTAGCAGATTCATATTGTTCAAAATCCAAAGCATAATCATTGGGTATTCCCATGGAGAGAATATTGTGAGCCTTGATCTCCAGCTTTCTCTTAGCCTTGTCAATTTCACTAACAATGGTAATTTCTTTGCCATCCTCTCCCTTCTTAGGAAGAGTGTCTCCCTTTTCAACGACATCCCAGAGAGCATAATCAATCATGCGAATGTATTGCCTCATTCGCATTCTCCAGATTTGATACTCACCATGCTTGAGCATGGGTACCTTTGAAGCAGTCACCATGTGAGTTTCGTCAGACATCTTATCTTCCTTGAACAAAACTTAACTTGACCTCTTCTTGATTACAGTTTCTAGATCACAAGCTCTGATACCACTTGTTGATCCCAGTTGAGCAAATGATCTAATATAGAAAGTGACTTAGAATAAAAGCTTATTAAGTATTACGCGGAAATTAACACTTAATCTTAAGAAGAAGAACAGTTAACATTCAACACCTCAATATTATTTATTAATACGAATACTCTTTACAGTATTAGGGTTTTGCAACCTTGAAGTGTATCGACCTTAGATATAAAACTTTCACGTATATCTAATCTAACCTAGGACCTCCTTTTATTGAATAAGGAGTCCTTTACATAATACAATACGTAACCTACAAGATAAATATCTTTACCATATTTATCTAATTCAATAAACTAAACCGACTATACAAAACACTAGCAGTGGTTACAATATATCATCCGTGGTTACACATTACTACTAGCCGTGGTTGTCTTTATCAGCGGTTACATTCTTCTGTCCGTGGTTATATCAAACATGTCCGTGGTTCCAATACTTAAAGTAATTCATGATTCAAGGAACCAAAAACCCAACAGACTATTTAGTGTAAGTATAGTCCTATGCATTATTTGAGGGGAGGATATTAATGTCTACTTAGTATGCAAGGAAGAAGATGGAAAAGTACGCTTTTGATTTTATGAAAGTACTGCTTGAAAAGTATTGCTTGGAAAGTACTGCATACGTGGAAGTACTGTTTGTCTTATTAAAAGTATTGTTCCAACGGTAATATTGAGGGCTAATTATTACTAACGGTAACTTTGTTATTAAGGGCTGTGATTTTTTAAATCTCACCTATAAATAACTACTCTCCGATTTTCCCTCTCATATTGATACTTTAGAATCTTTTCCATATTTCTCTCACTTTCACCTATATTATTCGTCATATCTCTTACTGTGATAACATAATCATCAATGGCGAATCGAAATACACTTACAAAGCATAATATGGTGGCTAATTTAGACAAGACTGAAGCAAATGCAATCTTTCATGACATCATTGATTATCTTACTAGATCGCCAATCAGTTATGCACTATTAGTAGAACCAGATGTTATTGAGCCCTGGATTCAACAATTTTGGGAAACAGCTAGGGTTCATATGGAAAATGATGAAGAGTATATTCATGCTATGGTTGCTGGGAAAAATATCAAGGTTACTGAAGCCTCTATTCGAGAAGACTTATTGTTTAATGATGCTGATGGGGCTATTCGTTTTGATAAGCAACTGATTTGGGATACTTTTGGGCACATTGGTTATGAAGGGTCCTTAACTGAACAAACATTCAGGAAACAATTAGTTTGTCCTCACTGGAAGTTTTTAGTGCATGTGTTGCTTCATTGTATTAGTGCTAAAAGTACTTCATGGGAGCAATTTGGATCTAATATAGCATCTGCTATGGTAGGATTGGCAACTGATCGTGTTTTCAATTTTTCAAGGCTAATTCTAGATGGAATGCTTTCCCACATTACTCATGGATCAAAATGGTTAATGTATCCACGGTTTGTTCAAGTTTTTCTCAATAAACAACTTTCAGATGTTCCTAAGCCTACAAGTCTTTTAGCTGTTGTGGTTCAACAAGCCAAAATTTTCACTTTCATGGCTAGGAAGAGTGATTTATTCACTAGAAGGGACACTCCCTTAACTACTTCTATGATGGAAGTTGTTCAAGCTGTCAGAGTTGATGCTGCAGAGGATGAAGATAGAGAAGGTACTGCTTCTGAGGGTACTGATACTCAAGGTACTGCCTCTGAAGGTACTGCTTCTCAAAGTGCTGCATCTCGAGAAGGTACTGCATCTCAAGGTACTGCTTCCTCAAGTACTGAAGTTCAAGAAGATGTTGCCATTTCACCTTCTCCATCTCCACAACGATCTGTTCCTGATTCTCAACCAGAGGAACATTCACCAATTCAAGGAGATGATTCACATACTATAACCCCTGAAGGTTTGACATTGGATAATTATGTTTTGACAAGGGAGTTAGTCAAGTTGAAGAAGACTACTGAGGCTCAAGCTAAACAGATTAAGAAGTTGAAGCTCAAGTTTAGAAGACTCAAGAATTTTTTCTGGCCATTGGTTCAACATCATCTATATGGGTCAAATCTAAAACGAAGGAGCAAAGGCAGTTTAAGAAGACAAAACGCCAAAAGGTTCAAAAACAATCATCTTCTGTCCAATTGGGGAGGAATTTAGAAGAAGAGAATTTGAAAGAAGATGTTGTTAAGGAGACTGAATCTCAAGGTACTGAAGAATATGTTAATATTGAAAGTACTGAGGAAGAAAGGACTGAAGTTCAAAGAACTGAGGAGCAAGTTAGTCAAGTTCAAGGTACTGATGATCAAGGTACTGCTGATCAAAGTACTGCTTTTCAAGGATCTTTTAGGCAAGAATTGATTACTCCAAGGTTGTTAAACTTTGAAGAGGAAGCTGGTCCTTCAACAACTGTACATGAAGAAGCTGTTGGTCCTTCAACTGTCATACAAGAAGAAGAAGCTACACCCAAGCCTATACATACTGCAAGTGATGACGAAACTATTGCTGTAATTTTGCAAGGTTTATCACAGCCAAGGGGTGTTAATATTCCAGGAGTGCAAAAAGAGGAACAACCAAAAACTTCTCAACCTGCAATAGATCCAAAAGATAAAGGTAAGGGCAAGTTGGTAGAGAAAAGGAAGAAAAAGAAACCTACTTTAGCACAGATAAGAGCTGCTCAAGAAGCTATGAATGAAGAAGCAGCTAGAAAGTTTCAAGAGGAATTAAATGCTAAAGATAGAGAAGCTAAGGAAATTGAAGAAGCTCAGAATAGAGAAGCAGCTAAGAAGTTGCAAGAGGAATTGAATGCTGAAGCTGATGAACCATTAGAGTCACCTATTCCTGTTAGATTCCTACCAAGAAGACCAAATCGAGCTAAAGACAGAAATGCAATGACGGCTTACTTAAAAAGTCAAGGATATAAAGGATTGCAGAGGTTTAAATATTTTGAGATGAAAGAATTGTATGATGCTGTTAGGGAATCTTATAGGAAAAATGTTGAAAGCATCAAAGATTATAAAGATGATGCTGCTTGGAAAGAAAAAGATAAAAAAAGAAAAAGAAATACTGAAGTTGAAGATATACAGTCATCAAAGAAAGAGAAAGTTGAGTTAAGATCTGATACTAATGATGAACTAAAGAATTACTTAAGAGTAGTGGATTTTGAGTATTCTACAGATGATGCTGAGATGAAGATGAACAAATCTCAAATTATTACTTTTGAAGTTGTAGACTCAAAAGATGGAAGTTATTTGATGTTTCATAGAGAAGATGAAAGCTTTAGAGTGTTCAACAGGTTATGGGATTTATTGCACATCATAGATAGAGTGGATGTATTCTATTTATATCATTTGGTGCGAGATTACTTTGAACAAAATCCATCAGAAGGAGTTGGTTTAGTATTGCTTGGAGATCTCACAACTTTATGGGAAACTGAAGAACAAAGCACTGCTGAAATTTGGAAGAATCAAGAGAATTGGGAGATTGTTAGCTGGAGATTCTTTGAAGAATCTGGAGTACATGTTCTAGAGCTAGAAGATGGAATTATGATTCACATGTTAGATAATAGAAGATATCCTCTTACACCAGAACTTATGAGGAGAATGCTGGTGCATGGAATGGAAGTAGAAGAAGATAATGAAATAGCATGTCTGGTCATCAAGCTGTTTATCAGATGGACTACAATTGCTGATGATGATGAATAACTGGTATGAATTTTAATTGAATAAATTCTTTTTGAAATATCAGTACTTTATTCAAAGTACTGCGATCAAACAAGACTTTCATCAAAGTATTGCTTGCAGCTTTTAACCAGTTAAGTGATTTTTGAAAGAAACCTTTTGTTTAGTAACAAATATTTTGAAACAAAGGTTGAATAAAATAAATGGTTTTGAGATGGTAACATCAATAGGTTATCAATCCACCATGGTTACAAAAGGATTGGCTAATCCATGAGCAAACGGTTCTGGTAAAGATATCTCAAATCCGTTTTTAGTTGACAACTTGCTAATAAGTTGTATGGTAATCAACTAACCATATCAGTAAATGTGAAGAGTTGGCTAGCCCACAAGAAAATGGCTTGTGGTAAAGGCTATGGAAAAACCATTATATGGTAATTAGTTCACCATGATGAAAGAACTAACTAGTCCAAAAGGGTACAGCTTTTGGTAAAGACAACTCAAATCTGTTGATAGCTGATGTTATACCCCTTTATCACGTATACCTTATTACTACGTTAAGCAAACCCAACACAAACACGTAACAGTTATGCGTAGATGAAGAAGAAAAGATTAAGAGGTTGGTGACAAGAGATGTGTATAAGACGTGTATGTATTTAGAGAGGTAGAGAGAAGAAAGATGAAAACAATAAGTTGTATATTGCTTCAAAGGAAAACACACACACACACACTCAAGCACACCCCTCAAATGACATACTTGAGGGGTATTTATAGTACAAGTAGAAGATGCCCTAAGGCTTGGCCATGGGCCTTGTATGGGCTTCGTGGGATTGGATTGGACATGGATTGATATAAGGCTAGCTTAACTAAACTAATACCCATTTAGCTTAGTCCAATCCACGAGCCCGTTGACTATTCTATCACGATATCTAACACACGTTACAAAGTTCCTAAACGTGAATGACCATCACTTCTAATAAAAACTATTAAGGCTAACAATCTCCCCCTAAGGGGTGGTCATTCAAATGATGCTCCACTTGATTAGGTCTTTACTTTTCTTGAGCTCAAACTTTGTGTGTAGATATAGAATAGTCTTGATTCTTTGTTCCTTCATGCTTTGTGATCAGTTAATGTGGTTGTCTTCCATTGTCAACTTCGTTGGTTAGGTGTCTCCACGTCTTTCTCCACCATGCTCACACTTCTATTTGACTTTGAGTACCAATGATGTAGTTCTCGAGTCTTTAGATTCATTGATGAAGAATCATCTTTAACTTTGTGTAACCTTTGATTATGATGAGAACTTTCATGTGTTTTTGGTATGAGCATGTGGCGAGTCTGCACGATCCATCCGCTCCGGAGCTTCCATAAGAAGAAAACCATAAAACAGGTTAGTAATAAGCGGATTCCAGCACTTACAAGTTTGAATTTCAAGGGTGTTAACAGCATAGTGTGAAAACACGTCTCTAATTCTCACAAGGGCCGTTCTTGAACTGGAGTCCCACAAGTGAGATAACACGGTATACCGAAGTACACCTACAGTTCAGATGAGTCGCTGAGGTACACCGAAGCATCACCCCACGATTGTAGACCGTTTGAGACACACTAAGCGTAATCCACGGGGAGTTACCGAAGTGACCTGCTGTCGGTACTGCTTGATGTTGACCCCTGCAGAGTTTCCATTCAATTACTGAAGATCACAGATGTGAAACTTCTCATAAATGTTCTGGCAGATTGCTAAGATGTGCGTAGGACTCTAGAATATATCACTTGTGCCCTTAATGATGAACAACAAGCGATGTCATGTCATGTGTTCCTATGAGATCTTTTGATGAATCTCGTGGCTCTAGACTCAATAAGTGCATTATGGTTTTCCTAGGCGGAGACTAGGGAGAGGGTCTCCTTCTTCAATATCAATAATCTCAAAGTGAAAGTCGATAGATTATGTAGGGTTCCCAGTGAGAATGAAACAAATCCTTTTAAGAGGAATTGAGTGGCTAGAAAGTTAGGTGCAGTGCGTCACTGGGTCCATGACGTCTTTGTCTTCAATACCAGCGTCATCTAAGTGACAACTAGTAGCATATGTATTGAACCCGGTTTCTGCCCTAAGGTTGAATATGGAGGGCTATTTCTTTTCACCCTTTCTTATTACATTTCTTTTTAATTCTTCAACCCCTTCTTTCTCCTTTCTCACATTACTCCTTTTTCAATCATACCTAAGGACTTCTAATACTAACTATGGGTATTGTCCTTGGGTAGATCCCTCCGGCTCTGGCGGATCATAGGACGAATTTCCTATCCTTAGTCACCTTATAACTCCATGACTGTCCTATTGTTGCCATAAAACCATTTTTCTTGAAAATCTCTCAAAGTGTTTATGATAGAAAACATGTTTGAAACACTTCGCGAGTTTTATATTTTCAGAAACACTCCCCCTTCACATGTGCTTATAAGTTTTGACAGAAATCTGCACAGAGAGGGTAGAGTTCGTACTTTTGAATTGATCGACTTTAAATGAACTAGACCGATTCGAGACACGTTTACATCACTAGAGAACTAGCTTGAAATTATTACCCGTCCTGGTCAAGTCCATAGAAAGTTTCTCGAGATGGTACATTATTCCTCGTCAATTCAATGGTTACGACTGAGTCGAGCTCTTTTGAGAATCAAACAACGAACATTAAACTTTTTTTTTATCACATTTTAATCACATTTCTCCCCATCAAAAATAGCATATCTATGATGTTTTTGAAACAAAATGATTAAAAGATATGTTTTTCGGAAAGCATTTGGAGAGAAACTGATTTAGCATGAATTTTGGAACAATTTTTTTTTGTTTTATACTCCCCCTTAACGAAAGCATATTTTTCATACAGAAAATTTAGAATCAATTAAGGGTTTAGAGGGAGTTATCTTGGTACCAAATGTGAGAGATTTTGAAACAATCTTTTTGAAAAATGTCGAATCAATGGTACGCAAGATGATGAAGATTTTGAAAATCTTTTGAAGATATTTAGAGAAAAATTATCTTCATTTGTTTTAGCACTTTCCTTTCTTTAAAGATCGGGTTGCAAGCTGAAATACTTAAAAGCCATTATGTTTTAAGGAATAGTGCTTGAAAAAATATTTCAAAACCTTTGATTTTGATAAGCACTTTCCTTTCTTTGAAGCGCGGGTCCTGAACTGATGTGTCCAGAAGCCATTATGTTGAAGTCCGGGTTTCGTACTGAAGTATACGAAAGCCATTATTTTGAATAAAATATTTGAGAAACGACATGTTTTGAAAACATTTAAAGAACTCTCGCTCAAGCATCTGTACATACCCGTATCATTGTTGAATGACATTTCTAGAAACGTACAGAATATTGATTATACGAGAGACATGTCGTAGAAGAATATTTTTGAATTTTTTGATTTTATATTGTTTTTGTTTTTTTTTTTTTGAAAAAATTTTCTATTTTTGTATTTTGCTTTTGTTGGTTTTATAAAAGAAATGGAAAATCAAAGATAGAAGATAGAGAGAATGAAGAAGAAGAGTTTACAGAATTAGAACCCTCTGATGAGCTGGGTTCTGAGATATTTGATTCACCTGCAACTAAAGAAGAAGAGTTTTCAAAAATAACAGTGTTAGAAGTACATGTTTCCTCACGGTGAGGGAGATCACTATCAACGGTTGTAGTGGTTTTGACTTCCTTATCTTGATGAGTTTCACTATTATCTGTGTTGGAGCAAGTATCAAAAATCTTTCCTGTGGGAATCCATCTAAGACCTATTGTGCTGAAAACTTTTCCCGTGGGTTTCCACCTAAGGTAAGATCTAGGAGTTGTTTTCTTATCAGATGCAGCGGAAGACTCTTTTTAGAAAAACTACGTCCTGAAGAGATCCACCTATTAGGTTTCCTTTTGATGTTCATCTTGTCACCGGGTTTGTTTCTATTTGGTGTCTTAGTGGATTGTGCCTCGGCACGAGAATTATATTTCTTGAGATATAGTAAGGCACATGCATCATGATTAGCTGAAAAGACACATTTTTTACATGTAGTACAGACAAATTCAATGTTCTTGTTTAAAATAGCAGCTTTAACTTTGTCACTACAGTCTTTTGGAAATTGATTCTTGTTCGAAAAAGACTTAGAATTCCTAGTGTTGTTTTCTAAGGGCATAGTACTTTCTTTTGCTAACTACTCTTAGATGCAAGCCAATTCCTAGTCTTTTGTAGAGAGTTCCTAGGTAATGGTTTACTACTACTAGCAGTGCCTTGAAAGCTTGTAGAATTCATCACCCTAGATGTTGCACCTAAAATTCCGTCCTTTCGAGTCAGTGCCTTTTTCCTAGCTTCTTCTAGATAGTGATTGTTGACGATGTTGTTAGAACCGACAGATTCTTTAACTGGATTTTTGGTCACTTTCCGTGTACTATTCCTAGAAATGCCAGGTGTAATCACTTTTGGTTTTTCAAAAACCGCTTTTTCTTTTTCAAAAACTTTTAAAATTCTCTTTTAAAGGGCAGGGACTGTGGAGTGACTGTTTTTGACAAATCATTTTTCTCATTGACTATTGGAGGAGCCTGAGAAATAGGCATTTTTGGTTTGAAAACCGGTTTGGGAACATTTGTTTTCTCCTCAGTCAATGGTTTTTCAAACTTAGTATCCATAGCCTTTCCTTTTTGACATTCCAGTTGAGCACTCAAAAGATCATTTTGCTCTTTCATGTCCTTGTAAGCACGCTCATACGACAGTTTGTCATACTTGCATTCCTCAGATTTTCGATCAAGTTGTTTAAAATAGGACACGTTTTCTTTTTCAAGTTTTGCAAGAGCATTTTCATATTTTGAAACAATTGCGGAGGTCTCAGACTGGAGTCTTTCATGATCTTCAACAGAATATGTTTGTAAGATAATGGACATGATATCGGTAGTCATAACATCTTCGAAGAGAGAATCATTGAGTTTTTCCAAAACTTTGATGTGTTCAACACTTTCAGTAGCTTGCTTTACCAGGGATTTATGGTCCTTGACAAAGTCAGCTGTTTCTTTCAAAAACGCTTGTTCGAAATGAATTACCCTCGCACTGATGCCAGCCAGCTGAGGGGCAATTTGAGTTTCAAAAAACTTTCTTTGTTCGATGTCAAAACTAGAGAACCAGTTGTTAGGTGTAATAGTGGTTTTAGTTTTAACAGTGTCTTGAAGATCCACAATTCTAGTTTTACATTGTCTAAAATATGTCTCGCATCACTTGTGTTAAAAGGATTGTTTGAAGACATTTGTTCAATGTTCAAAAGAGAATTTGAGACAACAACTGGTTTTGAAACAGATTTTGAAACAGGTGTTGACTCTTTGTTTGAAACACTTGGTGTGATGGAGAACCTTGACTTTTCTTTTTGATTAACAAAAGTAATTCCGTTAATTTTGTTCCATTTGTTATAATCAATTGGTTTGATTTCCGGATTCTTTTGTTTCATTTTAGATCTACTCTCCTCAGATAGTTCTAACGTTTCAAGAGAATCACGAACAATAATGGGTTCATGTAAAGCTTTTCCATTGTTTAACACATTCTGAGATTTCTTGAGGAACGAAGAAGGGTCGTTACCAAGTGCCATTCTATTGTTAGTATGAAAACGCGGATTTACTTGATTAGAAAGCATCTTGATTGTTTGAGCAGAATGACCCGTTTTAAGAAGCAAATTTTCCAAAGTTTGGATTTTTTCATTTTTATCAAGAATTTCATCAAGAAGAGAATCTTCTCGTTTTGAAAAATCAGTAATCAATTGCTTCTTTTCTTTTTCAAGATTAGAAAACATTTCTTTTTGTTTAGAAAGTTGGTTATTTAAATCAGAAATTTCCTTGTTTAGAGATTTAATTTTCAAGTTCGAATTCACATCAAGTGTGTTATACTTGATTTGCAATTCTTTTTCTTTAGAAACCAAATTTCGATAACCAATTTCTAATTCTGATTCTTTGTTTTTCTGAAATTCAAAAGCTTTTGCGTTCTCCTTGTAACTCTCAAGCTCAGCGGTCAATTTAACATTCGCGGCCTTAACTTCGCGATTGACCTTACTAACTTTCTCGATTTCAATACCACAATTATTAATTAATTTTTCAAAATAAGCACGGGTTTCCTCATCAGTCTCAGTATTTTGTGCCACACAGCCTCCATTAGGATCCACATCTGGAGTTTCAGAGTTCGTATTGCTACAACTCGGATTGTCCAGGTATGTATCATAAGTAGGTGCTGATGTCACAGAATGCTGTTCATCATGAGTAAACTGACTAGCAACATTGCTATAATTTGGTACCTCATTGAGTGGATCTGTGTCATAGACTGGAGGTGTATCAAAAGTACCACTTGATGTTGTATCCTGCGGATTGATTCTATGACCGGAGGTTGCGGTATTTTTGCTTTATCTGCCCGTTTTGGATTCATGAATGCGTATTCGCATCATCAATTCAATTCCCGACTCTTCTTTCTGTGCTAACATCAACATGTATTGGAGCCTTTCAAGCTTCGTCAATCGTTTGACACTAGATTCTGAACTAAAATAACCTGAATTTTGGCTTTGAGGTTCGGAGGTAGCATTCTGAACCGAAGTCATATAACAGTTATTCCCATTTTGATATCCAATATTCTGATTCACAATCTGACCCCCTTGATGTCCAACCAACTGCCCTGCATATTGCATCTGATTCCCCATTTTTATACCCGTAGCAAATCCATTCTGATTCCCAATAACATCAACCATTTGTCCTTCTTGACCCATATGAATACTCGGTTGAGCAAACTGCGGATTATACGATGAAATCCATTGGTTGTTGTTATTTGGTGTAGTTGGACTAATGTTAACTTCATTGAAGAATCCTTTTAAGAAATCAGTTATGAGACGATCTTCCTGAGTTGCCATTGATGAAGGTATGTATGATAAAGTTGATGTAGGATCGATTCAACGATAAAGGAGTTGTGGTTGATGAAGATTAAGCTCGGTTGAGGTTTTTCTGAAAGTCGTACTCGTAACCTTGGTTCAAAAAATTTTCGCCCAAAATTTGAATTTCACTATAAAAATCAATTCTAAGGTCGTATGAAAAATTTGAGTTATGACAATTTTGACGCCAAATTTGACCCGAAAAATTTGAATTTAGGCCCAAAAATTTGAATTTTTGACCAAAATTTTCACTGTTAAACCAAAATTTGAATCTCGCGTAAAAATTGAACGTTTAGTCTCCTCAAAAATTGAACGGTTGAGGTTTTTTTTTTTTTTTTTTAAACCTTTATGCGTAGAAAGAGCTTAGGCGTAGAAACAGAAAGTTACGAGTAGGAAATGGTTACGAGTAGGATCTTATGCGTAGGAAGCTTAGGCGTAGAGAACAGAAGTTACGAGTAGAGTTGGTGCTTAGGCGTAGAGATCTTATGCGTAGGATCTTATGCGTAGGATCTTAGGCGTAGGATTCCTTAGGCGTAGAAAGTATCTTACGCGTAGCCTTAGGCTTATGCGTAGACAAAAAAACTTAGTCGTAAAACCTTACGCGTAAGTGTGATCTTATGCGTAGAGTTCTACTCGTAAGAGTTTATGCTTATGCGTAAACTTAGGTTAAAAACCAAAAATCCTTTACACTGTCACAGCGTAAGGGATATCCACAAGTCGAAGTGTTCCACACACTTATCCAAGTGAGGGAAGCACTGAGTAACCGTTAAAGCTCGAAGAATCTGCACCAAAAAGTTATGAGTAGAAAACTAGGGTTTTGACTTTTTGACTTCTACTCGTAAGAAATTTCCAATGATTCAAACGATTTCTCTTGCACAGATATCCTTAAAACCACTCGAATAACCCAAAAATGTTGACCTTTTTCACCCAAAGTGCTTAGAAAAGTTATGAGTAGAAATGACCAAAGAACCAAATACGAGTTTAAAACTTAACCAAAACGCGTAAAGCTTCGAACTTTTTGCAAAAAACTGAAACTTTAGCACCAAATAAACCTTAAACCACAAGAATCTTGAATTTTTGAGTGCAAAAATTAAAGCTTTAAGCGTGACAACGTTTATAACAAAGCTACGCGTATAGTACCAACCTTCAAAACAAACACAAACACTCCTAAACCATTGTTAGGCGATTGATACCAATTGTTATACCCCTTTATCACGTATACCTTATTACTACGTTAAGCAAACCCAACACAAACACGTAACAGTTATGCGTAGATGAAGAATAAAAGATTAAGAGGTTGGTGACAAGAGATGTGTATAAGACGTGTATGTATTTAGAGAGGTAGAGAGAAGAAAGATGAAAACAATAAGTTGTATATTGCTTCAAAGGAAAACACACACACACACACTCAAGCACACCCCTCAAATGACATACTTGAGGGGTATTTATAGTACAAGTAGAACATGCCCTAAGGCTTGGCCATGGGCCTTGTATGGGCTTCGTGGGATTGGATTGGACATGGATTGATATAAGGCTAGCTTAACTAAACTAATACCCATTTAGCTTAGCCCAATCCACGAGCCCTTTGACTATTCTATCACGATATCTAACACACGTTACAAAGTTCCTAAACGTGAATGACCATCACTTCTAATAAAAACTATTAAGGCTAACAGCTGATGATTTGCTAAAAATCATATGGTTATCAATGTACCATGGTCTTACACACCAAAACATTTGGCTACTCCAGAATTAATGGCTTTGGTAAAGAGATCAAAATCCATTAAATTTTCAATGATTCACCTCTCACAGGAGTTAACACACCTGGAAGTGATGAGAATAGACTGCAACTTAAACTGAATTAATGTACAAATTGTCAATTGTTGTTGTGTTGCTGAAAAATGGAGCTTGCTGAATGTTGTTGAAAAGAGATTACTGATTAAGGATGATGTAAAGAATAATTCTAAAGATACTTTGATAATACTGATACAAGCACAGAAACTACAAAGATACAATCCAAAGACTAAGACATAATCTTTCCTTAAAGATGGAGCTGTTAAAGATAAATTCACAAAGGAACTTGAAGTCAAGCTAGTAGAATTCAAGTTAGGGGAGGATTGTTGGGATATGAAAGTGCTGAAGAATGACAAAGTACTGGAAAAAGTCAAAGAGTCAAAGTACTGCTAAAGAGTAAGTCAAAGTACTGCTGTTAAAGTCAAAGTACTGCAAGGCTAAGAGAACCGTTATATTCGTTTATAGAAAGTCTTGTAATTCTAGAATATTCTTTATTAGATTACTTGTCGTACAAGGATACAAATTGTAAATCGTTTAGGGTTATCCTTGAGCCTATAAAATAACCCCTAGATTGATATTATACGTACGTGACATTATTAGAGTTTTAGAGAGAAGTTCGATATTATTAGAGTTGTAAAAGAGTCTGCATAATAAGCAGAGTTAGAGTTATTAATAAAATCGTTCTAAGTTAAAGTTATTCTTCTTAGCTTTGTTAAGTAAATTCCGCATACTTAATAGAGTTTGCTAAGTGTTTCTCTGTTAATAACTTAGGATTTATCCGAGGTTATTAAACCTTAACAAGCTATTTAAGTTAGTTTGGTTAGAGTACATCGATCCAACACTTGGTATTGTGGAGGTTGGTCATAATAAGAGTAGTCATAATTGTTACAATGATCATACTCAAAGACAAGAGGATTCCTCATTTGACAATCAGCGTTATAGTGCGGACCTCCACAGTACTCACAACCGTATGATTGATGTGAGTGATTCGGTGAATCATATGGATATTGGTCAAAACCAAAGTTTTGATTGTTACATGGGCCTTGCTCATAGACAAGATGGTTCCCTGCTTGACACTCAAAACTCGGGTGAGGACCTCCACAATACTCACAAGCATATGTTTCCATCTCATGGTGCGAGGGTTGGTTAAAGAAATTGGTTGTTTCATTGTAGGGATTTTGGTCATAGACAAACCCGTTTCCCGAATTCACAATGCTACAACCAGGGCAATTTCCACCATTTTGAGGTCCCCCGCACCATTGACAACCAAATTGGTAAGACGAAGACATCACGAAGAATTAAACGGATAGAGGGCAAAAGAAATAGAATTAAGCGATCGAGAGGATAACGAAGAATAGAACTAAACGGTAAAAGAGGGTAAGAGAAATAAAGAATTAAACAGATAAGAGGATAAAGAAGATTTTTTTTTTTTTTTTGAAAAAAAGAAAATATTTTTGGATTTTTTTTTTTTTTTTTTTTTTATAGATATGGGAAAAGGAAAATATTTTTGGATTTTTGAAATTTTTAATTTTTTTAAAATACGAAAATTAACTTTCAAAAGAAAGGATCTTCAAGGCACTAACTTGAAACACAACGCAAAAATCTTAACATATCTCCCCGGCAGCGGCGCCAAAAACTGATTCGTTTTGTAGCGAAGGGCAGTTTTAAAATTTGTTTTCCCGATTAAGATTAACAATCACTTGAGGACAAATGATAATCAACCTTCCGGAGTCGTATTCCACGGCGAGATATGAATTGAAATTTACGTTTATGTTTTTCGTTTGATGCTTGATTATCGAATATTTTTGGTTTTTGATTTTATAAAAGATTTAAAAACTATTTTTGCTGATAGATAGTATTTTAGCTAATTAAGATTAAACAACAACTAACGACGAAATAAAATTAAGTTAAGAATATGATAGTAAAAGCTATGCTTGTCAAGTGAGGTGAAAAGGTAAATAAGTGTGAACAATCTATTAAGCTCTTGTAATTATTACCCATCGAAATAAAACTATTTTCTCACAACGTTGGCTTATATTGAAAACAATCATTTTTCTTTTGGTAATAATCACTAGATTTAAATAATCAATTATCCCAACGGCTTTTGCCCGTTAAAACAATCAACCAAATATATCTAAAAATAATCCGGAAACTATTAATCAATAATCTTCGATACCCGCTTAAAAAACTATTTTCTCACAACGTTGGTTTATTTTGAAAACAATTATTTATCTATGTAAAATTACTAGATTTAATTAATTACCCTAACGGCTTTTGCCCGTCAAAACAACAAATTTCAATCCAAGTAACCAAAGATTATTAATCAAAAATTTCTAAGTTTTTCATACTCAAAAATCCCATATCAATACTCACTTAACAAGCATAAAAAAAATTTACTCAATAAGCATAACTACCAAGCAAACAATAATAACCTCAACAATAATAAACATTATAATAGCTAAACGAGAAAGGCAAGAAGTTAGAACCCGATCTAAAGAGACGAGAATAATAAATCACCCGATTTTATAAACTTATCAAACCCCAAAGTTTACTTCTTTATAAGCTTTAATATAACCAAATAATCAATAAAGTTTGTGACTTTATTAACTAATTAGCTTATTAAGACTAAAAAGCTTTAAACTTTAGTGATAAGCAAGCTTATAAAACCCTTAAGCTCCTCGCCTTAGGATGAAAATGATGAGAAACTAAGAAATATTACAACTTTATCAAAGGTTAGAGAATAATAAGCAATAATATGGATCAAAGAAGCTATAGAAAAGCTTATTGATTAAGAAAAACTAAGAAAGATTAAAACTTTGTAACTAAAAATACTAGATCTAGAGTAATAAGCTAATGGAAAACTTTTTATAAAAGAAAAACTAATAAAAATCAAATCTTTTTGGTTTTTATAAAGTGTTTAGTAAAATAAAGAGTAGATCTAAGTTTATAAAAGCTTTTAAAAGAAAGTAGTAAAAGAGAGATTATGAAATAAGCTAGATCAAAATAAGCCACAAAACGCTAATAAGCTTTCATGACTTATTAGATAACAAAAATAAAAGAAAAGCAAAAGAGTGATAAGAGAAAGAAATAAGCTTCAAGTAATATCATAAATCTTTATCAAATAAAAAGAGTTGGTACAATAAGCACTTAAAAATAAGCAAAAGTAAGCTATTACAATAATAAAAACTACACTTACTCCTACAATACTCTACTCTACTCTACTCTTAAAAAGTAAAAGAAAACTACTACTGTGTGTGTAAATTTTATGTGTCTCTCCGTTCTTGGATCTGATGATGTATTTATAACTTGCCATTTATCTATTTTAATATGTATTTCAAGTAGCCAATTTAATTTTTGTTTATAAACCTTGTAATGTTTATAATACTTTCACGATAAATTTACTTCATAATTTTTAGTCTCATGCTTTAAAATTATAATTGTTATTTTGGAATGTCTTAAAATAATTGTTTTTTTTATGTCAACAAATTTAAAAATAATTTAGTGGATGAAAATGATATTTAATTAGTTGAAAAGTGTAGTAGTAACATTTTCTTAAACTATGTATTTTTTTGTCCAGAGACAATAATTTTAGAGGAGTGATGCATCCACAAAATATGATCCACAAAAACTTTCCACACGCTGAGGTGTCAGCGGGTGGTTGGTTTTTTATGGGATCCACTCCCACAGAAAACCAACCACCCGCTGACACCTCAGCGTGTGAAAAGTCTTTGTGGATCATATTTTGTGGTTCTAGCAAATTTCATAATTTTAATATGAGAAAGTACTACATATAATGAATGTATCTCATTTCTTAAAAATTCAAGAATCTTGAAAACTTAAAATTAATTAAAGAATCTTTAAAACTTAAAACTAATTAAGAAAGCTTAAAACTAATGCAAACTTGAAAGTTGACTAATTCTATTATAAGAGTTGAAACTTAGGGTGCGTTTGGTATCTCACTATCGGAATGAGACTATAACTATGAAAGTGATTAAAGGTGTTTGTTTAAGATGAGGGGGGCCACTACTATTGTAATGAATGATAAATATAATTCATACTCCATATACATCAAGTGAGCTAGGTATGAATCTTTCATAGGTGAGAGACCCACCACTACTATCAAACTCATACCCATTATTATTCATGGCAGCATACCAAATGCACCCTTATACTATCCTAATCATATTTTTTGTTTCATTTTAATTTTTTACGTTGTATGAATAAATGTCATACGAAATGCCTAACCAAATTATCACAATCATAATTATTTGTCATTTTAATCTCGTTGTCATGCGCGAATTTCATTAAATATACATAATGAATTTTTTTAACTTATGCACATTTTAAAAGTGAATATTTGTCATTTGACGAAATAAGTATCATAAAAATAGAATTACATACATATAATATATGTAACTTTGGTTGGGACCAGGGAAATGAATTCTGACACCCACCACTTGACCCATATTTTAAATTGTGCAAATAGCATATCTGGAGTGCCAATAGAATTACCCCCATTATGCTTCTCGATCTTTCCATGAAACATATTATTCTTGCTGGACACGTGTTGTCGAGAGGTTGGTTGAGCATAAAAATGAATGTGGGCGAGTGGGAGCAGATAAAGCTTCACTTGCTTTTTGGATTTAATTTTGGAGCGTGAAAGTTACACGCTTAGGACATATAGTACTTCTTTTCATCACAATGAGAATTTTAATTGCTAGCTTTCAATTTCAATGGGCCACTGATCCAATGGGCTCGCTGGGCTTGAGATCAATTTATCTTGGGCTTGCTTTTGGACTGGGCCACGCAGCAGCTTGGGCCTTAGGTATTATATTGCAAAAATTAAATGCCACTAGTGGGATTTGAAACCTTGACCTCTTTCTTAGAAAGCATGCACCAAACCACTAGACCAAGAGCCTTTTTTGTGTTAAGTCTTTTGCATTTAAATCTTTTTTACTTGATCCAAATTTTAGCCATTATCTTTAAAATAATCTTCGTTCCAGCTCCGTTTGATCTCTTCCTTGATGCTCCAATAAAATAGACATTTGACTTGATTTTTCGTGATCTTTCCAATGATGTGCTCGGGTAATCTTTATGACTTCTTTTGAACTTTGAAAAACATGAAAATATCGTTGAAACTCATCCGAAAATCACCGTTTTTGCTTTGTTTTCAAACCCTTGTACCTACAAGACATAATAACACATATACAACATTTTTGCAATATAATTTGACATATTTCATGGTTATTAGTCCAATTTGGCATATTTTTAGATATAAAATGATGTGTATTTTAGCACACATCAGTTTTACATAATACGCCCTCTGTCGGGCTGTGGATCAGGCATACAGTGGGTAAAGACTCGTCCGTCCTCCACGGTGTTGCACTAAGCTAAACTAATAACTAAATAACTAACTAATAACAAGTAAATAACGTAATGTCTACGAGCTAACATATGCTAGACTAGAGTTGGGGTGACCGACTCTTCAACATGGATTTTCTAAATCCTAACATGGATAAAATCTAAGTTTGACATGTAGATTCATCATGTACATCATGTTGTGTATTAAAATTGTTGTATCATTCTTGAATGTAAGATGATTTGACAACATTGATATCTAACTGAAAATTATTAGATAACTTGTGTAATGAATATTCTAATAGAATATGTTTGGACTTAGAATTACATTCGTCGGCCTGGAATTGCTCCTAGATTCTATGGATGAACAATATGTCAATTGTTGTGCAAATTGTCATTGGCTACAAACATTACACAATATATATTAAAGTTTACGGATTTTTTAAAGAGCATGTTGTTGTTTAATGATGTTGCTTTAATTGAGATGACACTCAATACTAGTCATGGTAGGATTTCATCCTTGTTAATACCCATGTGAACTAGTTGTGCTATCTAAGAGCACCGTTGCATTATACATTAAAGAATAAGAATACTTTAAAACTTTAAAATTGTTTGAAAGTTTAATTGTCATAAATTGGTGGTAGAGGATGTCTCACACTTTATGAATTATTATGTGGATTGTTGAACGCACACATACAAGAACTTCACTAATTGAATTCTTGGAATAAGTATTCTCAAAATTACGATAAATCAAGTTGGTTGATTTATGCCTTGTCAACAAGTATGATTGTCATTACTTGAGGCATAATTCATCAACTAGAATTTTCATGCATTGATCTATTTAGTATTTGGATAATGGATGTTAAACAATTATTATAATAAATCAAATACTTGGTATGTTTGATTTTATAATATATTGTATCTTATATATGCATGTTTAATCCGTGAATAACTTAGTTATTCTAAATCGTCTGTTGTCAATTAATGATATGTGAATATCACTAAACTAAGACAAATCTGAGTGACTTGGTAGAATATACTTGAATATATATTGATGTGTTGTATATCAATTTCAGATGATATTCAATGAATTGAATATAAGACTTATCCCAGCTACATGATTTTACTTTATGGATATTGTTATTAAGTAAATCATGAATAGTTATTCTCAGACTTGAGATACCAGATAAGTGTCATGAATGTAGTACATTTCTGTGGAATAACTTAACGCTAAACGTAACTGGTAGTCATAAGGGTTGTTTTCAGAAGTGTTGTTTTCAGAAGTGTTGCAAAGTTTGTGAGTTATTCTTGTAGTCAAGATAGAATTTGTTCTTTCAAATTTATTTTGGAGTTTAATACTGTTGGGCCCCTCGTAGGGTTGACAAGATGTTTGCATGGACACGCCCAAAGATCTCCCCTGAATATGTTTAGAAGATTTGGTAATCTTGCTCAATCACTTATAACGAGAAACATAATAGTTGAATAAAGAATGACTTAGATCCATATCTTTATTTAAAATGGTATTAGAAACAAAAGGATAATAATAATGATGAATCATTAAAAGGTTTTTCCATGAGACCTTACTCGAGTCGTACTAGACGCATCGAAGTGTTGTTAGACGCTAACCGATGTGATCACACTATTAAGATATGTCCAAGTGAGAGATGTTGGTTTAATGGACATAAAATAATAGATGTGTGTTAGGATCGAACTCAAGACCACGAGATTGCACACTTTACGTATGAAGAGTTAACGAATAATAATTATATATAAAAAGTTTTATTTAATTATTATACACACAAAACAAATAAACGACCGTTATGTAATTAAAGATTATTGACTAACGAACGTTAAATAATAAAGGAAGGACTAGAATGTAATTTGGAAGTCGAGAAGGTTCCGGAACACACCCTTAAAGGTGTAGCCGATTGGATATGGATTAGGAAAGCCTAATTAGACTCCAAGCTTTACATAATATAAACACAAGGCTAAGGGTTATTTGTTTCTTATCTTTTGTACACACACATAACCCTAAACTTGTGATTTTTCTCCTTTAGTGAATTACTGATCGTTTTCCATCTCTTAGGGGCGATCGAAATTTTTCTTAAACCTAAAATTGTTTTGTGTTCTTTTAACTAGCATTAATGTTAACTTATTAATAGTACGTGTGTATAAGAACGTGGTACTAATACGCTATCATTAGTAATTTGGATTGAATTACAAAACGATAAAAGGTAATTCATATAATCCTTATAAACCCTAATTAGGGTTCATCTCAATTGCTTGATTGGAGTTGATGCTTGTTAAGCTAGAATCAAATGTACTCATTACTTTTATATTCGGTTAATTAGTTTACATATTATATGTTCCTTACGCTTCCGCATGTGTACTTGATGTTTATGTGTTTGATTATGATTAGTAATGTTATTAAATTCCAATAGTTTTTTTATATTAGGTAGTGTTTGTAATACGGGTATGGGTATGAGGAAATAAGTTTTATTCCACAAAGAATGTGTAGTTAGTGGATATAGATTTCACACCATGAATGTAGGAATGTTGAATAGCCGCCAAATTGGGTCATTTTCTTCTCAATCCTACCCATACTCATACTTAAGACAATGGAAAATACCGATTGCAAATGCTCAACATACGTGATTAGAGCATTAGGTGTAGTCTCGCCGTCCTCTTCGTCGTGCCAACGTGGCTGTTCGTCGTCGCTCGCCGCCACACCGGCGTCACTCGCCGTCGTTCGCCATCAATTCCCTCTTCGTGCAGACGACGAACCAAATATCTGACAAGGTGTGGGCCCAAGTGTGAGTTTATTCATTTTTGCTCAAGTGTGTGTTTGTAGTGTGTGTTTGTATTGTGTGTGAAGGGAAGAAGAAGACGTCTTCTTTTTTCTTTTTTCTTTTTTCTTTTATTATTATTATTATTATTATTATTTAAGTGATTAATAAAAGTAGTGTGGTGAGGTCATATGGGCTGGGCAAAGTAGGTAATGTTTTACATTCTTATTTTTTTTTATTTTTTTTTTAATTTATAATTTTTTTTAAATATATTTTTTGTATTTTTATTTTAATAAATAAATTTAGTTTATTTGAAAATTTGAAAAAAAAATAAAGTTGTAGTGGTGGGCCCTAAATGAAGAGGTTGGGGTTTGTTGTGAATGAGTGGGGTTAGTTGTGGAAGTTTGTTATAGACATAGTGATGTGGCAGTGACGTGACGGTGATGAAAAAGGTGAAGCCTCTTCACCACCTCTTAGGGGTGTTATTTTGGGCAGGGTAGGTCAGACTGACTTGAGGATGCAGACCCTAGGCCATTTAACAGGAACATTTGTATTCATTTATATATATATATTTTTGGAACAATGACATTTGTATTTAGCTTTTATCTCTTTCCTTTCAAAATCTATTAGCAATTTAGCATCTTCTTTCATTTTCCTATTCGTTGAAGATTGTGACTATATTTTTAACTGCCATCCTGGAGTAGAGGAGTTGCTTTACTTGTGTACATAGTTGGGTGATTTGTTGTCATTTTTTAGGCCTTTTTTTTTTTTTTTTTTTTTTTTTTTTTTGAGGACATGATATCTGTAGAATTTGAGACATAAAAAGAGAGCATGTTACTGAATGTGATAGTAGGCCATAGAGCAATTATAGTTCACAAGAACCCAAACTGGTTCATGCCCTACATACCTTCGAAATGGCAAGACGAGGTTGAGTAGTGAGTTTAAGGAGAGCATGTTACTGAGTATGTTTGGCGTAATGGGCTGGGGCTGGGGCTTGAGCTGGGATTGGGGCTTGAGCTTGGGTTGGGGCTTTTATTATAAGCCGAAGTTAAAATTTGTGTTTTTCTTTAGAAGAAGAACAGTTAACATTCAACACCTCAATATTATTTATTAATACGAATACTCTTTACAGTATTAGGGTTTTGCAACCTTGAAGTGTATCGACCTTAGATATAAAACTTTCACGTATATCTAATCTAACCTAGGACCTCCTTTTATTGACTAAGGAGTCCTTTACATAATACAATACGTAACCTACAAGATAAATATCTTTACCATATTTATCTAATTCAATAAACTAAACCGACTATACAAAACACTAGCAGTGGTTACAATATATCATCCGTGGTTACACATTACTACTAGCCGTGGTTGTCTTTATCAGCGGTTACATTCTTCTGTCCGTGGTTATATCAAACATGTCCGTGGTTCCAATACTTAAAGTAATTCATGATTCAAGGAACCAAAAACCCAACAGAATATTTAGTGTAAGTATAGTCCTATGCATTATTTGAGGGGAGGATATTAATGTCTACTTAGTATGCAAGGAAGAAGATGGAAAAGTACTGCTTTTTGATTTTATGAAAGTACTGCTTGAAAAGTATTGCTTGGAAAGTACTGCATACGTGGAAGTACTGTTTGTCTTATTAAAAGTATTGTTCCAACGGTAATATTGAGGGCTAATTATTACTAACGGTAACTTTGTTATTAAGGGCTGTGATTTTTTTAAATCTCACCTATAAATAACTACTCTCCGATTTTCCCTCTCATATTGATACTTTAGAATCTTTTCCATATTTCTCTCACTTTCACCTATATTATTCGTCATATCTCTTACTGTGATAACATAATCATCAATGGCGAATCGAAATACAATTTCAAAGCACAATATGGTGGCTAATTTAGACAAGACTGAAGCAAATGCAATCTTTCATGACATCATTGATTATCTTACTAGATCGCCAATCAGTTATGCACTATTAGTAGAACCAGATGTTATTGAGCCCTGGATTCAACAATTTTGGGAAACAGCTAGGGTTCATATGGAAAATGATGAAGAGTATATTCATGCTATGGTTGCTGGGAAAAATATCAAGGTTACTGAAGCCTCTATTCGAGAAGACTTATTGTTTAATGATGCTGATGGGGCTATTCGTTTTGATAAGCAACTGATTTGGGATACTTTTGGGCACATTGGTTATGAAGGGTCCTTAACTGAACAAACATTCAGGAAACAATTAGTTTGTCCTCACTGGAAGTTTTTAGTGCATGTGTTGCTTCATTGTATTAGTGCTAAAAGTACTTCATGGGAGCAATTTGGATCTAATATAGCATCTGCTATGGTAGGATTGGCAACTGATCGTGTTTTCAATTTTTCAAGGCTAATTCTAGATGGAATGCTTTCCCACATTACTCATGGATCAAAATGGTTAATGTATCCACGGTTTGTTCAAGTTTTTCTCAATAAACAACTTTCAGATGTTCCTAAGCCTACAAGTCTTTTAGCTGTTGTGGTTCAACAAGCCAAAATTTTCACTTTCATGGCTAGGAAGAGTGATTTATTCACTAGAAGGGACACTCCCTTAACTACTTCTATGATGGAAGTTGTTCAAGCCGTCCGAGTTGATGCTGCAGAGGATGAAGATAGAGAAGGTACTGCTTCTGAGGGTACTGATACTCAAGGTACTGCCTCTGAAGGTACTGCTTCTCAAAGTGCTGCATCTCGAGAAGGTACTGCATCTCAAGGTACTGCTTCCTCAAGTACTGAAGTTCAAGAAGATGTTGCCATTTCACCTTCTCCATCTCCACAACGATCTGTTCCTGATTCTCAACCAGAGGAACATTCACCAATTCAAGGAGATGATTCACATACTATAACCCCTGAAGGTTTGACATTGGATAATTATGTTTTGACAAGGGAGTTAGTTAAGTTGAAGAAGACTACTGAGGCTCAAGCTAAACAGATTAAGAAGTTGAAGCTCAAGTTTAGAAGACTCAAGAATTTTTTCTGGCCATTGGTTCAACATCATCGTATATGGGTCAAATCTAAAAAGAAGGAGCAAAGGCAGTTTAAGAAGACAAAACGCCAAAAGGTTCAAAAACAATCATCTTCTGTCCAATTGGGGAGGAATTTAGAAGAAGAGAATTTGAAAGAAGATGTTGTTAAGGAGACTGAATCTCAAGGTACTGAAGAATATGTTAATATTGAAAGTACTGAGGAAGAAAGGACTGAAGTTCAAAGAACTGTGGAGCAAGTTAGTCAAGTTCAAGGTACTGATGATCAAGGTACTGCTGATCAAAGTACTGCTTTTCAAGGATCTTTTAGGCAAGAATTGATTACTCCAAGGTTGTTAAACTTTGAAGAGGAAGCTGGTCCTTCAACAACTGTACATGAAGAAGCTGTTGGTCCTTCAACTGTCATACAAGAAGAAGAAGCTACACCCAAGCCTATACATACTGCAAGTGATGACGAAACTATTGCTGTAATTTTGCAAGGTTTATCACAGCCAAGGGGTGTTAATATTCCAGGAGTGCAAAAAGAGGAACAACCAAAAACTTCTCAACCTGCAATAGATCCAAAAGATAAAGGTAAGGGCAAGTTGGTAGAGAAAAGGAAGAAAAAGAAACCTACTTTAGCACAGATAAGAGCTGCTCAAGAAGCTATGAATGAAGAAGCAGCTAGAAAGTTTCAAGAGGAATTAAATGCTAAAGATAGAGAAGCTAAGGAAATTGAAGAAGCTCAGAATAGAGAAGCAGCTAAGAAGTTGCAAGAGGAATTGAATGCTGAAGCTGATGAACCATTAGAGTCACCTATTCCTGTTAGATTCCTACCAAGAAGACCAAATTGAGCTAAAGACAGAAATGCAATGATGGCTTACTTAAAAAGTCAAGTATATAAAGGATTGCAGAGGTTTAAATATTTTGAGATGAAAGAATTGTATGATGCTGTTAGGGAATCTTATAGGAAAAATGTTGAAAGCATCAAAGATTATAAAGATGATGCTGCTTGGAAAGAAAAAGATAAAAAAAGAAAAAGAAAAACTGAAGTTGAAGATATACAGTCATCAAAGAAAGAGAAAGTTGAGTTACGATCTGATACTAATGATGAACTAAAGAATTACTTAAGAGTAGTGGATTTTGAGTATTCTACAGATGATGCTGAGATGAAGATGAACAAATCTCAAATTATTACTTTTGAAGTTGTAGACTCAAAAGATGGAAGTTATTTGATGTTTCATAGAGAAGATGAAAGCTTTAGAGTGTTCAACAGGTTATGGGATTTATTGCACATCATAGATAGAGTGGATGTATTCTATTTATATCATTTGGTGCGAGATTACTTTGAACAAAATCCATCAGAAGGAGTTGGTTTAGTATTGCTTGGAGATCTCACAACTTTATGGGAAACTGAATAACAAAGCACTGCTGAAATTTGGAAGAATCAAGAGAATTGGGAGATTGTTAGCTGGAGATTCTTTGAAGAATCTGGAGTACATGTTCTAAAGCTAGAAGATGGAATTATGATTCACATGTTAGCTAATAGAAGATATCCTCTTACACCAGAACTTATGAGGAGAATGCTGGTGCATGGAATGGAAGTAGAAGAAGATAATGAAATAGCATGTCTGGTCATCAAGCTGTTTATCAGATGGACTACAATTGCTGATGATGATGAATAACTGGTATGAATTTTAATTGAATAAATTCTTTTTGAAATATCAGTACTTTATTCAAAGTACTGCTGATCAAACAATACTTTCATCAAAGTACTGCTTGCAGCTTTTAACCAGTTAAGTGATTTTTGAAAGAAACCTTTTGTTAAGTAACAAATATTTTGAAACAAAGGTTGAATAAAATAAATGGTTTTTGAGATGGTAACATCAATAGGTTATCAATCCACCATGGTTACAAAAGGATTGGCTAATCCATGAGCAAACGGCTCTGGTAAAGATATCTCAAATCCGTTTTTAGTTGACAACTTGCTAATAAGTTGTATGGTAATCAACTAACCATATCAGTAAATGTGAAGAGTTGGCTAGCCCACAAGAAAATGGCTTATGGTAAAGGCTATGGAAAAACCATTATATGGTAATTAGTTCACCATGATGAAAGAACTAACTAGTCCAAAAGGGTACAGCTTTTGGTAAAGACAACTCAAATCTGTTGATAGCTGATGTTATACCCCTTTATCACGTATACCTTATTACTACGTTAAGCAAACCCAACACAAACACGTAACAGTTATGCGTAGATGAAGAAGAAAAGATTAAGAGGTTGGTGACAAGAGATGTGTATAAGACGTGTATGTATTTAGAGAGGTAGAGAGAAGAAAGATGAAAACAATAAGTTGTATATTGCTTCAAAGGAAAACACACACACACACTCAAGCACACCCCTCAAATGACATACTTGAGGGGTATTTATAGTACAAGTAGAAGATGCCCTAAGGCTTGGCCATGGGCCTTGTATGGGCTTCGTGGGATTGGATTGGACATGGATTGATATAAGGCTAGCTTAACTAAACTAATACCCATTTAGCTTAGTCCAATCCACGAGCCCGTTGACTATTCTATCACGATATCTAACACACGTTACAAAGTTCCTAAACGTGAATGACCATCACTTCTAATAAAAACTATTAAGGCTAACAATCTCCCCCTAAGGGGTGGTCATTCAAATGATGCTCCACTTGATTAGGTCTTTACTTTTCTTGAGCTCAAACTTTGTGTGTAGATATAGAATAGTCTTGATTCTTTGTTCCTTCATGCTTTGTGATCAGTTAATGTGGTTGTCTGCCATTGTCAACTTCGTTGGTTAGGTGTCTCCACGTCTTTCTCCACCATGCTCACACTTCTATTTGACTTTGAGTACCAATGATGTAGTTCTCGAGTCTTTAGATTCATTGACGAAGAATCATCTTTAACTTTGTGTAACCTTTGATTATGATGAGAACTTTCATGTGTTTTTGGTATGAGCATGTGGCGAGTCTGCACGATCCATCCGCTCCGGAGCTTCCATAAGAAGAAAAACATAAAAACAGGTTAGTAATAAGCGGATTCCGGCACTTACAAGTTTGAATTTCAAGGGTGTTAACAGCATAGTGTGAAAACACGTCTCTAATTCTCACAAGGGCCGTTCCTGAACTAGAGTCCCACAAGTGAGATAACACGGTATACCGAAGTACACCTACAGTTCAGATGAGTCGCTGAGGTACACCGAAGCATCACCCCACGACTGTAGACCGTTTGAGACACACTAAGCGTAATCCACGGGGAGTTACCGAAGTGACCTGCTGTCAGGGCTGCTTGATGTTGACTCTGGCAGGAGTTTCCATTCAATCACTGAAGATCACAGATGTGAAACTTCTCATAAATGTTCTGGCAGATTGCTAAGATCTGCGTAGGACTCTAGAATATATCACTTGTGCCCTTAATGATGAACAACAAGCGATGTCATGTCATGTGTTCCTATGAGATCTTTTGATGAATCTCGTGGCTCTAGACTCAATAAGTGCATTATGGTTTTCCTAGGCGGAGACTAGGGAGAGGGTCTCCTTCTTCAATATCAACAATCTCAAAGTGAAAGTCGATAGATTATGTAGGGTTCCCAGTGAGAATGAAACAAATCCTTTTAAGAGGAATTGAGTGGCTAGAAAGTTAGGTGCAGTGCGTCACTGGGTCCATGACGTCTTTGTCTTCAATACCAGCGTCATCTAAGTGACAACCAGTAGCATATGTATTGAACCCGGTTTCTGCCCTAAGGTTGAATATGGAGGGCTATTTCTTTTCACCCTTTCTTATTACATTTCTTTTTAATTCTTCAACCCCTTCTTTCTCCTTTCTCACATTACTCCTTTTTTCAATCATACCTAAGGACTTCTAATACTAACTATGGGTATTGTCCTTGGGTAGATCCCTCCGGCTCTGGCGGATCATAGGACGAATTTCCTATCCTTAGTCACCTTATAACTCCATGACTGTCCTATTGTTGCCATAAAACCATTTTTCTTGAAAATCTCTCAAAGTGTTTATGATAGAAAACATGTTTGGAACACTTCGCGAGTTTTATATTTTCAGAAACACTCCCCCTTCACATGTGCTTATAAGTTTTGACAGAAATCTGCACATAGAGGGTAGAGTTTGCACTTTTTGAATTGATCGACTTTAAATGAACTAGACCGATTCGAGACACGTTTACATCACTAGAGAACTAGCTTGAAATTATTACCCGTCCTGGTCAAGTCCATAGAAATTTTCTCGAGATGGTACATGATTCCTCGTCAATTCAATGGTTACGACTGAGTCGAGCTCTTTTGAGAATCAAACAACGAACATTAAACTTTTTTTTTATCACATTTTAATCACATTTCTCCCCCTCAAAAATAGCATATCTATGATGTTTTTGAAACAAAATGATTAAAAGATATGTTTTTCGGAAAGCATTTGGAGAGAAACTGATTTAGCATGAATTTTGGAACAATTTTTTTTTGTTTTATACTCCCCCTTAACGAAAGCATATTTTTCATACAGAAAATTTAGAATCAATTAAGGGTTTAGAGGGAGTTATCTTGGTACCAAATGTGAGAGATTTTGAAACAATCTTTTTGAAAAATGTCGAATCAATGGTACGCAAGATGATGAAGATTTTGAAAATCTTTTGAAGATATTTAGAGAAAAAATTATCTTCATTTGTTTTAGGATAAGTGCTCGATATATATGAAAAACGATTTTGCGTAGCACTTTCCTTTCTTTAAAGATCGGGTTGCAAGCTGAAATACTTACAAGCCATTATGTTTTAAGGAATAGTGCTTGAAAAAATATTTAAAAACCTTTGATTTTGATAAGCACTTTCCTTTCTTTGAAGCGCGGGTCCTGAACTGATGTGTCCAGAAGCCATTATGTTGAAGTCCGGGTTTCGTACTGAAGTATACGAAAGCCATTATTTTGAATAAAATATTTGAGAAACGACATGTTTTGAAAACATTTAAAGAACTCTCGCTCAAGCATCTGTACATACCCGTATCATTGTTGAATGACATTTCTAGAAACGTACAGAATATCGATTATACGAGAGACATGTCGTAGAAGAATATTTTTGAATTTTTTGATTTTATATTTTTTTTGTTTTTTTTTTGAAAAAATTTTCTATTTTTGTATTTTGCTTTTGTTGGTTTTATAAAAGAAATGGAAAATCAAAGATAGAAGATAGAGAGAATGAAGAAGAAGAGTTTACAGAATTAGAACCCTCTGATGAGTGGGTTCTGAGATATTTGATTCACCTGCAACTAAAGAAGAAGAGTTTTCAAAAATAACAGTGTTAGAAGTACATGTTTCCTCACGGTGAGGGAGATCACTATCAACGGTTGTAGTGGTTTTGACTTCCTTATCTTGATGAGTTTCACTATTATCTGTGTTGGAGCAAGTATCAAAAATCTTTCCTGTGGGAATCCATCTAAGACCTATTGTGCTGAAAACTTTTCCCATGGGTTTCCACCTAAGGTAAGATCTAGGAGTTGTTTTCTTATCAGATGCAGCGGAAGACTCTTTTTTAGAAAAACTACGTCCTGAAGAGATCCACCTATTAGGTTTCCTTTTGATGTTCATCTTGTCACCGGGTTTGTTTCTATTTGGTGTCTTAGTGGATTGTGCCTCGGCACGAGAATTATCTTTCTTGAGATATAGTAAGGCACATGCATCATGATTAGCTGAAAAGACACATTTTTTACATGTAGTACAGACAAATTCAATGTTCTTGTTTAAAATAGCAGCTTTAACTTTGTCACTACAGTCTTTTGGAAATTGATTCTTGTTTGAAAAAGACTTAGAATTCCTAGTGTTGTTTTCTAAGGGCATAGTACTTTCTTTTGCGCAACTACTCTTAGATGCAAGCCAATTCCTAGTCTTTTGTAGAGAGTTCCTAGGTAATGGTTTACTACTACTAGCAGTGCCTTGAAAGCTTGTAGAATTCATCACCCTAGATGTTGCACCTAAAATTCCGTCCTTTCGAGTCAGTGCCTTTTTCCTAGCTTCTTTTAGATAGTGATTGTTGACGATGTTGTTAGAACCGACAGATTCTTTAACTGGATTTTTGGTCACTTTCCGTGTACTATTCCTAGAAATGCCAGGTGTAATCACTTTTGGTTTTTCAAAAACCGCTTTTTCTTTTTCAAAAACTTTTAAAATTCTCTTTTTAAAGGGCAGGGACTGTGGAGTGACTGTTTTTGACAAATCATTTTTCTCATTGACTATTGGAGGAGGCTGAGAAATAGGCATTTTTGGTTTGAAAACCGGTTTGGGAACATTTGTTTTCTCCTCAGTCAATGGTTTTGCAAACTTAGTATCCACAGCCTTTCCTTTTTGACATTCCAGTTGAGCACTCAAAAGATCATTTTGCTCTTTCATGTCCTTGTAAGCACGCTCATACGACAGTTTGTCATACTTGCATTCCTCATATTTTCGATCAAGTTGTTTAAAATAGGACACGTTTTCTTTTTCAAGTTTTGCAAGAGCATTTTCATATTTTGAAACAATTGCGGAGGTCTCAGACTGGAGTCTTTCATGATCTTCAACAGAATATGTTTGTAAGATAATGGACATGATATCGGTAGTCATAACATCTTCGAAGAGAGAATCATTGAGTTTTTCCAAAACTTTGATGTGTTCAACACTTTCAGTAGCTTGCTTTACCAGGGATTTATGGTCCTTGACAAAGTCAGCTGTTTCTTTCAAAAACGCTTGTTCGAAATGAATTACCCTCGCACTGATGCCACGGTGAGGGGCAATTTGATTTTCAAAAAACTTTCTTTGTTCGATGTCAAAACTAGAGAACCAGTTGTTAGGTGTAATAGTGGTTTTAGTTTTAACAGTGTCTTGAAGATCCACAATTCTAGTTTTTACATTGTCTAAAATACTTCTCGCATCACTTGTGTTAAAAGGATTGTTTGAAGACATTTGTTCAATGTTCAAAAGAGAATTTGAGACAACAACTGGTTTTGAAACGATTTTGAAACGGTGTTGACTCTTTGTTTGAAACACTTGGTGTGATGGAGAACCTTGACTTTTCTTTTTGATTAACAAAAGTAATTCCGTTAATTTTGTTCCATTTGTTATAATCAATTGGTTTGATTTCGGATTCTTTTTTTCATTTTGATCTACTCTCCTCATATAGTTCTAACGTTTCAAGAGAATCACGAACAATAATGGGTTCATGTAAAGCTTTTCCATTGTTTAACACATTCGAGATTTCGAGCTTTCTTGAGGAAAGAAGAAGGGTCGTTACCAAGTGCCATTCTATTGTTAGTATGAAAACGCGGATTTACTTGATTAGAAAGCATCTTGATTGTTTGAGCAGAATGACCCGTTTTAAGAAGCAAATTTTCCAAAGTTTGGATTTTTTCATTTTTATCAAGAATTTCATCAAGAAGAGAATCTTCTCGTTTTGAAAAATCAGTAATCAACTGCTTCTTTTCTTTTTCAAGATTAGAAAACATTTCTTTTTGTTTAGAAAGTTGGTTATTTAAATCAGAAATTTCCTTGTTTAGAGATTTAATTTTCAAGTTCGAATTCACATCAAGTGTGTTATACTTGATTTGCAATTCTTTTTCTTTAGAAACCAAATTTCGATAACCAATTTCTAATTCTGATTCTTTGTTTTTCTGAAATTCAAAAGCTTTTGCGTTCTCCTTGTAACTCTCAAGCTCAGCGGTCAATTTAACATTCGCGGCCTTAACTTCGCGATTGACCTTACTAACTTTCTCGATTTCAATACCACAATTATTAATTAATTTTTCAAAATAAGCACGGGTTTCCTCATCAGTCTCAGTATTTTGTGCCACACGGCCTCCATTAGGATCCACATCTGGAGTTTCAGAGTTCGTATTGCTACAACTCGGATTGTCCGGGTATGTATCATAAGTAGGTGCTGATGTCACAGAATGCTGTTCATCATGAGTAAACTGACTAGCAACATTGCTATAATTTGGTACCTCATTGAGTGGATCTGTGTCATAGACTGGAGGTGTATCAAAAGTACCACTTCATGTTGTGTCCTGCGGATTAATTCTATGGACGGAGGTTGCGTATTTTTTGCTTTATCAGCCCGTTTTGGATTCATGAATGCGTATTCTGCATCAGTCAATTCAATTCCCGACTCTTCTTTCTTTGCTAACATCAACATGTATTGGAGCCTTTCAAGCTTCGTCAGTCGTTTGACACTAGATTCTGAACTAAAATAACCTGAATTTTGGCTTTGAGGTTCGGAGGTAGCATTCTGAACCGAAGTCATATAACGATTATTCCCATTTTGATATCCAATATTCGATTCACAATCGACCCCCTTGATGTCCAACCAAGCCCTGCATATTGCATCTAATTCCCCATTTGTATACCCGTAGCAAATCCATTCTGATTCCCAATAACATCAACCATTTGTCCTTCTTGACCCATATGAATACTCGGTTGAGCAAACTGCGGATTATACGATGAAATCCATTGGTTGTTGTTATTTGGTGTAGTTGGACTAATGTTAACTTCATTGAAGAATCCTTTTAAGAAATCAGTTATGAGACGATCTTCCTGAGTTGCCATTGATGAAGGTATGTATGATAAAGTTGATGTAGGATCGATTCAACGATAAAGGAGTTGTGGTTGATGAAGATTAAGCTCGGTTGAGGTTTTTCTGAAAGTCGTACTCGTAACCTTGGTTCAAAAAATTTTCGCCCAAAATTTGAATTTCACTATAAAAATCAATTCTAAGGTCGTATGAAAATTTTGAGTTATGACAATTTTGACGCCAAATTTGACCCAAAAAATTTGAATTTAGGCCCAAAATTTTGAATTTTTGACCAAAATTTTCACTGTTAAACCAAAATTTGAATCTCGCGTAAAATTGAACGCTTTAGTCTCCTCAAAATTGAACGGTTGAGGTTTTTTTTTTTTTTTTTAAACCTTTATGCG
Organism: Chrysanthemum makinoi; assembly: GCA_910596185.1. NCBI lineage: Eukaryota > Viridiplantae > Streptophyta > Magnoliopsida > Asterales > Asteraceae > Chrysanthemum > Chrysanthemum makinoi. The sequence continues at coordinate 201,293,967 of OU343221.1, forward strand.
TAGAAAGAGCTTAGGCGTAGAAACAGAAAGTTACGAGTAGGAAATGGTTACGAGTAGGATCTTATGCGTAGGAAGCTTAGGCGTAGAGAACAGAAGTTACGAGTAGAGTTGGTGCTTAGGCGTAGAGATCTTATGCGTAGGATCTTATGCGTAGGATCTTAGGCGTAGGATTCCTTAGGCGTAGAAAGTATCTTACGCGTAACCTTAGGCTTATGCGTAGACAAAAAAACTTAGTCGTAAAACCTTACGCGTAAGTGTGATCTTATGCGTAGAGTTCTACTCGTAAGAGTTTATGCTTATGCGTAAACTTAGGTTAAAACCAAAAATCCTTTACACTGTCACAGCGTAAGGGATATCCACAAGTCGAAGTGTTCCACACACTTATCCAAGTGAGGGAAGCACTGAGTAACCGTTAAAGCTCGAAGAATCTGCACCAAAAAGTTATGAGTAGAAAACTAGGGTTTTGACTTTTTGACTTCTACTCGTAAGAAATTTCCAATGATTCAAACGATTTCTCTTGCACAGATATCCTTAAAAACACTCGAATAACCCAAAAATGTTGACCTTTTTCACCCAAAGTGCTTAGAAAAGTTACGAGTAGAAATGACCAAAGAACCAAATACGAGTTTAAAACTTAACCAAAACGCGTAAAGCTTCGAACTTTTTGCAAAAAACTGAAACTTTAGCACCAAATAAACCTTAAACCACAAGAATCTTGAATTTTTGAGTGCAAAAATTAAAGCTTTAAGCGTGACAACGTTTATAACAAAGCTACGCGTATAGTACCAACCTTCAAAACAAACACAAACACTCCTAAACCATTGTTAGGCGATTGATACCAATTGTTATACCCCTTTATCACGTATACCTTATTACTACGTTAAGCAAACCCAACACAAACACGTAACAGTTATGCGTAGATGAAGAATAAAAGATTAAGAGGTTGGTGACAAGAGATGTGTATAAGACGTGTATGTATTTAGAGAGGTAGAGAAAAGAAAGATGAAAACAATAAGTTGTATATTGCTTCAAAGGAAAACACACACACACACACTCAAGCACACCCCTCAAATGACATACTTGAGGGGTATTTATAGTACAAGTAGAACATGCCCTAAGGCTTGGCCATGGGCCTTGTATGGGCTTCGTGGGATTGGATTGGACATGGATTGATATAAGGCTAGCTTAACTAAACTAATACCCATTTAGCTTAGCCCAATCCACGAGCCCTTTGACTATTCTATCACGATATCTAACACACGTTACAAAGTTCCTAAACGTGAATGACCATCACTTCTAATAAAAACTATTAAGGCTAACAGCTGATGATTTGCTAAAAATCATATGGTTATCAATGTACCATGGTCTTACACACCAAAACATTTGGCTACTCCAGAGTTAATGGCTTTGGTAAAGAGATCAAAATCCATTAAATTTTCAATGATTCACCTCTCACAGGAGTTAACACACCTGGAAGTGATGAGAATAGACTACAACTTAAACTGAATTAATGTACAAATTGTCAATTGTTGTTGTGTTGCTTGAAAAATGGAGCTTCTTGAATGTTGTTGAAAAGAGATTACTGATTAAGGATGATGTAAAGAATAATTCTAAAGATACTTTGATAATACTGATACAAGCACAGAAACTACAAAGATACAATCCAAAGACTAAGACATAATCTTTCCTTAAAGATGGAGCTGTTAAAGATAAATTCACAAAGGAACTTGAAGTCAAGCTAGTAGAATTCAAGTTAGGGGAGGATTGTTGGGATATGAAAGTGCCGAAGAATGACAAAGTACTGGAAAAAGTCAAAGAGTCAAAGTACTGCTAAAGAGGAAGTCAAAGTACTGCTGTTAAAGTCAAAGTACTGCAAGGCTAAGAGAACCGTTATATTCGTTTATAGAAAGTCTTGTAATTCTAGAATATTCTTTATTAGATTACTTGTCGTACAAGGATACAAATTGTAAATCGTTTAGGATTATCCTTGAGCCTATAAAATAACCCCTAGATTGATATTATACGTACGTGACATTATTAGAGTTTTAGAGAGAAGTTCGATATTATTAGAGTTGTAAAAGAGTCTGCATAATAAGCAGAGTTAGAGTTATTAATAAAATCGTTCTAAGTTAAAGTTATTCTTCTTAGCTTTGTTAAGTAAATTCCGCATACTTAATAGAGTTTGCTAAGTGTTTCTCTGTTAATAACTTAGGATTTATCCGAGGTTATTAAACCTTAACAAGCTATTTAAGTTAGTTTGGTTAGAGTACATCGATCCAACACTTGGTATTGTGGAGGTTGGTCATAATAAGAGTAGTCATAATTGTTACAATGATCATACTCAAAGACAAGAGGATTCCTCATTTGACAATCAGCGTTATAGTGCGGACCTCCACAGTACTCACAACCGTATGATTGATGTGAGTGATTCGGTGAATCATATGGATATTGGTCAAAACCAAAGTTTTGATTGTTACATGGGCCTTGCTCATAGACAAGATGGTTCCCTGCTTGACACTCAAAACTCGGGTGAGGACCTCCACAATACTCACAAGCATATGTTTCCATCTCATGGTGCGAGGGTTGGTTAAAGAAATTGGTTGTTTCATTGTAGGGATTTTGGTCATAGACAAACCCGTTTCCGGAATTCACAATGCTACAACCGAGGCAATTTCCACCATTTTGAGGTCCCCCGCACCATTGACAACCAAATTGGTAAGACGAAGACATCACGAAGAATTAAACGGATAGAGGGCAAAAGAAATAGAATTAAGCGATCGAGAGGATAACGAAGAATAGAACTAAACGGTAAAAGAGGGTAAGAGAAATAAAGAATTAAACTGATAAGAGGATAAAGAAGATTTTTTTTTTTTTTTTTGAAAAAAAGAAAAAAAATTTGGATTTTTTTTTTTTTTTTTTTTTTTTATAGATATGGGAAAAGGAAAATACTTTTGGATTTTTGAAATTTTTAATTTTTTTAAAATACGAAAATTAACTTTCAAAAGAAAGGATCTTCAAGGCACTAACTTGAAACACAACGCAAAAATCTTAACATATCTCCCGCAATGCGGCCAAAAACTGATTCGATTTGTAGCAAAGGGCAGTTTTAAAATTTGTTTTCCCGATTAAGATTTAACAATCACTTGAGGACAAATGATAATCAACCTTCCGGAGTCGTATTCCACGGCGAGATATGAATTGAAATTTACGTTTATGTTTTTCGTTTGATGCTTGATTATCGAATATTTTTGGTTTTTGATTTTATAAAAGATTTAAAAACTATTTTTGCTGATAGATAGTATTTTAGCTAATTAAGATTAAACAACAACTAATGACGAAATAAAATTAAGTTAAGAATATGATAGTAAAAGCTATGCTTGTCAAGTGAGGTGAAAAGGTAAATAAGTGTGAACAATCTATTAAGCTCTTGTAATTATTACCCATCGAAATAAAACTATTTTCTCACAACGTTGGCTTATATTGAAAACAATCATTTTTCTTTTGGTAATAATCACTAGATTTAAATAATCAATTATCCCAACGGCTTTTGCCCGTTAAAACAATCAACCAAATATATCTAAAAATAATCCGGAAACTATTAATCAATAATCTTCGATACCCGCTTAAAAAACTATTTTCTCACAACGTTGGTTTATTTTGAAAACAATTATTTATCTATGTAAAATTACTAGATTTAATTAATTACCCTAACGGCTTTTGCCCGTCAAAACAACAAATTTCAATCCAAGTAACCAAAGATTATTAATCAAAAATTTCTAAGTTTTTCACACTCAAAAATCCCATATCAATACTCACTTAACAAGCATAAAAAAAATTTACTCAATAAGCATAACTACCAAGCAAACAATAATAACCTCAACAATAATAAACATTATAATAGCTAAACGAGAAAGGCAAGAAGTTAGAACCCGATCTAAAGAGACGAGAATAATAAATCACCCGATTTTATAAACTTATCAAACCCCAAAGTTTACTTCTTTATAAGCTTTAATATAACCAAATAATCAATAAAGTTTGTGACTTTATTAACTAATTAGCTTATTAAGACTAAAAAGCTTTAAACTTTAGTGATAAGCAAGCTTATAAAACCCTTAAGCTCCTCGCCTTAGGATGAAAATGATGAGAAACTAAGAAATATTACAACTTTATCAAAGGTTAGAGAATAATAAGCAATAATATGGATCAAAGAAGCTATGGAAAAGCGTATTGATTAAGAAAAACTAAGAAAGATTAAAACTTTGTAACTAAAAATACTAGATCTAGAGTAATAAGCTAATGGAAAACTTTTTATAAAAGAAAAACTAATAAAAATCAAATCTTTTTGGTTTTTATAAAGTGTTTAGTAAAATAAAGAGTAGATCTAAGTTTATAAAAGCTTTTAAAAGAAAGTAGTAAAAGAGAGATTATGAAATAAGCTAGATCAAAATAAGCCACAAAACGCTAATAAGCTTTCATGACTTATTAGATAACAAAAATAAAAGAAAAGCAAAAGAGTGATAAGAGAAAGAAATAAGCTTCAAGTAATATCATAAATCTTTATCAAATAAAAAGAGTTGGTACAATAAGCACTTAAAAATAAGCAAAAGTAAGCTATTACAATAATAAAAACTACACTTACTCCTAAAATACTCTACTCTACTCTACTCCTAAAAAATAAAAGAAAACTACTACTGTGTGTGTAAATTTTATGTGTCTCTCCGTTCTTGGATCTGATGATGTATTTATAACTTGCCATTTATCTATTTTAATATGTATTTCAAGTAGCCAATTTAATTTTTGTTTATAAACCTTGTAATGTTTATAATACTTTCACGATAAATTTACTTCATAATTTTTAGTCTCATGCTTTAAAATTATAATTGTTATTTTGGAATATCTTAAAATAATTATTTTTTTTATGTCAACAAATTTAAAAATAGTTTAGTGAATGAAAATGATATTTAATTAGTTGAAAAGTGTAGTAGTAACATTTTCTTAAACTATGTATTTTTTTGTCCAGAGACAATAATTTTAGAGGAGTGATGCATCTACAAAATATGATCATAAAAACTTTTCACACCTGAGGTGTCGGTGGGTGGTTGGTTTTTATGGGATCCACTCCCACAGAAACCAAACCCCCGCTGACACCTCAGCGTGTGAAAAGTCTTTATGGATCATATTTTGTGGTTCTAGCAAATTTCATAATTTTAATTTGAAAAAGTACTACATATAATGAATGTATCTCATTTCTTAAAAATTCAAGAATCTTGAAAACTTAAAATTAATTAAAGAATCTTTAAAACTTAAAACTAATTAAGAAAGCTTAAAACTAATGCAAACTTGAAAGTTGACTAATTCTATTATAAGATTTGAAACTTATGGTGCGTTTGGTATCTCACTATCGGAATGAGACTATAACTATGAAAGTGATTAAAGGTGTTTGTTTAAGATGAGGGGGCCACCGCTATTGTAATGAATGATAAATATAATTCATACTCCATATACATCAAGTGAGCTAGGTATGGATCTTTCATAGGTGAGAGACCCACCACTACTATCAGCTAAATAATTGTTATTAATGGCAGCATACCAAATGCACCCTTATACTATCCTAATCATATTTTTTGTTTCATTTTAATTTTTTACGTTGTATGAATAAATGTCATACGAAATGCCTAACCAAATTATCACAATCATAATTATTTGTCATTTTAATCTCGTTGTCATGCGCGAATTTCATTAAATATACATAATGAATTTTTTTAAATTATGTAAATTTTAAAAGTGAATATTTGTCATTTGACGAAATAAGTATCATAAAAATAAAACATACATATAATATATGTAACTTTGGTTGGGACCAGGAAATGAATTCGCACCCACACCACTTGACCCATATTTTAAATTGTGCAAATAGCATATCTGGAGTGCCAATAGAATTACCCCCATTATGCTTCTCGATCTTTCCATGAAACATATTATTCTTGCTGGACACGTGTTGTCGAGAGGTTGGTTGAGCATAAAAATGAATGTGGGCGAGTGGGAGCAGATAAAGCTTCACTTGCTTTTTGGATTTAATTTTGGAGCGTGAAAGTTACACGCTTAGGACATATAGTACTTCTTTTCATCACAATGAGAATTTTAATTGCTAGCTTTCAATTTCAATGGGCCACTGATCCAATGGGCTCGCTGGGCTTGAGATCAATTTATCTTGGGCTTGCTTTTGGACTGTGCCACGCAGCACTTGGGCCTTAGGTATTATATTGCAAAAATTAAATGCCACTAGTGGGATTTGAAACCTTGACCTCTTTCTTAGAAAGCATGCACCAAACCACTAGACCAAGAGCCTTTTTTGTGTTAAGTCTTTTGCATTTAAATCTTTTTTACTTGATCCAAATTTTAGCCATTATCTTTAAACTTATCTAAAATTCTTCGTTCCAGCTCCGTTGATCTCTTCATGCTCCAATAAAATAGACATTTGACTTGATTTTTCGTGATCTTTCCAATGATGTGCTCGGGTAATCTTTATGACTTCTTTTGAACTTTGAAAAACATGAAAATATCGTTGAAACTCATCCGAAAATCACCGTTTTTGCTTTGTTTTCAAACCCTTGTACCTACAAGACATAATAACACATATACAACATTTTTGCAATATAATTTGACATATTTCATGGTTATTAGTCCAATTTGGCATATTTTTAGATATAAAATGATGTGTATTTTAGCACACATCAGTTTACATAATACGCCTCTGTCGGCTGTGGATCGGCATACAGTGGGTAAAGACCCGTACGTCCTCCACGGTGTTGCACTAAGCTAAACTAATAACTAAATAACTAACTAATAACAAGTAAATAACGTAATGTCTACGAGCTAACATATGCTAGACTAGAGTTGGGGTGACCGACTCTTCAACATGGATTTTCTAAATCCTAACATGGATAAAATCTAAGTTTGACATGTAGATTCATCATGTACATCATGTTGTGTATTAAAATTGTTGTATCATTCTTGAATGTAAGATGATTTGACAACATTGATATCTAGCGAAAATTATTAGATAACTTGTGTAATGAATATTCTAATAGAATATGTTTGGACTTAGAATTACATTCGCCGGCCTGGAATGCTCCTAGATTCTATGGATGAACAATATGTCAATTGTTGTGCAAATTGTCATTGGCTACAAACATTACACAATATATATTAAAGTTTACGGATTTTTTAAAGAGCATGTTGTTGTTTAATGATGTTGCTTTAATTGAGATGACACTCAATACTAGTCATGGTAGGATTTCATCCTTGTTAATACCCATGTGAACTAGTTGTGCTATCTAAGAGCACCGTTGCATTATACATTAAAGAATAAGAATACTTTAAAACTTTAAAATTGTTTGAAAGTTTAATTGTCATAAATTGGTGGTAGAGGATGTCTCACACTTTATGAATTATTATGTGGATTGTTGAACGCACACATACAAGAACTTCACTAATTGAATTCTTGGAATAAGTATTCTCAAAATTACGATAAATCAAGTTGGTTGATTTATGCCTTGTCAACAAGTATGATTGTCATTACTTGAGGCATAATTCATCAACTAGAATTTTCATGCATTGATCTATTTAGTATTTGGATAATGGATGTTAAACAATTATTATAATAAATCAAATACTTGGTATGTTTGATTTTATAATATATTGTATCTTATATATGCATGTTTAATCCGTGAATAACTTAGTTATTCTAAATCGTCATTGTGTCAATTAATGATATGTGAATATCACTAAACTAAGACAAATCTGAGTGACTTGGTAGAATATACTTGAATATATATTGATGTGTTGTATATCAATTTCAGATGATATTCAATGAATTGAATATAAGACTTATCCCAGCTACATGATTTTACTTTATGGATATTGTTATTAAGTAAATCATGAATAGTTATTCTCGACTTAGATAGATACGATAAGTGTCATGAATGTAGTACATTTCTGTGGAATAACTTAACGCTAAACGTGGCGGTAGTCATAAGGGTTGTTTTCGAAGTGTTTTTTCGAAGTGTTGCAAAGTTTGTGAGTTATTCTTGTAGTCAAGATAGAATTTGTTCCTTTAAATTTATTTTAAAGTTTAATACTGTTGGGCCCCTTGTAGGGTTGACAAGATGTTTGCGTGGCCACGCCCAAGATCTCCCTGAATATGTTTAGAATATTTGGTAATCTTGCTCAATCACAAATAACGAGAAACAAAATAGTTGAATAAAGAATGACTTAGATCCATATCTTTATTTAATATGGTATTAGAAACAAAAGGATAATAATAATGATGAATCATTAAAAGGTTTTTCCATGAGACCTTACTCGAGTCGTACTAGACGCATCGAAGTGTTGTTAGACGCTAACCGATGTGATCACACTATTAAGATATGTCCAAGTGAGAGATGTTGGTTTAATGGACATAAAATAATAGATGTGTGTTAGGATCGAACTCAAGACCACTGATTGCACACTTTACGTATGAAGAGTTAACGAATAATAATTATATATAAAAGTTTTATTTAATTATTATACACACAAAACAAATAAGCGAGCCGTTATGTAATTAAAGATTATTGACTAACGAACGTTAAATAATAAAGGAAGGACTAGAATGTAATTTGGAAGTCGAGAAGGTTCCGGAACACACCCTTAAAGGTGTAGCCGATTGGATATGGATTAGGAAAGCCTAATTAGACTCCAAGCTTTTCATACTATAAACTCAAGGCTAAGGGTTATTTGTTTCTTATCTTTTTACACACAATAACCCTAAACTTGTGATTTTTCTCCTTTAGTGAATTACTAATCGTTTTCCATCTCTTTCAGCGATCGAATTTTTTCTTAAACCTAAAAATTGTTTTGTGTTCTTTTAACTAGCATTAATGTTAACTTATTAATAGTACGTGTGTATAAGAACGTGGTACTAACACGCTATCATTAGTAACTTGGATTGAATTACAAAACGTAAAAAGGTAATTCATATAATCCTTATAAACCCTAATTAGGGTTCATCTCAATTGCTTGATTGGAGTTGATGCTTGTTAAGCTAGAATCAAATGTACTCATTACTTTTATATTCGGTTAATTAGTTTACATATTATATGTTCCTTACGCTTCCGCATGTGTACTTGATGTTTATGTGTTTGATTATGATTAGTAATGTTATTAAATTCCAATAGTTTTTTTATATTAGGTAGTGTTTGTAATACGGGTATGGGTATGAGGAAATAAGTTTTATTCCACAAAGAATGTGTAGTTAGTGGATATAGATTTCACACCATGAATGTAGGAATGTTGAATACGCACATGGGTATTTTTTCTTCTCAATCCTACCCATACTCATACTTAAGACAATGGAAAATACCGATTGCAAATGCTCAACATACGTGATTAGAGCATTAGGTGTAGTCTCGCCGTCCTCTTCGTCGTGCCAACGTGGCTGTTCGTCGTCGTCAAGCATTCGCCACGCCACGGCGTCATCGCCATCAATTCCCTCTTCGTGCAGACGACGAAAACCAAATATCTTCACAAGGTGTGGGCCCAGTGTGAGTTTATTCATTTTTGCTCAAGTGTGTGTTTTAGTGGTGTGTTTGTATTGTGTGTGAAGGGAAGAAGAAGACGTCTTCTTTTTTCTTTTTTCTTTTTTCTTTTATTATTATTATTATTATTATTATTTAAGTGATTAATAAAAGTAGTGTGGTGAGGTCATATGGGCTGGGCAAAGTAGGTAATGTTTTACATTCTTATTTTTTTTTTTTTTTTTTTTTTAATTTATAATTTTTTTTAAATATATTTTTTGTATTTTTATTTTAATAAATAAATTTAGTTTATTTGAAAATTTGAAAAAAAAAAAATAAGTTGTAGTGAGGGCCCTAAATGAAGAGGTTGGGGTTTTTTGAATGAGTGGGTTAGTTGTGGAAGTTTGTTATAGACGTAGTGATGTGGCAGTGGCGTGACGGTGATGAAAAAGTGAAGCCTCTTCACCACCTCTGAGGGGTGTTATTTTGGGCAGGGTAGGTCAGACTGACTTGAGGATGCAGACCCTAGGCCATTTAACAGGAACATTTGTATTCATTTATATATATATATATTTTTGGAACAATGACATTTGTATTTAGCTTTTATCTCTTTCCTTTCAAATTACAGTAATCTATTAGCAATTTAGCATCTTCTTTCATTTTCCTATTCGTTGAAGATTGTGACTATATTTTTAACTGCCATCCTGGAGTAGAGGAGTTGCTTTACTTGTGTACATAGTTGGGTGATTTGTTGTCATTTTTTAGGCCCTTTTTTTTTTTTTTTTTTTTTTGAGGACATGATACCTGTAGAATTTGAGACATAAAAAGAGAGCATGTTACTGAATGTGATAGTAGGCCATAGAGCAATTATAGTTCACAAGAACCCAAACTGGTTCATGCCCTACATACCTTCGAAATGGCAAGACGAGGTTGAGTAGTGAGTTTAAGGAGAGCATGTTACTGAGTATGTTTGGCGTAATGGGCTGGGGCTGGGGCTTGAGCTGGGATTGGGGCTTGAGCTTGGGTTGGGGCTTTTATTATAAGCCGAAGTTAAAATTTGTGTTTTTGTAAACTTGTTTGGCAAATGGCCGAATGGCCTTAAACTTAGGCTTATTATTGCAAAATTACTAAAAATGACTTAACTAAATGAGTTTTTGTATATGTTACATATTTTTGTGGGTAAATAAGTAATTTATTGTTTAAAAGCATCGGGCTAAAGTTTTTAGCCCCTTTTATGAGGCTAAAGTTATAAACTCTTTTTAGAAATCATAAGTCCGCATAACAAACGAGACTTATTTTATAGGCCGGCTTATTTTAAAAGCCCAAGCCCTATAAGCCCTTTGCCAAACACAACCATAGTTAATTAACTTGAGTCCGGGGAAAAAATCTAACGTCATTTGACAACTAAAAACGCATTTCGCAACAACACTTTCTCTATTCTTGGAAAACGCGAACCGAATAATCAAAGCAATAAAATAGCTAAGAGCATTAGAAGCTTAGATAGGTGACTGCATAAGGTAGAGCCCAAAAAACCAACCTTCAGACTCACAAGTAGGACAAGTTATTAAAACATGGTTGAACGTAAAGGTTACAGTTTAGGCAAGTTACCTATAAATGAGTAGATTTGAGTTCTTTTGTCCTTAACAAGTCAACTTTGCTTTGATAACTCAACCCCATCAGTTAAAATGTCTACTCCTTGCATCATAGTTATTTTGAACTTGATAATATGGATATACATTGCAACTAAAAATGGAATTTAAATGAGCTGGAACACAAGCTGTTTCTTCCTAATGAAAAGTCTAAAACCGACCCGGACAGCTAACTGAAGCCAACATACAAGATACCTTTAAACCCAGCTTGCACCCATTCTTCACTAGAATCATAGATAGATGATTTTATCATGTTTCGTTCTTACAAAACTTATTCAATTTGAGTTTATCAAAGTACACGGGTGTATGACTAAAAGACTCCGTTTGATACTTAGTTGGCCATGTTATATCTAACTTGGGATATACTAAGATATCAAATGTTTCGAAAGTATAGCCCATAGGCTTATAAATGCTTCGTTATCATGTTCAACACATTGCTCCCAAATGTCAAACTGTAACGTTCTGTTCTCGATTTTTTTTTTAAATTAATGGAGTACTTGAACAATTAACTTAGGCCATATGCAATGTTGGCACCAAACGTATTTTTCAACACAAAAACAATTCAAGAGTAGAAGAAATCACATCTATTGTTAGCACCAAGCCTTAACACAGTTTCAGTGTGTAAGAATATTAGTCATCAATTTTCACTAAACATAATGGAATACTTGAATACTTTTCATCACACTAAAGTACTAAACGATATTCATCTCTGTAACATGCACTGTTCGTTTTGATTTCTGACATTTTATCCTAATTAAAGTCGGCTGGTAGGCTCTTCATCAATATAATCACATTGAAATGTTGCAAGCATATGACACTTTGTTTACATCACGAAGTTTCACAATATTTTATCTGATATATGATCACTCGTTGAACGCCTAAATCACCTTCAAAAAAGATAAAGAAATTTTATGATCTAAATTTCAGACCAATACTTTATTTGAATGCTAAAGATCATATCCAGAGTTATTTACAACAAATATTTCACTTTCCAACCTAGGTAGTGAATCGTCACATAAATGCAGCCAGACAGAAAACCGCATACATTTTTGTTCATGTAAATGATGTATATGTTACTCACAAGTAGCAAGTAACCTGGTCACTGCCCCCTAAGTCAAATTAAGCGGTTGACTGCTTCAGATAAGTGATTAGATCTGCTCGTTCCTTTGGCTTCTTTAGTCCAGGAAAAACCATCTTTGTTCCAGGGATATACTGCATCATCCAGAATACATATATGTAAACATTGGTCAAATATAAAACACTGAGATCAAAATCATATTATAGCCAAGATTATGGCCTAATTAAATGCAAATGAAAGATGCAAATTTGTCAAATAACTAGCTAATGCTGTTGAGTAAACTACACAAGCAGACACAACTAAAAGATTTTTATCTCAACTCTTAAAGTGGCATAATTAAACAACATGGCATACTTTAGATCCTCAGCCAAAACAACCAGTCGGCAGAAATTTCAGATTAACATGCTATTTTACAGAGCAGCTTGTGGGTACCTTTTTAGGATTTAGCAAGTAATCATAGAGCGTACTCTCTTCCCATATCACAGCCCTGTTCTTATTGGCAGTAGAATAAGAATACCCTGCAGTAGTACCAGATTGCCTTCCAAAAAGCCCATTCAAATTTGGCCCTACGTATGTCAATGAGAATGATCATAAACATGAAATTAACCACCATAATTAATGACAGAGGTCTAACACAATGGCCACAACAAACTAAGATAATTGTCCACAGGAAAAGTATCATGTTATACATTTATACATGCATCGTTTTTTTCTTTATATAAAAAATCATAACAAGTTTGGATGCATGACTTAGAAAACAACATTTCCTGAAATGATACAACTTAATTATCTGGAATATGATATTATCTAACAAACAAGTATCATAATACACTTGGATGTTAATTTGCGATTATATATTATAAGGAAGACTTTTTCTTTTGTCTCATTATGCAGTATGTACCGATGAAAGCTCATTATGCAATAACCTCCAGACTCATTATGCATAATATACTTTTTCATGTATACTCATTCTGCATAACTAAAAAATTTAAAATATTATGCATAATAGATCAAAAGTTTAAGTAGGTTATGCATAATGAGTTTTTCATCCGTACATAGTTCATAATAAGACTAGAGAAAAAGTACATGAAGCATAAATGAACTTTACCCTATAAGGAAATACAAACATAGTATGTGACTTAAAAATTGATCAAAAGATCACTAGTACAATCTGGAAGACCGTGGGCAAAATTTCCTGATTCAGATATCATCCCTTGAATCAGCGGTAGTATATGATACCTCCCAGCTAGGCATAAATCAACTCAGACAAGATAGGATAAGAAGGTTTATTCAAAATGTGTCATTGAACTTTACATACATTCTGAAGAAAGAAAAGCAAATATAATAAAAAGCACAATTTCAGCAATATAATTGCACCAACATTATGAGTATACAAAACAAAAAAGCAAATAGATTGTAACTATCAAATATCAATACAAGCATTGTAATGGGATTGCAAATCTAAAAAATGATTAATATCACAAAAATGAAGTTAAAGAACTGAAAGAAAAAAAATGATTAATTTTATTTTTATTTTTTTTAGAACGACAATTTTAACTATCTCGCAGTGTGTTTGCACAACAAATCTCACATGTATCTCACATGTACTATATGTAGTCAATTTCGGTGGTATACCACTGATATTTCGGTTTTCGGCCCTTCCCTACTATTTCGGTTCAAAATTTCGGTCCCGAAATTTTCAGCTAATTTGACCGAAATTGACCAAAATTTGACCTAAATTGACTGAAATTTTCGGTTCAGAAACCTGAGATGGAGAAAATAAGAAAGAAAGAACCTGAGATGGAAGGAAATAAGAAAGAACAACCTGAGATGGAAGGAAATAAGACAGAAAGAAAGAACCGTTGTGTAGTTGATTTTTTTTGTTTATAGATAGTTGCTCTAATGAGGATTTAGGTTAACATATATGGGTTTTTTTATTAATAACAAGTGATTGGGCTTTTAAAAAGTCACAAAGGCTTAAAATAGGTGAGCTTTAAAAACCAACCTGAAACTTCAAAACCAACGTAATTTATATAAAATTACAAAATTTATTATTTTTATACACATAATTTCAGAAATTATTATACAAAAGATTATTAAACTTACCGAAATACCACTTAAATCCCACCAAAATTTCGAAAATTTCAAATTTCGGTCCTTGACCGAAACACCGAAATTTCGGTCATTAACTACATAGCATGTACTAATCAGGACTTCAACGCACAACCATTTGGTTGGAAAGCTTCTCACACAACATGGGGTTGTTAGCACGGTGATCATATATGACTCTTATCTAAATAGCTTATGGGCTATGGCTATGTTTTAAAGTGTAAAATCAACTTATTGAGAAAACATACTCTGCCCTAGGAAAAAACTAACAATCAATTTAAAATAAGCCAATCTTAATGACTCAATCTACTTACGAAACAAATTATATTTGGGTTCATTAAAATGATAAGGGCCGGCAAATAGGCCCAAGTATTTATACTCTTGTATCGTACGATTCTATTATAAATTAGAGAAATCTTTATACACAAGAAATATAAGACTGAAAAGAGAGATGTATATCATTTTTGTGAGTGATAAATGTTGCTATACTTTTTGGGCTGATTTGGTTAGCATTTGGTGTACCTTATATGTCCGCATTCTCAAATGTTCATACAAATCGGGAAAGTTGAAACGGCTTATCATTCAACACATCTCCTAAATTTGTTTTTCTTCTTTGGGTTTGCAAAAAATAAGTATACTACTTCAGAAATCCATAACATTAACAATTCAAAACAGCATACAAAGATATATAAATAAAAGGGTTGTTTATTAATACCCCCATTTGGTTATTAATACCCCTTTTTTTTTTTTATTTTTTTTTATTTTTGTTTTTATTTTATAATTTTGTTATATCAAAAGCTATAATCCAATGCGGAACTGTAAATATAAAGTTTAATATAGCCAAACGCTAAAAACTGTCGAAATCTGGAACGATAATACTGACAAAAAAACTGTGTTGTACTGTAAAAAGCGGGGGGACAAAGGGGGGACAAGGGTGGCAGGCTACGGGTAGCCCCCGTAGCAATAGAAGGACCCAAATAAAAATGTAACCTTGCTTGTGACCAGCTCCTTTTTCAACAGTATGACATTGAGCACACTTTGTTTTGAAAATCTTTTCTCCTGCTTTTGCATCTCCTGGTGGTGCTTCTTCAAATGACGCCATTTTCACACTTGCCGACAAGGCGACAATCACTAGATAGTACTAATTGTTTTAAAAGTCAATAAAGTAATAGTTATTTTGTGTTGTTCTCTGGAGTGTTCTAGTTTTATGACACACGGTTTATTTCTTACACAAGAGCGTGGCTTTATATATGCGCCACACGCCTTGTTACAATTACTCGTATTTGTTTTTTTATAAGTATTGTTTATAGGAGAAATTTTAAAATGCTTACTCTTATTTTGCTGCTTATTAAAGGACAAATTTCTATCATTTATTTAGTTTGATTTAATGGTGGGGATAAAACTAAGATTTAATATGAAAACCTAATTTCATGTTTTTTTCTCCTTTTTCTTTGTCTTTTTGTCTTTCTTATTTATTAACATTTTTTTTATTTTTTTTATTTTATTTTAATTTTTTTTGGAATTCACGTTTTTATTTTAAACTCATGTTTTTTTTTTTTTAAATTCACGTTTTTTTTATTCAAGTTTTTTTTCGCTTTCATACGTTTTCATTTGTATTCATACGTTTTTGTTCGTTTTTATACGTTTTCGTCCGTGTTCATATGTTTTCGTTAGTTTTTTTACGTTTTCGTCTGTTTTTATCCGTTTTCGTACATTTTCGTCCGTTTATGATGTTTTCGTACGTTTTTGTACGCTTTCATACGTTTATAAACGTTTTCGTCTGTTTTCAGACGTTTTTGTCCGTTTTCATACGTTTTCGTCTGTTTTTACGTTTTCGTCCATTTTTAGACATTTTTGTCTGTTTTCAGACGTTTTCGTCCGTTTTCATACGTTTTCCTCTGTTTTCTTACGTTTTCGCCCATTTACGTCCGTTTTCATACGTTTTCGTCTGTTTTCTTACGTTTTCGTTTGTTTTCATACGTTTTTGTCCATTTTCTACATTTTCGTTCGTTTTCATTCGTTTTCGTTCGTTTTCATTCGCTTTCTTTCATTTTCGTCCATTTTTTATACGTTTTCAGACGTGTTTTTACGCTTTCATACATTTTCGTCTTTTTTCTTACGTTTTCGTCCGTTTTCTTACGTTTTCAGCCATTTTCATCCATTTTCATACGTTTTTGTCTGTCTTTTTAGGTTTTCATGTGCTTTCGTCCGTTTTTAGACGTTTTCGTCTGTATTTTTACGTTATCATGTATTTTCGTCCGTTTTTATACGTTTTCATATGTTGTCATCCGTTTTTTTACGTTTTCGTCCATTTTTAGATGTTTTCTTCTGTTTTCAAACTTTTTATACGTTTTTGTCTGTTTTCATACATTTTTGTCCGTTTTTATACGTTTTTGTCCGTTTTCAGACATTTTTGTCCATTTTTATATGTTTTTCAATCGATTTTATACGTTTTTGTCCGTTTTCAGACGTTTTCATTTTGATATTTGTAAGTGACACTTATTTATCTCTTGTGATATAACACTGTAAGGAAGATGAAAAGTATTAAATTCTTCATCATGTATGTGTGTTGTGATACTAACTAAGAATGTGATTGTTGTGTTTTGAAAATATTTAGGAAGATTTTCGTGTTTATGATATTATGAAATATTAGAAAAGTTGTTCAACTGAAAACAAGAGATGTTATGATACTTTTGTTAGACTTGTGGTGGATTTTTCTATTTAATGGATACATTGTGCATGTTTCGATAGGTTTTATAGCGGGATTTGAAAATATCTATGGTTGAATCATCAAACTAAATAAGCTATGGTTGAAGATAGCACACATCTTTATAAACAAACTGAGCAAGCTCAAAACACCTGTGATATCACCTCACTTGTGATATCACACGTGATATCACACGTGATATCATGTGTGATAACACCGGTGATATCACCTGTGATATCATGTGTGATATTACCGGTGATAGCATGTGTGATATCATAGTTTATATCACTTGTGATATCACCAGTGATATCACAAGTGAGGTTATATCACCTGTGATATCATGTGTGATATTACGTGTGTTTGAGCTTACTCAGTTTGTTTATAAAGATGTGTGCTTTCTTCACAAGCCTTCTTCTTGTTTATTGAACCATAATATTTTAAATCCCGCTATAAAACATATCGACATGCACAATGTACCATTAAATAGAAAAATTCACCATAAGTCTAACAAAAGTTTCATAACATCTCTTGTTTTCAGTTAAACACATTTTCTAATATTTTATATTATCATAAAACACAAAAATCTTCCTAAATATTTTCAAAAACACAAATAAGAAAAATAAACAGAATCATCACAGTAATATAATAAGTGATGTTTATTATTATTTCTTTCATATATAGTTGGTAAAATACTAAATTCTTATCACATTTGGTATGAATTTAATATTTCACATTCTTATTTGAATATCAAAATTGATAACACATACATAATGAAGAGTGCAATACTTTTCATCTTTCTTACAGTGTTATATCACAAAAGATAAATAAGTGTCACTTAAAAATACCAAAATGAATAAAAAGGAAGCAAACTGTGAAAATAGAGACTTGACATATCTCAAAATCCACACTGTGTTGCATTAAATTAGCATTTTTTTTGAACAAAATACATTCACCTAAATCGCTTTAACCCTTTTCTTTTCATACAAGAGTATAATATCACAAGGATAGATAACATTAGTTGCATTAAAAATATATGAGCTTTTCCCAATTGCGAATGAAGGCACGAAGTAGTTTTACAATGAAAATTATAAAATATTAGAAACAC
>OU343221.1:201312271-201417170 GCA_910596185.1 Chrysanthemum makinoi
AAGCAAATCCTACGGCTAAAACGTTAGTTATGCGTGATTATGTGTTCTACGCATAAGCGAATGAAAACACAATCAATGTGAGTGTGTTTTTGGTTGAAAAGAAAGTGTCAAAACGTGTTTTTAACAACAAGGATACTATTTTTACCCTCTAAATCCACCTAGAAACACGAATTGATGGTTTTTGAATATTAGGGTTTATGAGTCGATTTGGGTGTTTACAAATGTGAAGAGTTTTGTTCAAAAAGGTTGTTGTGTAATGTTTATATGATGATGAATTGATGATTTCCAAGCTCTATAACCACCCAGAAACTCTAAATGATTAAAAATTTGGAATTAGGGTTTAAAGTTCATAAGTTTGGGCATTTTTGATTCTCCACGATTTAGATGTTATAACTTGGTTTATAGACTCTTACAACATCTTAGAACTACCAGAAATTGTTTGGTGCAAATCCCATGGCTAGAAATTATACGCGTAATTCATAACCCTTAGGGTTTTGACCTACGCATATGACTTTCTACTCATAACTGTTTAACGAATGTTCATGCCATGATTTGTTATTAAAATGAACTTTTGTGTTAATATTGATGATTTGATGAATTTATTTCAGGATTGCTACGCTTAAAATTCATAATCAAGGTCATTTGAATCTCTACGCATAAGGATTACCCTACGCGTAGTCATGTTATGCGTAAGAATAAATCCTACGCATAACTATTACGCGTAAGGTTCTACAATGGGACTACGCGTATCTTGTGAAGGATATGCGTAAGCGATGACCTCTACGATAAGGTCTACTCTTAAGAGTAAGCCTTACGCGTAAGGTATAAATACGCCTACGCGTAAGCTCTACGCATAAGGTCCCCTTTTCCTACGTGTAACATTTCTTACGCGTAAGTTAAGATCCTACGCATAAGCTTTCGTCTGCGTATGTCATTCTTTTTCACGCTTAACTTTTCCAACTCTACGCCTATGCCTTGATTGACCTTCATTATGAATTGTTACGTGTACAAACTTGTTAATAAACTTATCATAACGTCACGAATCCAATAATGTCACTAATAAACTTAAATGTTTGATATGTTGTGAACAATAAGTGATAACATAAACTTTAAAACTTAAAGTTAACTAACTCACGAAACACTTCACGACGTCATTGGAATATTGGACAAACAAGTGACTTAGGACTCGTAACAATCATTGACACTGTACATTCAATAACTAGACAATAAGACCTTCTGTTGACTAACATTATGTCTTTCGATATGTTGGTTCTTTTGGCTAATGTTATTTCGATCACGACATGGTGAACAAATGAATGTGGATGCATAAGAAGTTCTTACAATTGCTGATATCTTTCGAGAGGGTTATCCGAGAAAGATTGGAAAGAACAACCTTAGGGTTGACTTTGACACCTTCACATGCTTAGAATCTTCTTGTCTCATTGCTGTGGATATTCTAAGGAATCATCCCTACCGGAACATGCTCTCACACTCTGCTACACGTTCGAGAAATCTACATTCAACAATTCCGGGATTCTATGCAGAGGATCACGGTCAAAGTGCTTTGTGATGACACTTAATCACAAACAAGTCACTATCACTCCTGCAGACTTACGGGCTGTACTCATCATTCCGCACATCGTGCCAACTGACTTCTTTGCTACACCTACCAAGAGACAGCTTCGCAATTTCTACTTAATATTGGCTATGATGAAGCTCGGAATTATTAACAAGTACTCTCACGTGGATCTTAAGAACATTCCTCAACCGTGGAGAACACTCTACATCATCATCACTAAGTCTGTCTCGGTCGGCGGTGGCTATGAGCATCCCAAGCTCATGGAACTGCAAGTCTTCTGGTCATTGATCAATAACAAGGACATTGAAATCGAAGCAGCGATATGGGATGACATGATGTCATTTCACAAGAAGCTTGGCTCAAAGATTCCCTATGTCGATACACGAAGCTTTTGATCCGAGAGCACTTGGGCTTAATCTCGATATTCCCAAGAGGCTCAATGACCATGACAATCACGACGTGTTGTCCGAACCTATCCTTTCTATCAGAATCAAGGAATCGACAACAAAGAAACAAGGTGCCGTCTTTGCTGATCACCTTCGACCAATGAAATCAAAAAGCTTGAAACATACAAAAGGTATCAAGTAGCAGACGAGAAGGCAAAGTTGGTCATCTCGATGAAAAGCCTTCGGAACTCCTACCGGAGAACCAAAGAGGAAGTGCCGGAAGTGCAATAAGCACAGTGAGTCAAAGGAAGGTTCCAAAGAGGAAACCTAGTCCAAGGAAGAAAGTTCCCTCCAAGGAAGCTGCTCCTATTCCTACACCTGAACCACAAAGAAAGCTACTCGGACGAAAGCTCAAGATACACAATCGACGAGGAGGTCCACTACTCAAACCGCAAGGATGACTCTCCATCGCTACCAAAACCTCCTAGTCCAATAGCTGAACATAGGCAAAGGAAAGACTCCTGCATACTTGTGCCATATGATGAAAGCTCAGAAAGTGATGAAGAGCAACTGGATAAATCATACAAGAAGAAGTTCAAATTCGTTCGACTTCAACACGTTGCACAACAATTTGCTCAAGAACAAATGGGTGGCCCGGAGGGTCAAGTGGTGCAGCTCAACCTTCACCGATCCTCGATGCGGTTAATCAACCCGATAAGGGATCTGGTGCCACCACTTTGGTGCAACAACAAAAGCCCGTGTCGAAGATAACTATTGAGCATTTGAATTTGAAGGAACCGTTAAAGAAAAGTCGAGAAGGTTAAAGATGAAGAAGGTGCGGTCAAAGAAAAGACTGAGACAAGCTAAGACGGCAATGAAGAAGATGTTGAGTATAATATGTTTCTTCTAGATAGTCCTGCACGATCAAAGGAAGAAAACCTCTCAACCTCCAAAGGACCGAGTCTCCTCACATCCCATCATCATCAGATTCTTCTTCTCACTCTTCACCACCACCATCAAAGAAATCAACCAAATCATCATCCAGATCGTGAAGAAGCCACCTCGATCTGGGATTTCTCATACTCATAAAAGAATTGTAAAAGCTGTCCAACAAGTCAGAAAGAAGGACATGCTCTCTGAAAACTGAATTGGTTTGTCTTTGACCAAATGTACGTATCTACATGATGAGAATGACAAGATGCAGAATGAAAGGGAATACATCTGAGAAGCTCATGCGGGATGATCTACAAGGGAAAATGGACAGAATGATCGAAGGCTACACTCACAAGTACCTTCTGGATATCGTTCCTAAAGTCACAAAGGAGATGTTTACCGGAACAACTATATCGAATCTTATGCGATAGCCAAGCAAACTATAAGATCAACACCCTTAACCGTCACAATCAATCCATCGATCCGTAGTTTTCTCGGATAATGAATTGGTGGCCAAGCTTTTCACACAAATGTCTAAACGATCTAGGACATTTACTTCTGATGAAGGAAAGCTGTTTCAAGCATTGTTGGACTACCAACTCCAAGAAGCATGCATTCGAAGCCGAAAGTCTAAACGTCCCAAGAGACGATGAAGATAAGGATCAGGATAAGAATGATGAAGCTAAACGATAGAAGAAGTCTGGTGAATCATCTTCTATGCCACCACCTCCCCAACGGCCTCCCTGCCAACAAAGGTCTCCTCCTCGCTCTTCTACCGATAAACTTCATGAATTGAGACACCACCCCAACTCAAAACCGGTGATCACTTTGAGTATATGGGTGGTGACGATAAGGAAGTCCGTGAGCCCCTACAACAACCCACCTCTCCCAAACAAGTACAGAAACAAGAATCATCATCTAGGCCTAAGAAACGAAGAAGAACCTCAGGCGGCGTCCTATCATGGCTAGATGAAGACACCACAGAGGAATTTGAATGGTTTTCTACACTTGTTAACTTCCACTCCACCACGAAGAAGGTCAAGATCTGTTAGACGGTAATACATTGGAGCATGCTAAGATTATGCAAGAAAAGTTCCATGTGAAGAAGATGATGAAATCCGAGTTGAGGCGAATCAAGAATGAAGCTTTTCAACTGTGGAAAGATAGCTCGGAAAGTGCCATCGAGGTCGAATATCACCTTGAAAACATTGCTCGAGCTATGTCTAACAACATGGATTGGCTCAACCCGAAGCAAACATCGACTTCACCAAACGGGACAACCCTCCATACTACACCGGCTGGTCAAAACCTCTACCAACAATTGGCCAACCAGATGAACCAAGGATTCCATTCGATATTTCTTCAACAGAGACTTGGATTTTCTTCTACATGGTGGCGATGGTTCAAGGAAATACGCTACATCGTTGACACTTCCATTCCCAGCCTATATACTCAACCGCATAGCCATCGAGGAACGTGCCAATCACTTGTTCTCTAATAAAGTGGAAGCATACGACCGAGATGCATTGTACGAGATTCATCATTGGCCGGAACGCCGAAAAATCTACTACTGAGGCGCCGGTTCGAAGTCTCAACATGCAGATTCGGTTCTAAAAATATCGTTGCCATCAAACACGTCGATCTTTCATCTAAGTGGGACTACACCTTCCTAAAGAATATCGTGGTCAAACGACAAGATGAAAGGGATTATGCATTTCTGAAGTCGACTTTGAGAATTTGTCTATCAACGACATCGAAGACATGTACCTTGCCAAAGTGAAGGGTCGTATGAGACAATTCTCCACCGAGTACAACGTGAATTCACAAGTCATTGCTCATCTTCATCGACGCATAGTTAAAGAACGTGTAGAAGATCTTGCTTGCGGTTGAATCTTATCGACTTCGTGTAAACTTCACTACACCACAGACTTGATCTACCCGACATCAACCGCTTCCACAATATACGCTCATCAGCAAACCTTTCGGCATCGTTTACTGCAGTGAACTTCAAAGAAATTGCTTGATGGCGTGCAGAGATCTTCATAAGTTTGGAGATCACACTTTGAAGATGGTTAGGGACGGATTGGCTTACCGGTTGAAGGATATACACCAAAAGATCGGGTCTCCTAAGAGATGGAATTCTCAGGATCGAAGGGATGTGAAGAGGATCATCACGATGATTGATGAACGGTTGTATAGAAGGGATCGGTTCAGAAGATTGGAAAGCTATGTTGGTGGTCGACCCAGGAGAAACATCATCGGCTTTTAACGCCCGATTCACACTCCTGGCGACATCTCTGGACTACCTGGTACCCCTTGAACTGCTTCTTTCATTATAAACTTTGGATGTATGATTGCTATTATGTCGATGGCTTGTGCACATATTACGGTGTACAACCCTTAAATAAAAGGTGCAGCGAAAGCTTCTTACTATTTAGTAAAACCTATCAAACCTTTCACTTTTCAAGGTTTTGCTCAAAAGAACAAGTACTTTCCCTTATGATTTTCAAAACCTCAACCGTTTATATCACGTTTTGAGGGGGAGTACTTGACTTAAAACTTTGTTCAAAAATTGTTCACAGTGGTCATTCTTCCGCAACACTCGAAATGGTCATATTTATTCTCAACTTTTCAAAAATAACATTTTATATGCCATTTTGAGGGGAGAAAATAAGTGATATGAAATATGTTGTGTGTTTTGCATATGAACTCTCGTGCTGAAAAGACTTTAACCCAAGAATTGACGAGATCTTAACTGTTAGTAACTCGAAAAGACTTGATCGGGACGGGTAATAATTTCAAGCTAGTTCGCTAGTGATGTAAACGTGTCTCGCAAAGGACTTGTCCGAGTAGAATGTACCATTCGAGAAACTCTTGGTAGACATGAACTCGGACGGGTTTGACAACCTTTCGAGGATTGTCTACACCTTCAAGGTAGTTATTAGAGCTAGTTGTCACCTAAAAGTTGACAATGCAACTCTTTAACTATGCCACGTAACCGTGTCTCGCGGGGGAATGTCTATCTTGAGTTGAACAATTCAAAATGTGCGCGCTCTTTCCTCACTGTGCATTTAACCGTTAAATCTCTTAAGCACATGTGGAGGGCGAGTATTTATGCAAAATCTCATCTCAACAGTGGTTCAAAAATGTTTTTATTCATAAACACTTTGAGAGATTTTCAAGAAATTGGTTTTATGGCAACATAGGTTAGTCATGGAGTTATAAGGTGACTAAGGTTAGGAATAACCGTCCTATGATCCGCCACGAGCGGAGGGATCTACCCATGGACACCACAAATAGTTAGTATTTAGAAGTCCTTAGGTATGATTATAAAAAGGAGAAAATGAGAATCGGAGAAAGAAGGAGTTGAAGAACTAAAAAGAAATGCAAAGAAAAGGGTGAAAAGAAATAGCCTCCAGTTATTCAACTTAGGGCGAACGGGTTCAATTCATATGCTACTGGTTGTCACTTAGATGACGGTATTGAAGATTAAAAGTCGTCATGGACCCAGTGGCGCATGCACTAAACCTTCTTAACCACTCAAGTTTCTCTCAATAGAAGCTTGTTTCATTCTCACAGGGAACCCTACGTAAACTATCGGCTTTCTCTTAGAGATTGCTGGTATTGAAGAAGGAGACCCTCTCCCTAGTCTCCGCTCAGGAAAACCAAAATGCACTATTGAGTCTAGAGCCACGAGATTCATCAAAAGATCTCTTAGGTACACTTGACATTTCATCACTTGATATTCAACAATAAGAATTTCGGTGGTACATTATCGAGTCCTTCACAGATCTTAGCAATCTGTCGAGAACATTTATGAGAGGTTCACATTTGTGATCCTCAGTGATTGAATGGAAACTCTGCCGGGGTCAACATCAAGCGACCACGGCGTTTCGGCAACTCCCCATGGATTGCGCTTAGTGGTCTCAAGCGGTCTACGATCGTGAGGTGATGCTTGGTGTACCTCGTGACTCATCTGAATCGTAGGTGTACTTCGGTACATCGTGTTATCTCACTTGTGGGACTCCGATCCAGGAACGGCCTTTGTAAGAATTAGAGTTGTGTTTTCACACTATGCTGTTAACACTCTCGAAGTTCAAACTTGTAAGTGCCGGAATCCGCTTATTACTAACCGTTTTAATGTTTTCTTCTTATGGAAGCTATGGAGCGGAATGATCGTGCAGATTCTTCTCATGCTCACGCCAACATCATCACTAATGGAAGTTCTATCCAAAAGCAACACAACAGTCAGAATGATTCTTCATCAAATCAAAGAATCTACAAAGTTAAATACTTAAAGAACTTCATCGATCTGAATTCAAACGTCAAAGAGCGTGTGAGCATGTTGAAGAATGACGTGGAGACACTGGAGCAAGCAGACACTGAGGCGGAGACTTGATGCAGATAAAAACATACTATCACTTTCATCACAAAGAACAATGATCAAAGAACAAAGTTAAAGATGGCGTCAAAGCATAACTGTTCAAAGAAAACTATCTCGCTACACTGGGGAGATGGTTCAAATCAAGGCAATTCTTCTCACAAGAAAGAATAATGTCGAGAGACGTCAAAGCTACTATTACATCAATGCCTTCACCGTTTTTCATCACCAACACTTGAGTGGGTAATAACACTTGAGGGGGAAATTGTTGGAATCACTCCTAAACCTTTATTCAAGTGTTAGTTACTCATATGTAATAGGTTAGCTTATTACCATGGCCTTTATGTTTGTTATTAGCCTTAAGCTTATGTAGAAGGCCCATAGCCTAGGCCCCCTAGCCCAATAAGGAAAAAAGGGAAGGAACTAGGAGTGTTGCCCTAGCTTCCTCCTATAAATACTCTTGTAATAACCTTCACTTTGAAGGTTGGTTGTTCAATATTCTCTTTCACATGCTCCTACATAACCGGCTTCTAAGTATATCGTGTGTGTGTGTTTGGTTTATTGTTCAATCGCCTTTATCTCCTTCTTGTAAGCTTGTGTTGTAAAACTAGTGACCTAACAAAGGTTGACTTGAATAAACTTTAGTTGATTCGGCATGCCATTTTCCTCGTTCTCACGGTCGTTTTGATGGGTAGAACGCTGAAAACGGAGTTACGGTTCAAAAGTTATGGCCGTTTGAAGTTTTGTTGAGAAAAGTCAGCAAGTCGCTAGTAAGACAAGTCGCTAAGAATTCTTGAACCAAGTCGCTAAGCCCAAGTCGCTAAGACCCAAGTCGCTGGACACAAGTCGCTAAAGCACCAAGTCGCTACACAGTCAAGTAGCTAAAGAGCAACTCGCTAAGGTCCAAGTCGCTAACACCAAGTCGCTAACAATTTGCACTACAACTCGCTAACAATTTCGGAAGCAAGTCGCTAACCTCACCAAGTCGCTAGCCGTAGTGGAGAATCCACTAACTTGTACTATTTGTCGGCTTGTCTCAATAGACAAGTCGCTAGGCTCAAGTCGCTAACAACTAACACTGTAACTCGCTAACTTTTACTGAAGCAAGTCGCTACGATGAAAATCACAACGAGAACCAAGTCGCTAGCAAGAAAAAAACTTCAAAAACACACTTTTCAATCCAAAACAAGCCCAACCACAGTGATTCAAGCTTCCCAAATCAAAACCTAAACACTTCTGATGATTCTAAACACAAAAATACAATCAAAATCCAAACTTTAACACTAGAAATGATCCAAATGATGTAAACTACTCTAAACTCATTCAAACTCAAAAACCACCTAGAAACCACTAGAAATCCAAGCATATGTAAGAGATGATCTAACCATGGCTCTTGATACCATTTGTAACGTATTGGATTTCATAAACACATCAACAATCACAAATATGGTTCGAATATTATGAGTTTAGAGAGAGAAAGTGGAAGATGGGAGCCTTTCTAGAGAGAGAAAGTAAAACAAAAAAAAAGAATGTTAGATTGAGTGAGAAAGGTCCAACCCTCTACCTTGGAAGGTAGAGGGTATTTATAGTTACAAACTAAACGTCCTCCTTCGGACTGTTGATCAGGCATACAGTGGGTAAAGACCCGTCCTTCCTCCACGGTGTTGAACTAAACTAAATAGCTAACTAAATAACTAGTAAATAACGTAATGTCTACGAGCTAACATATGCTAGACTATAGTTGGGGTGACCGACTCTTTACTATGGAATTTCTAATTCCTAACAGTTTGCCATCCAGAAGTGAAAGGAGCCAACATGTCATAACCTGATCGATTCAAATAAAATATTGCATAAATGGTTAGGCAACTATCAATTTCCTTTACAAATTCAAATTTGATACAAATTTGGTATGAAGGTAACACTAATCTTTAAAAATTGAATTGAAACACATTAGATATAAAAAAAGCCCATATTTTTTAAACCGAATCACTTAAAAAGCAACCGTTAAATTCTGGAAAACATGTTTCGGATCTTTCAACTGTTCTCTTTGACTGACATCAAATATATAAAATTACACCTGCATATCAAATTGAAAAAAATATGAGAACAATCGAATCACACATATCAAAATTAATCGGCACAAAATGAAATTGAAATTACTAATAGAAACTTACATATAAAACCTGCTACAAACAAATAAAAAAACGTATTATAATTCAATCACAAATGTTGTATTATGTGATTTAAATCTAAACCTTAAAAAGAAGACTTAAGATGTTGAATCAACTAAAATCCGACACAAAAATTGATCAAAAAAATAAAATTCTTTACCTTGTTTAATTTGATGAACCCTAAAAATCAAATCGTGGAATGATTTGAGAAGGATTTCGTTTTCTTTTCTATGAACCATGGAATGATTTGAGACGGAATTGTTTTGAATTTTGAATCATGAATTGCTTTGAATGGACTAAAATTAAATGCACAATTGTAACCGGTTATGTTTGAATAAATTGTTTTATGAATCGTGTGGAAGAAGCTTTGAATTGGAGCGTATAGAAGAAGTCTGTGGTTTGAATCACAAATAATTTAGAAGGAGCGTGTATTTGTTTTTAGGAATGTGTAAACAGCATTAATTTCTTTAGAACTTATTAGGTGCTTTAGGGTGTTGTAAATTGATGCTAAATAAGGTAGTGTTTTTAATAATAAAATTTAATGCACTGCTTTAAAGTGCTTGTACAAAACCTTGTTTTATTAGTTAAAATAGATTAGCCCATAGGTTGTCCAATTATACGTTTGTTTTTTTCTACATTAAATTCATATTTACGCTCGAAAACTATAATACATAAAAGAAGAAGGCAACCTCATCAAAACAATATGATTTTTATTTTGTAAAGCTAAAATAATAAGAATTGAATAACATGTTTGGTATCATACAATAATTATACTCTTTTTTTAGTGTGTCAAATATATATTCTAAAGTAATTGAAAAATATATAAATAAAATTCCGTGACTCATTTATTATTTGCGTAGGTTTAATACGTTAACATTAGGTCAATAAGTTATTTGGGTTAAATTTAACCGATATCGATGTAAACGAAGACAAACTTGTAACCGAATGATTTAAGTTTGTTTCAACAAATGAACGGTGACAAAAGAACTCATAAGTATTTGAGACAAAAGGTTTTTGCGGGAGTTCGGGACTCATATGAATTTTTACGATGTAGTATCATTTTTTTTTTTTTTAAATCAATTTTTTTTAAACGCATTTTAAATGCTTCCGGTTTATCAAAATATATTTTTATATAAAATTCGGAAAAATTATTTACCTAGTCATATTTGATTTTGGTTCCGTACTTCCGTGATAACTTTTTGACGAATAATATCTGGGCTTACGCGTTATACATGATACTGTGATGTTGTGTTCTACATAATAAAATCGACCCGTACACCACATTCCTAGCTTTCGTTTTCAATCATAGAGCATAATATTTAACTTTGCATGTACCAACTTTTATATATTTAACTTTACAAGTAATAAACAGATCATGCATGATAATTAATCACAAGAATTGTCTTATGACGTGTCCTATGGGCTAGTGGTGTTTTCGTAAATTTCGTGTTATCAAAGGTCACCCCAGATCTTTTATTGGGTTAAAATTCGGATAAGATTATTGAGTTATACGCGGATAAACTCATAAGGTTTTTTCTGTTAGTTTATTTCAGGAAGCTCATGATTTAATCAGTGTATTCCTTTTATCGTTTCAAACTCTTTCCCCAACGACCTTAATGTACACGAGTGGTTCAAGTGAGATTTTAATCCAATATCTTTTGCAAAGACATCATAATATTAACCATCATGTTACCATCATAGTGGTTTTTTATTGAGTTATAATACTTTTTCCTAGTAGGTTGGCATTTTTCTTGATAAATTCATTGTTTACAAAAACTTCAAAAAGTCGAGTGTATACTCTGTTCCCGAGTATAAAACGAAATGAACAGAGATGGAGAGGTAAAAGGGAGTGAAGTAAAAAGGAGAGGAATAAGAAATTACTTTTTTATCTTGTGTTCCCGAGTTGAAAAGAAAAAATAATAAAGTAACACAAAAAGAGCTCTAAAATCAACTTCATTCCATTTCAACATAATTTAGGAGAGTAATTTTGATGTAATTCACTATCATTTACTTTCATCTCCTCTCTTAAAAAATCTCAAGAACACTTTTTTTTTTTTTTTTTTTTTTTTTAATTGCTATCCCAAACCTTTCCCTTTCATTTCAGAAAATAAACTCGAGAACAGAGTGATTACAACAAATTTACTAGCGGATATTGGCCAGTTTAATATTAAGCGATATAAAGGACTTGTTTAGAGTATTAACATCAAACATTACAAAAAAATAATAATAATAATAATAAAATAATAATAATAATAATAATAAAAGAGTAGTCACCAAAAGTCTAAAAGTTGTTGTATCACTTAAATTATAAAAGAAGTGTCACCAAAACTTTTATGTGTTTCTTTTACATTTTAAAAAGTATAGGTAGAAGTGTACTAGGTAAAGATATGTTTATAATGCAACAAGAATGTTATCAAATTGCAAAATTTTGAGCTTTTACTCACTTTTTATAAAATGTCATTAAAAGATTAGATTAGCCACATTTTTCTGACATCAAATGCTTATTGAAAGGTGACTAGTCGGATACCCGCGCACAGCGGTGGCGATAAGTATAGTTATATGTGTTTGCTTACCTGTTTAGTGAATTCGTTTCACAACACTTCGAATGTATATGTGTTAGTTGTAAGTGTTTGTTTAGGTTACCCGTAACTTTCCCGTAGCTTTTCCGCGACATTATTATTCTCGCATATAGAAATACCCTCGCAATCTCTTACGCGTCAAACACTACCCCAAAAGTATATGATTTTGAGGAATCAAGATTATATTGATTGAAATAAATGAAATAAAAGTTAAAGTTGTAAAAATTTAAATTAAAATAAAATAAACACATTAAAAATATAAAAACTAAAAACTCATAAAAATATATCAAAATGGATGTTGAATTAAAGAGCATAAAATTTTAGAAAATATGGTGAAATTATATTATAAAAAAAATAAGTAGATAAAAAGATATTTTAATTTAAAAATAAAGATGAATTTTTAGTTGAGAAATGACACATGTCGTTTTATAATTGGAGCTTTTTATCTTAATTTTTAGTGGTTAGGAATTAGGTTTGGAGTTTGTTAGAAGTTAGGCTTGGAGTTTGTTAAGAAGTGACACATATCATCTCATGATTGGAGTTCCTTATCTTAATTTTTGGTTAGAAAAACTCTTTCCATAATAAGCAAGTAAAAAAGTCTGAATTTTTAAGCCTTCTAATTTTAAAAGGCCTAAATGCATTATAAAATAGTATAGATATAAAACATAATTTGGATTCAGTCAAAACATTTTTGTCGTGAAATTGAAAACTGCTCGTAACTTTGATTCACAATTTGTATACGTAAACATGTTTTTTTTATTTGATCTAATGCAACTTCGTGAATCAGATTAAAATTTAGGGCCCGTTTGGTATATAGGTGGGTTTAGGATTTGAATTTGGATTTGGATTTAAATTTAAATTAGGATTTGAATTTGGATTTGATGTAAAAGAGAGAAAATAATATAATTAAATTAAAAAAATATATTTTAAAAATAAATAAAATTATTTAAAATTAATTTTATTAATATATAATATAATAAGAAGTGTTAGGTCACTAGTTTTACAAACACAAGTTATATAGAAAGAGATGAAGGGGAGAGGCGGATGAACAAGCTATCCAAACACACACAATACGTATGAATAAACACGGTTAAGAGAAAGAGTGTGAAAGAAAGAAAAACTTGAACAACCAACCCTCAAGTGAGGGTTATTACATGGTTTATATAGGCAAGGAGCTAGGGCAACACTCCCTCTCCTTCCCTATTCCTTATTGGGCTTGGGCCTAAGCTTATGGGCCTTCTACATAAGCTTGACCTTAAACAAACATAAAGGCCATAATAAAGCTACCTATTACATATGAAATATAAATACTTGAAATATCTTTTAGGAGTGATTCCAACAATCTACCCCTCAAGTATATATGAATGTAAACGGTGAAGGCGTTGATGTAATAGTAGCAGGACGTCTTCGACATTCTTCTTTCTTGTAAGAAGAATTGCCTTGATTCGAACAATCTCCCCAGTGTAGAGAGATAGTTATCTTTGAACAGCTATGCTTTGACGTCATCTTTAACTTTGTTCTTTGATCATTGTTCTTTGTGGTGAAAGTGATAGTATGTTGTTGTCGCATCGATCGCCTCAGTGCGCTTCGCTCCAAAGGTCTCCACGTCCATTCTTCAACATGCTCACACGCTCTTTGGCGTTGGAAATCAATATCTTGATGAAGTTTTGTAAGTCTTTGACTTTGTAGATTCTTTGATTGATGAAGAATCATTCTGATTGTTGTGTTGCATTGAGATAGAACTTCCATTAGTGATGATGTTGGCGTGAGCATGAGAAGAATCGGCACGATCATCCCGCTCCGGAGCTTCCATAAGAAGAAAACATTTCAAACGGTTAGTAATAAGCGGTTTCCGGCACTTACAAGTTTGAACTTCGAGAGTGTCAACAAAGATAGTGTGAGGACACCACTCTAATTCTTACAAAGGCCGTTTCTGAACTGGAGTCCCACAAGTGAGATAACGCGATGTACGAAGTACATCTACAGATTCGATGAGTCGCCGAGGTACACGAAGCATCACCTCACGATCAGACCGTTTGAGACACACTCCGCGTAATCCACGGGAGTTACCGAAGTGACCTGTGGTCGTTTGATGTTGACCCTGGCAGGAGTTTCCATTCAATCACCGAGGATCACAGATGTGAACCTCTCATAAATGTTCTCGACAGATTGCTAAGATCCGTGAAGGACTCGATATGAACCACTGATGATCTTATTAGTTGATCATCAAGTGATTAAATGTCAAGTGTTCCTAAGAGATCTTTTGATGAATCTCGTGGCTCTAGACTCAATAGTGCGTTTTGGTTTTCTGGAGCGGAGACTAGGGAGAGGGTCTCCTTCTTCAATACCAGCAATCTCTAGGAGAAAGCCGATAGTTTACGTAGGGTTCCCTGTGAGAATGAAACAAGCTTCGTTTGAGAGAAACTTGAGTGGATAAGAAGGTTTAGTGCATGCGTCACCGGGTCCATGACGACTTTTAATCTTCAATACCGGCGTCACTAAGTGACAACCAAGAGCATATGAATTGAACCCGATTCGCCTCTAAGTTGAATAATCTAGAGGGCTATTTCTTTTCACCCTTTACTTTACATTTCTTTTTGATTCTTCAACTCCTTCTTTCTCCGATTCTCATTTTCTCCTTTTTATAATCATTCCTAAGGACTTCTAACACTAACTAATGGTAGTGTCCTTGGGTAGATCCCTCCGCTCTGGCGGATCATAGGACGGTTATTCCTAACCTTAGTCACCTTATAACTCCATGACTAACCTATGTTTGCCATTAAAACCATCAGTATGATAAAATATCTATCAAAGGGTTTGTTAATGAAAAACATGTTTGAACCATTGTGAGAGATGATGTTTTGCATAAATACTCCCCTCCACATGTGCTTAATAGTTTTAATGGTTAAATGCACAGTGAGGAAAGAGCGCGCACTTTTGAATTGATCCACTGAAGATAGACAATCCCCCGCGAGACACGGTTACGTTGCATAGTTAAAGAGTTACATTGTCGGCTTTTAGGTGACAACTAGCTCTAATAACTACCTTGAAGGTGTAGACAAACCTTGGAAGGTTGTCAAACCCGTCAAAGTTCATGTCTATCAAGAGTTTCTCGAATGGTACATTCTACTCGGACAAGTCCTTTGCGAGACACGTTTACATCACTAGCGAACTAGCTTGAAATTATTACCCGTCCCAGACAAGTCTTTTCGAGTTACTAACAGTTAAGCATCGTCAATTCGTTGGTTAAGTCCGAAGGTACATACGATTCATTTGCATTTTACATAACATATTTCTTATCACACATTTTCTCCCCTCAAAAATGGCATATTAAAGTGTTATTTTTGAAACGTTTGAGAATAAATATGACCATTTCGAATGTTGCGGGAAGAATGACCACTGAGAACAATTTTGAACAAAGTTTTGAATCAAGTACTCCCCTCAACGAGTGATATAAACGGTTGAGGTTTTGAAAATCATAAGGGAAAGTACTTGTTCTTTTGAGCAAAACCTTGAAAAGTGAAAGGTTTGATAGGTTTTACTCAAAAGTAAGAAGCTTTCGCTCCTTTTATAAGGATTGTGGCACCGTACCACAGGGTCCTTTCTTGACAATTACGGGTTGTACATTGTTATGTGTGCACAAGCCATTGACATATTTAATCACACATCCAAAATTATATGAAGGAAACAATTCAAGGGGTACCGGGAAGTGCAGTGATATTCCCGTGAGTGCGCAGGCGTTGAAAGCCGGTGATGTTTCTCCCGGGTCGACCACCAACATAGCTCTCCAATCGTCGAACGATCCCTTCGAACAACCGCTTCATCAATCATGGTGATGATCCTTCTCACATCCCTCCTTTCCGAGAATTCCAGCTTAGGAGACCCAACTTTCAGCGTATATCCTTCAACCTGCGCCAATCCATCCCTAACCGCTTCAAAGGTATGATCCCCGAATTTGTGGAGATCACTACACGCCATTAAGCAGTTTCTTTGAAGTTCACTATGGTAAACAACGCCGAAAGGTTTGCTGATGAGTGTATATTGAGAGAGCCGGTTGAGATCGGGAAGAGTAAGCGTTGGAGGAGTGAGGTTGACACGCGTCTGATAAGATTCAACAGCCATCCGGATATCTTCAACACGTTCTTTGATCACGATGCGTCTAATGAAGATGAGAACTGACTTGATAAATTCACGTTGAACTTCGCTTGAGAATTGTCTCATACGACCACTGCACTTTGGCAAGGTACATGTCTTCGATGTCGTTGAAGGACAAGTTCTCAAAGTCAGCCTCGGAGAATCCATAGTCCTGTTCATCTTGTCGCTTGACTATGATATTCTTTAAGAATGTGTAGTCCCACTTAGACTTGAGATCAATGTGTTTGATGGCCACGATGTCCTTAGAACTATACACCATGTTGAGACTTCGAACCAGGCAGCTTCAGTAGTAGATTCTTCGGCGTTCAGGCCAATGATGAATCCCATACAATGCATCTTGGTCGTATGCTTGCACGTTGTCGGAAAACAAGTGATTTGCACGTTCCTCGATAGCTATGCAGTTTGAGTAAATAGCAGCTGGGAATGGAAGAGTCAATGATGTAGCGTATTTTCGCGAACCATCGCTACCGTGTAAGAGAAAATCCGGGTCTCTGTTAAAGAAGTATCGGAAGGGAATCCGTGGTTCGTCTGTTTGGCCAATGGTCGGTAGGGGTTTGGTCCAATCGGTGTAGTATGGAGGGTTGTCCCTTTGTGTGAAGTCAATGTTTGCTTCCGGATTGAGCCAATCCATGTTGTTAGACATAGCTCGGCGATGTTCTCAAGATGATATTCGACCTCGAGGGCTTTCGAGTCTTTTAGAAGTTGGAACGCTTCATTCTTGATTCGCTTCAACTCAGATTTCGTCATTTTCTTCACATGGAACTTTTCTTGCAAAAGTTTTACGTGCTCCAATGTAGAACCGTCTACCAATTCTTGACCTTCATCAGGGTAGGGAGTTTGATTGACAAGTGTGGAGAACCATTCAAACTCTACGGTTTTATCGTCATCTAGCCATGATACGACTCGTGAGTCGTCTTCTTCTTCTTTTGGAAGGCCTTGATGATGATACTTGGTTTCGCACTTGTTTGGGTGAAGTGGGTTGTTGTCGGGGCTCAAGGACCTCTTCATCGTCACCACCCGTATACTCAAAGTAATCACCGCTTTATGAGTCGGGGTGGTAACTCGGAATCGTCCCGAGGTTTATCAATAGAAGACCGAGGTGGAGGAGACTTTTGTTGAGAAGAAGTCCGTGGTGGAGGAGGTGGCATAGAAGTAGATTTACCGCATTGCTTCGACGCTTTAGGTGCGAGTCCTTATCCTTATCATCGCCATCTCTTGGTCGTTTGGGTTGATCGGCTGACTCCTTGCATGATGATCCGAGTTGAAAATCAAGTAGATTTTCGAAAAATTTAGCTTCATCCGAAGTAAACGTTCCGGATCGCTTTGACATTTGTATCACAAGTTTAGCGATTAACTTCATTCAGAGAG
Organism: Chrysanthemum makinoi; assembly: GCA_910596185.1. Lineage (NCBI taxonomy): Eukaryota > Viridiplantae > Streptophyta > Magnoliopsida > Asterales > Asteraceae > Chrysanthemum > Chrysanthemum makinoi. The sequence continues at coordinate 201,329,824 of OU343221.1, forward strand.
ATCGCTTCTTTGGCCATTGTATTTTTAACCAATGCTACGATGTTAGGGGTGAGTTGTCGGGAAAATATTTCTCTAGTCACACCGGGGACGAGAAGAAACTTGTGAATATGATCTCTTGCTGTCTTCTCCAGTTCCTTTTGGACTTTAGGAACGATATCCGGAAGGTACTTGTTAGTGTAACCTTCGATCATTTCGTTCAGTTCCTCTTTACGATGTTTCTTCATGAACTTCTGAACAAATTCCCTTTCTTTCTCCATCTTGTCTTTCTCATCATTTAAGTATGTGATCAAAGAAACCAATTTAGCTTTTTGTAAAGTATGTCCTTCTTCTCGACTTGTTGGACGCTTTCACAATCTTTTTTATGGGACTGAGAAATCCAAGATTTAGGTTGTTTCTTCACGGATTTGGATGATGATTTTGTTGATCTTTTTGATGGTGGTGGTGATGAGTGAGATGAAGAATCGATGAGGAGGGACATGAGGAGATTCGGGGTCCTTTGGAGGTGCATAAGTATCCTCCTTGGAACGAGTTGGACTGCTGAGAAGAAAGTCATCATAATCTTCTTCGTCATCATGTCCGAATTTAGCCTTTTCTGCCGTCTGTACCTTAGCTTCTTCATCGATTTTCTCTTTCTCAGTCTTATTCTTTTCTGGTTCCTCAAAGTTAAGATCGGTAGACTCCTTCACAAGCGTTTGTTGTTGCACAAGAGTGGTGGCACCGGATCCCTTATCGGGTTGATTAACCGCATCAGGGACCGGTGAAGAGTGGACAACATCACTCGATCCTCCGGGGCCACCCATTTGATCTTTTGCAAATTCTTCACCTTTTTGAATTTGTCTAACTAATTTAAACTTCTTCCTGTAGGATTGATCCAGCTCTTCTTCTTCTTGAGCTTTCATCATAAGACTCAAGTACATGAGTCTTTCCTTTTCCATGTTCAGCTATTGGACTTGTAGGTTTAGCTGCTGGAGGAGGTGTTGCGGTTGCAGATTCAGAGTAGATAATCTCTTCATCTGTGTCACCTTCGAGCTTTCGTCCACAATCTTTCTTTGCGGTTCGGGTTTGGGAATTGGGATGGGAGCAGCTTCCTTAGATGGAACAATCCTCTTTGAGGAAGGGTTCCTCTTGGGGAACTTCCTTTGACTCACAGTACTTGCCGTACTTCCTGCACTTCCTCTTTTGGTTCTCCTTACAGGTGTTCCAGTAGATTTTTCGTCGAGATGACCAACTTTGCCTTGTCTGACTGCTTCCAGATACCTTTTGTATGCGATTCGAGCTTTCGACATCTTCGCTTAGAAGGAAATCGGCAGACAGACCTTGTTTCTTTGTAGACGTTTCCTTGATTCCGACAGATAGAATGGGTTCCGTCAACATGTCGTGATTGTCGGGGTCATTGAGCCTCTTGGGAATGTCGGGATGAAGTCCAAGTGCTCTCTGGATCAACAATTTAGTATATCCGATGTAGGGAATCTTTGAGCCAAGTTTGTTGAGAAATGACATCATGTCATCCCAAATCGGAGCTTCGATAGCGATGTGTTTCTTGTTGACCAATGCCCAGAATATTTGCAGTTCCATGAGCTTAGGGTGCTCATAGCCGCCACGCAGAAACAGACTTGGTGATGATCATGTAGAGAGTTCTCCGTGGTTGAGGAATACTCTTAAGCTCTACGTGAGAATGCTTGGTGATTACTCCGGTAGCCTCGTCATAACCGATATTGATTAAGAATTGGAGAGTGAGCTCTTCAAGGTGTGGCATATAGTTTGGTTGGATCGACATCGGGAATTAGGAGAATGTACCCTTAAGTCTGCAGGTGTAATGGTGACTTGTTTGTGATTCGAGTCACCGTCACGCAGTTTGTCCTTTGACCCTTTCCATAGTGTTCCGTAACTGTTGGATGTAGATCTCGTGAACAGCTTGCAGAGTGTGAAAGCATGTTCTCGATACGGATGAGTCCTCAGAATGTCAATAGCAATTAAACAAGAAGATTCAGAGCAAGTGAGGGTGTCAAAGTCAACACGGAGATTATTCTTTCCTATCTTCATTGGATAGCCATGAGGATAGATATCGGCAATGGAGAGAACTTCAGGTGCATCCATATTCATTTGTTCAGCCATGTCGTGATCTCAAATAACATTAGCCAAAAGAACCAACATATCGAAAGACATAATGTTAGTCAACAGATGGTCTTATTGTCTAGTTATTGAATGTACAGTGTCAATGAATGTTACGAGTCCTAAGTCACTTGTATATTCAATAGTCCAATGACGTCGTGAAATGTTTCGTGAGTTAGTTAACTTTAAGTTTTAAAGTTTATTTTATCACTTATTGTTCACAACATATCAAACGATTTCAGTTTATTAGTGACATTTTAGGATTCGTGATGATATGATTAGTTTATTTACAAGTTTGTACACGTAACAATTCATAACGAAGGTATGATCTCGGCTTATGCGTAGGATTGGTAAAGTTATGCGTGACAGAATGATATATGCGTAGGAGTAAACTTACGCGTAGGGTCTTTAACTTACGCGTAAGAAGTGTTACGCGTAGGAAAAAAGAGGACCTTATGCGTAGAGCTTATGCGTAGGCATATATTAACCTTACGCGTAAGGCTACTCGTAGGAGTTGACCTTATGCGTAGAGGTCAGCACGCATATCCTTCACGATACGCGTAGTCCCATATGTAGAACCTTATGCGTAGAAGCTACTAATCTTACGCGATAACAAGCTACGCGTATGGTGATCCTTATGCGTAGATTAACAACAACCTTGATTCTGAATATTACGTGTTGCAAGGCATCATATCATCAAAGTTAAAGATAAATCAAAACACATTTGGAGATGAGATCTAGCCATGGAATATGCACCAAACAGGTCTATATACCAAGTTATAACATTCATGGTGAATCAAAAATACCCAAACTTATGAACTTTAAACCCTAATTCCAAATTGTTGATGATTTAGAGTTTCTGGGTGGTTATAAAGCAAGGAAATCATCAATTCATCATCACATAACCCAACAATCTTTTTGACCAAAACACTTCACATTCAAAAAACACCCATAATTTGCAAAAATCATTGATCGTGTTTCGGGTGGTTTTGATGAATAAAATGATATCATTGATGTATTTGAAACGTTTTGACATAATCCATTTAACCACAAACTTCCACACAATGATTGTGTGTTCATACGCTTATGCGTAGAACACAATCACTGTAACATGAATTTTAACCGTTGGATTTGAATGAAATTCAAAACCTTATCTTAAAAACATGTTTAGATCACAAAAACACTTACACAATGATGATCAAATCAACAGATATCTTGAACGATTTTAGGCGTAGGATGTGTTAGGTTTTGTAATAAATGTGAAGAATAAATGTAGGTGGGAGGGTGTTTTATTAAAAGTGATTTTAACCTTTTGACAGTTTTAGTCCCTCCACCTTTTCCTTTTTCAAACAGAGCCATTTAACTTCCATTTTGGTTACCAAACAAAGATTTTTTAGGAAAGAAACTTTGACGACACTCCCCCTCGACTTGAGAAATAATGAAAGGTTATAAATTTAGTCCGAGGAGTGTCTTTGAACCGAAAAATGTACCACCATTTGTAAAAAAGAAACAACCGAGATAAGATAACATGCAAGTACACAGATGTTTTGAAGCAGTTAAAGTTTATTTTCTCCCCCTCAACACTTGATCGGAAAAATATTGAATTTTGAAAGATTAAAGTGTTGACGGAAGAAATGTACTTGCAATGTTGAAAGAAAATTAGATTAGAAGAATATTTTTGTTGTTTTATCGGGTTTTATAATTTTGTATTTTGTTTTTGAAAAATTATTTACAAAATAGAATTTGGTGTTTGATGTGTTTTAAGACTGTTTTAAGAGTTCATCCAATTCCTCTTGAGTCAAACACCTCATACCAATCCGGTGGACCAACTCATTAAACCTAGCGGGAGGCAAGGCTTTGGTGAGAAGATCGCCAATTGGTATTCGTACCCACAAAGTATAATTCAACGGTACCTGCTCCACGTGGTCCTTGATGAAATGATAGCGAAGATCGATGTGCTTTGATTTCGAGTCCGAAGTTGCACGAGATGGCAATGGCACTTCGATTGTCGCAATACATCGGGATTCTGTCAAATAAGTAACCATAGTCTTTGAGTTGTGTTCTCATCCATATGACTTGAGCACAACATGCGGACATGGCTACATATTCGGCTTCGGTTGATGACAGCGATGTACAATCCTGCTTCTTTGATTGCCATGACACCGGTTTATCACCAAGAAATTGTAAAGCTCCTGAGGTACTTTTCCGTGAATCTAAGCATCCTGCGTGGTCGGCGTCTGAAAAAGCGATTAGTTCAAAACCAGAATCCTTCGGATACCGGATCCCCAAGTTAATGGTTCCCTTTATGTATCGGAGGATTCTTTTAGCCTCGGAGAGGTGGGTTTCAGTTGGTCGCGACTGATAACGGGAGCAAAGATAAACGGCAAAGACAATATCAGTGTCCGCTAGTCTGTTAGATACATGAGAAACCCAATAATACTACGGTATTTTGTAGGGTCCACCAATTTCCCATGTAAATCAGCGTCTAGCTTCTTGGTATGAGCCATTGGTGTGGCATAGGTGTCACAGGTTTTCATTCCAAATTTGTTTAACAATTCAAGGGCATATTTGGGCTAACTCAAGAAAATACCACGGGGTGATTGATGAACTTGTAGTCCTAGAAAGAACGTAAGTTCACCCATCATGGACATTTCAAAATTTTTCTTCATTAGTTTTGCAAAAGCGATTGAAAACTTTTATGTGTAGACCCAAAAATGATGTCATCCACGTAAATTTGAACAATTAAGATATGTTCCCGTGATATTGTATAAAAAGAGTTGGGTCAACCGAACCTTTGGTGAAATTATTAGCAATGAGGAAGGATGATAGCTTATCGTACCATGCCCGAGGAGCTTGTTTGAGACCATAAAGAGCTTTGTTCAATTTGTAGACGGATTCGAAACTCAGGATCAATGAATCCATCCGGTTGGCTGACATAAACCGTTTCTTTAAGTTGTCCATTGAGAAACGCAGTTTTGACATCCATCCGATAGACCGTCATATTCATATGAGCCGCGAACGCTAGAAATATCCGAACACCCTCAAGACGAGCAACCGGAGCAAAAGATTCTTCAAAGTCTATTCCCTCTTCCGGACGATAACCCTTAGCAACTAGACGTGACTTGTTTCGGATAACGTTCCTTCAAAGATCCAATTTGTTTTTCCAAATCCATTTTAAACCAATGACGTAGACCCTGTTGGTCTTTCAACCAGTTCCCATACTTCAAGACGTTTGAATTGGTTGAGTTCTTCTTGCATGGATTCAATCCAGCTGTCTTTTGTCATTGCGTCTTTGATGTTTTTAGGTTCAGATTGGCAGACGGTGAGTGCATAAATGCAATGTTCACCGTCTGTGTGAAGACGTTGTCGTAACGACGGTTGATTTGGGTTGACAATAATGTTAGCCAGAGGATGGTCTTTTGTCCATCTATGTGTAGAGGGTTGATGTTGGTATACATTGTGCGGATTCTGAGGATTCAAATGGTTTGTTGAAGATTCCGCGACATCCGGTGCGCGGTCTCATTAGCAAACAAGTTAAAGAACGCATTTGGATCAAAATCTGCAGGTGGGGGTACTTCATTCAGAATATCATCACCTGGTTCATCATTGTTGGAAGCGGTGTGTTCAACTGTTGTGTTGGAGTCAACTGGTGTAGGTGCATCTTCAACAAGAGTTGTTGTAGCAGGTGTATCGGTATAGGAATATTATCGTTGTGCAGCTTGGAAACAGGATACACCGAGCACGCTCATCAATATCGTCCACGAACGAGGAGCAAATAACCTTTCCATTTGTTGACGAGTAAGCCGAGGGCTTTCTTCATGATGATGGGGTTGAGGGAAGTTTAAACGGTTGTGACCGGGTTCTAAGTGTTATACTCGAAGCCATTTCCGTGCGTTCATCGAAATGAGCATGAATCGTTTCCATTACCTCCTTAGTTCGACGATTCCAGATTCGGAAACCTTTAGAATTGTCACAATATCCAATAAAGACTCCAATATCAGCTTTGGCTTTGAGCTTTCCAAAATCATCACGATCATTATTCGGATAGCAAAGGGATCCAAATACATGAAAGTGTTTGAGGTTCGGTTTATAGTTGTGGACAAGCTCGAAAGGTGTTTTGTTGTGACGCTTTGTGATCATAGAACGGTTTTGAGTATAGCATGCAGAGATACAGCTTACGCCCATAAGTAATCTGTAAGTTTAGCATTGATTAACATTGTTCTTGCAGCTTCCACTAACGTTCGGTTTCGTCTTTCAACAACTCCGCTTTGTTCAGGTGTACGTGCAATAGATGTTTGATGCTGAATTCCCACTTTCTCATAGAATTCACGAAGGGTTTTGTTAACAAATTCAGTTCCTTTGTCTGTTCGATGATTCGACGGTGTTGCGGAGTTGAACCTGTATTTTTGTGAGAAAGGTGATGATCATTTGTGGAGCTTGGTCTTTGCTACGAAGAAAGTAGACCCAAGTCCATCGTGAGTAGTCATCAACAATTACTAAGATGTAGCGTTTGCCATTGATCGTTTGCACACGCATCGGGCCACACAAATCCATGTGAAGAAGATGAAGCACATGCTGAGAGCTGTGTTCCACCTTTGAAGGAAAATGAGCACGAGTGCTTTTCCCTTGTTCACAAGCTGAGCAAAGGTGATCTTTTGAATACCGGAATCGTGGGAGTCCTTCAACTAGTTTGTGTCGAGCAAGGTTGGTGATGGTTTGAAAGTTTAGATGTGAGAGACGACGGTGCCATAGCCAGGATTTTGTTGATGTTGCCTTAGAAAGTAAGCAAATGGGAGAGGAAGCAACCATGTCTTGCATAGAGATAGTGTAGAGACTAGAATTACGCGAGCCAGACATAAGGTCATTTCCTTGTAGATCACGAATGAAACAAGTTTTCTCCCTAAAAGCAACCTCCAAATCTCCATCACAAAATTGACCTACTGAAAACAGATTGTGACCGAGGCCTTCCACATAGTAAACCCCGCTAATTTCGATGTTCCCATTGACATAATCTCCGTAGCCCATGATAGCTGCGAAGTGATCATTCGAACCGACAAAGTGCCAATGAACTTTGAAAAAAAGTTTGATAACAGTTTAAGATTGCTTGTCATGTGTCGGGAACATCCGCTATCAACAATCCAGAGAATGATCTGTATCACCTGCATTACACACGGACGACACAGATGGAATAGAAGTAGATTTGGAACCCGAAATGTTAGAGGGTTCCATAGCAGTTATAGTGGATATGCACACATCAATAGCTTTAGGTATCCACTTAAATCCTAGTGTGTTATATATCCATTTCGGCCATCTATAACTACTCTTTGCTTTAGTCTTAGTGAATTCACTAGGTGGTACTACATTCCTAGGAGGTGAAACTGGAGCTACAGGGACAGCAATGCGTTTCTTAGAATCTAAAGATGGCGGTCTACCAAGCAAAGACTTAGAAAGATTAGTGGGCCTAGAGGTATTCCGGTTCTTAGGATTCCTTAAACGAGAGATGATAGCTTTAGCAACACATTTATCATGACAATCGGAATTCATACTTTTATGACAAATATCACAAGGTGCATTAGACTGAATATCAAAAGTACTTAACGGTTTAGCATTCGTTACATCACTATTTCTATTATATTTGCTAGACGCAATATCTATAGTGGAGGCAACGTGAGTCTTATTCATAGTCCTAGGGTGTTCTTCTACTTTAGCATTCTTGATTGATCTTTTCTTAGGTCGCAACTTCCTATTCTTCGATTGAGTGCTCCTAGGCTGTGAAGTGCGGACGTTTGGAAAAGGCTCAACTATTCCTGTTTCAAGAGAAGGAAGCACGTTAGCTACTTGTGATTTGGAAGTAGAGATTCTAGGTGCATGAGTACTAAGTGTTACGGGGCTAATCTCTTAATGATTGTTGGCGGAAGTTGTTCATACTTTCCTAACATTCCTCTTAACTTGATGATAGTGTGAATCGATCTTGATTTTCGACCGAACATTTCCAAAGAAAATGCATAACTTCTTTAATGTGTGCAAGATAATGATCAAGTTCATTTGATGCTTCATCACGAGTCTTTTGAGTAAATCAAATATGACACCATATTCCTTTTGACTTTTACAAGTTCTTGTTCATATTTTGAGATTTGACACTTAAAAGACACGTTTTGATCATCCAGTTGCTCAAATTTAGGATCAGAAGATTTTGCACGCAATCGGGTGATTTTGTGTTGAAAAGCAAGTTGTTGATCGTGAATATCCTTTTGACACCAATTAAGACGACGTATTGCATTTGAAAGTTCGTTTGACAATCGTTTGTTTTCAACTTTTAAGGACTCGATCTGAAGCACATTATCGGTGTTCTCAACATTTACCACGAAGCAACATATCGCAGAGATATTATCAAATGCATATGACAACGAATTCAATAACACAACATTTTGAACATCAGCACAGATAACATCTTCCAAGAGTCGATCAACATCTTTTCTCAAGAGTTTCTTTTACGTTTAGTATTAGAAATAGATGTTTCTGTTTTCTCGAAAACGTTTTCATGACCCCAAGTTCCTTATGAAAATCCTTTTCCCAGGCAATTGCACAACTTTTCAAGTTTTTAACATTAGGTAAAAGATTTTTCTGAAAAATGTCTCTTTGTTCTCGCGCAGAGGCGATTGAAAATGATCAACTTTGATTTCAGATCGATATTCTATCTCATGTTGTAAAATTTTGAGGTCAGCCATGAAAATGTCAAAATATCAAAGAATTTTTCGATTTTCAGGTTGTGAGTTTACTTCACTAATGGAAGGTAAAGGACCATAAGTTTGTGCAAAGTCTGTTTTGGGATTAACAATAGAAGACTCGGGTGTTTTGATGATAACCCTTGGTATGTTTGAAGAATCCGTTGGTGTGACGAAAGTGACCGGTTTTGAATAATTAAAAGGTTTGTTGTAAACAACAGTTTTTAATTTTGATCGACTCTCGTCTTCTGCATCTAATTCCTCTTGACGATGATATTCAACAACATTCATAAATGTAATTATCAATTTTATATTGTGCACCGGAAACTTCAGGATTTGGTTTGAATGCTTTGTTTGAAAGCTTAGGTTTGTAATCAGCAAGATTCGGTCCATATCCATTTGGATTTGGTTTTAAAGTAAACTTTTCAATGGTGGTGACCGACTCGCCATGTTTGTAAACAACAGTTTTAAACTCTTTAAGTTTGTTTTGCAAGCCGATGATTTCTTCAAGATGATCATCTATTCGTTCGTTGAATGCTTTTTGTATGCAGAGAACTGTTTTTGACAATTTAACAACTCAGCCTTAGCTTTTTGATTTTCCAAGGTGAGAGCGTTAATTTGCTTTTTATGTTCATGTTTCAGTTGTTCTATTTCGAACAACAAAGCATTCTTCGAAGCGGCTAGATCACGCATCTGTCGTTCTAAATATTTTTCGTTTTGATAAGATTTGGCAAAGGCTCGCTTCAAAACCGCTTTCACGTTTTTCTTGAGTTTTGAAAAAGTTGAGTTGCTTTTGTAAACATTCAAAATCCTTTGTTAACAGTGCATTTTTACTTTTCAAGTCCTGATTAATTGCACGACATTCTTCCACTATGGTTTGTTGGTCTTGTATTAAGCGAGCAAAATCTGGATGAGGCAAAAGTTCGGCGTGTTCAATGTGAGTCACAACATGATCATTACTGAGATCCTCAAGTATAACCACGGAGTCAATTTGATTATCAAGGGAAACCGTTTGGTCATCTTGATCGTCCAAATATAACTACGGTGTCTAGTTGAAAATCGTCGGAATGAGATGTGGACGACTCATTTTGAACATTCTGAGCCTTGCCGGATTCGGATGTTGGCGGAGATATGAGATCAGAGATAAATATGGTTTGTTCGGTACTGAGACAAGCCATCAATGTCATACACTGGGCCTGTGTCACTCATGTGTAACGCCTGCATATTAGCCATCAACATAACAAATGCATTGGCCGCAAGTCCTCCATATCATCATCCGAGTCATTTGCCATAAAGCTCTGCTCTTTGTCCGTGAGAGTTCCACCAGCTTCATCCTTAAGAGCCAAAAGAAGAGCTCTTTGAAATAAGCACGCCCTTAGTCCTTGGCTTTGGGCATGCATTAGCCAGTGTCCCTTCTCATTGCGCTTGTAGCATCGAAGACCATTCAACCGATTTTGAGCATTCCCCTGTTCCACCACTTGAGCTCTGTTGTTATTCCTACCCACAGCATTAAACCCTTGACCACCGCCCATCCGACGACCATAATCACGATTCTGAACTTCAACACGTCCCATTGTTCACAAAGCTTGAGTCCGTGTCTTAGATGAGGAACGAATACGATTGTTGGATTTGTTGGTGTAACGGCCAAAAGCATTAGCAATCATCACAAATCCTTGTTGCAATGCTTCGAATGGATCGATTCCTCATCGCTTCACGACATATGCTTGAGCAGTGTTGTTGTATGGAACCAATTGATTTTGTTGAGGTTGTTGCTGTGAAGGTGTGTTTGAAGCATTTGGTTGAGTTGCCGGTTGAGAGGAATAGTTCTTTGAGCATATAAGGCAAGCTGTTGATTTTCCGGATGTGTGGGTGAAGCAATTTGAGCACGGAGAATCCTTTCCCGATCAACTTCCTTTTCATGAGGCTTCAAGTAATCGTACAACAATCCATAAGTAGAATGATGCATATTCTTCGCTTGACGGAGAAAAATGACATACTTCTCCCATTCAGGACCAAGACTACTCAGGAACTTAGTATTCACTGCAATTCTTGGCATGATGATGTTGTGTTTATCCAAATCATTGATGATGTCTGAAAATCGATGATGATAGGACTCTAGTGTCTCTCCATGTTCAATCATGAAGTGTTCATAAGCCAAGTAAATTTTGGATTCCAAATCCTCCCGATTGAGTACAGATCCTTCCATAAGAAGATCTAATATGATCCCACATATTATGTGCAGTCTTTTGAGCATCAACACTACGAAGAATTGGGTTTGGTAATCCTAAGAGGATGTATTCCATTGCAAGTTCATCAGCTTCATAGTGTAGAAGTTCTGGGGGATTTAAATCTGCAACAGTAGCAATGTTGGTTTGTTCATCTCTTGGTGGAATGGCATTTGGATCTGCGGGTACAATGATAGTAGGCATCTCAAATGGACCTTCTAAGATAACCTTCTTTAAGAACTTTCCATGTGGCTTCTTTAGATCACAAAACCTAAAGAACCTTATCACCCATTGATCGTAGTTTCCTGGAGTGAGCATTGGAGGTCAATCAAGTGATCCAGCCTCATGAATTGATTGTTGGCCGCTTAAAGCTTCACACATCTTTGCAAACCAAGTGGGTTCCTTCATAGTGTTCCTTGATGGATGTTGATTGAATTCATTTGTGTACGGTTGAGCTTGAAGACTTGGTGGTGGTTGAACCATTTGAGGTTGTGGATTTGCAGCAAGTTGTGGAGTATGTTGTTGATTAAATTGTTGTTGATAAATTGCTTGTTGTTGATTCCATTGCTTATGTTGTGGACTTAGTTGTTGTTGTTGTTGAGGATAAGTGTAAGGGAAATAGTTAGAGTATGGTGGTTGTGACATGTTGATAAACTTGTGTTGGTAAAAATGGATCTTTGTAGTCGAATGAACCTTTGTTGATGAAGTGTCCTTAGGCGTAGAAAAGACAAGAACCAAGTAGCACTTATGTGTAAAAACACCAAAAGTTACGCGTAACAATGAGGAGTTACGCGTAGGTTTTAGCTTACGCGTAAGTAGGATAAAAGCACTAAAGTTATGCGTAGACAAAAGTTAGGCGTAGAAAGTTAGGCGTAGGATTACCTTATGCGTAGACCTAAGTTTACGGGTAAAGTGAATCTTATGCGTAGAATTTCTACGCGTAAGCTTATGCTTATGCGTAATTTTAGGGTTTTTGCTCAAATGATCTTTTACACTTCACAGTGCAAAAGATATCCAAAGTCGACGTATTTTCGGACTTATCCAAGTAAGAAAACACGGAATAAACCAGAAAATGAAGATCAAACCAAGGAAAAATCTTACGCGTAATTTTAGGGTTTTGATACGCGTAGGATTACTCGTAATTTTGATTTTGCCCAAAGTTGTTTCTAAACCAGTTTTTGTGTGATGAAATAGCTTCAATAACACCAAAATAACACAAAAGTGTGAAACTTGATGATCCAAAGCACTCAAAACAGTTATGCGTAGAAATGCACACACGAATAGAAACTAGTTCAAAAACAATGATCCACGCATAAAGTTTGAAACTTTTTGCCAAAAACAAGTATTTAAACACCTTAAAACGTTGAAAGTACAAGAATCTTGGATTAAAAAGTGCAAAAAACAAGTTTTTAAAAGAGCTAAAGAATGCGTTAACCTTACGCGTAAGACCCAAAATCAAAAACTTCAAAAACAAACGAGTACACCCAACTATTTGGCGATTGATACCACTGTTAGGTCACTAGTTTTACAAACACAAGTTATATAGAAAGAGATGAAGGGGAGAGGCGGATGAACAAGCTATCCAAACACACACAATACGTATGAATAAACACGGTTAAGAGAAAGAGTGTGAAAGAAAGAAAAACTTGAACAACCAACCCTCAAGTGAGGGTTATTACATGGTTTATATAGGCAAGGAGCTAGGGCAACACTCCCTCTCCTTCCCTATTCCTTATTGGGCTTGGGCCTAAGCTTATGGGCCTTCTACATAAGCTTGACCTTAAACAAACATAAAGGCCATAATAAAGCTACCTATTACATATGAAATATAAATACTTGAAATACTGTTTAGGAGTGATTCCAACAATAAGGGAGATAAAGAGAGATGCTAAAATCTGTCCCCACATCGTTAGTAAAGGAGCCAATTCAATCGAGATTCTGTACAGTACACAATTTTTGTCATGAATCCCAAATTCTAAAGTCACATCATCAAACAAACACATGATTTTTGTATTCAGTCCAAACTAGAGGTGGAAACGAGCTGAGCCGCTCGTAAAAAGCTCGGGATCAGATCGGTAAAAAGCTCGAACGAGTCGAGCCTAAACGAGCTCGAGCCTAAGTTTTGGCTCATTTAATAATCGAGCTCGAGCCCGAGCTCTATACAAAAAGCTCGTTTAGGCTCGCGAGCCTAAACGAGCCCTAGAAATATATACGTATATATATTTTCTATACGTATAAACATGTTAACGAGCTCGAGCCTTGTGTTAACGAGCCGAGCCTTGTGTTAACGAGCCGAGCTCGAGCTTGTGAAAAATTTCACGAGCCGAGCTCGAGCTCAAAAAGTGAGGCTCGAAACGAGCTCGAGCTCGAGCTTTTTATATATAAACGAGCCGAGCTCGGGCTCTGGCAGGCTCGGGCTCGGCTCGGCTCGTTTTCACCCCTAGTCCAAACCAACAGTAGAATACCCTCCTACCAAACGGGCCCTTAGTTACATTGCACACCATTTATTAAAACTTATGATAATACATTTAGGAAAATGATTAGAAGCTATAAAACATGTGACTAATTGTATGCCTAATAGATATGACAATAAATTATTTGTTTGTGAAGAAGTGGTCTCTTTATCAAGTTATTAATAAAATGCTGACACATATGTTTAGACATATTATTAAACATACGAGTTAGTAATCCTAATCAATACTCATACATTTATATGATAATGTTAAATAGTTAGCGAATACAACTTAAAGTTTGTTATTTTCAATCATAAATTTGTATCAAATCAAGTGCAAAAATAAAAAACACATGTTTAGGTATAAAAGTTGTAAATCGATGTTATAAAGTGCGTTTTTCACAATTTCTCGCGTCCAATATAATAGGTGCTATTGTCATCAAAGTATGAAACCTATTACCTTTACGTCAGCGTCACATCATCATTGAACGCATTATCTAATCTATCACCAAACGGATTTTATTGTTACAATCAAACCAAAAATATAAAAATATTTCACTTTATATGAACATACCCCACAATATACCTACAAACACACACAAAAAAAAGATTAGAATATTGCAAAAGAGAGGTGATTTGCACACTCAATAAAATGATTGGGACACTCCAATTTGTTGTGTTTAGACATTTTTACCCTCACAGTTATCTTTAAATTTTCACTCTATAAGGTTATAAATATCTGAACACAATGAATTTAGAGTATCTCAATCATTTGATAGAGTGTGCAAATCATCTCCCATTGCAAAATCATGGCTTTGACGAGCAATTGAAGCCATGTGATAAAGGGATGGCTGATAAGTGGAGGTGGAGGTGATAAACCACCTCCAATAATGAGTAGTCTTACGACACATCTTTACGTTATCTACCTAATACTTAATCCGTTCTTTAATAAATGTCACTTCTAATATGCATAAAGTTTTAAAATTTTTCACTAACTATACTTTCTATCAATTAAATATAATTTCTTCTTACTAAAACATTCTTTTATCGGTTGAAATATAAACTTAACATTTATTAAGTGACATATCAAAATAACAATATAATAGCTTATTATGAGATAGAAGGAATATTAACTAGTACATTAATTCGACCTATAAATTCATATTAAAATCTAGCAATATCTAAATCTGATTATGGCATTTAAATATCGGAGATTGATATGACTTTACAGATCAATAAAACAGCACGTTAAGATATTACAACGGGTTGGGTTATTTTGACCCCCCTAGTTTTTTAGATTGACCCTTCTAGTTTTTTTAAAAAATTTTTATTTTTTTTTATTTTTATAATTTTATTTATATCAAAAAACTATAAACCTGAAAATGCGGAACAGTAAATATAAAGTTTAATAAGTCAAACGCTTAAAACTGTCAGAAATACGAAACAGAAACTGACAAAAAACTGTGTTGTACTGAAAAAAGTGGGGGACAAAGAGAATATTCTCTCATCATAGGGGGGTTCCAATAGTGTATCCCATTACAACCACATGCCACATTTTATGACATACCTGCTTCACGTACTCTTTTTCTCATAATAATGCCGTATTTCATTGTCACGTCGTGATTATTTGGAAATAATATAATATTCATGAGGCACTTTATTTTACATACCTTTAAATTACTGCATACCAATGAATAAGTGTGGATCGTCCGATCAAAAAAACAATTTTTAAGAATAAAAAACATAGAGGGACCATTTATGTAACTTTTGCAAACTTACCCCACCCAACACCGCTCCCAAACTGATCACTTTCCAAAATCATAATTCACAATCACTTTCTCTCTCTAAATGAAAACTTCAAAATAAAACAAAAACATAACAAATCATCTAATTTTAACCATCAAAATCAAAGAAAACACATAAAAATGAACGAATCGAGATAATCAGAACCAGATCCGGGGAAAAAAATTATGGTACAGCGCTTTCGATTCATTATTTTGTTATTTATTAACTATTTGTTATGATTTTATTCTTATATTTCTGTTTTTGATAATGTTTATGAAGATATTTTTTGCTTTTTTGTTTATTTTAGTTGTTTATTAATATATATTGAAAAATGAATTTGTTTTGGTGTTATTTTTATTGTGATTGTGACATGCTTTTGGTTGTGTTTTTTAGTGTTTACATTTGGTTGAGTTTCTGAGTAAAACACTTTGTATACATGGATGCACACTAAGTGTTTGATGAAATGTGTGAGTGAAAAGTATCATGCGTGTAGTATCACAATTGATATTTGAAGTTGGACTGTATATTTGCATTATCACTTGTGAAATTTTTGTTTATTTTATAGGTTTTTTTGTTTACTTGTTAAGATTTATTATCACTTTTGATATTTTATTGTTATTGTTTTGTAATCATAGTTAATTTTTTTTTTTTTTTTTTTTTGCTAAAAGTTTTGATGATATACTATTTACTGTGAATAAATGCAGTTCTGTCGTCAATCAAATTTTTGACTCCATCTCCAGAGATTCATAAAAGTAAAGGTATATTGTAACGTATAACCATGTCTCATTTAGGAAGAATTAACTGTGATAAAACCCTGAATGTATGCGGCGTACTAGATTTAACATTTAGCTTATGTGTTATATCGCCAGTGATACATACACATTCAGTAGAATGTGTATGTATACTTTCAGTAGAATGTTATAATGGTATCTCTAAAATCACGAATATTTATTCTACAGTATGAACACTTTGCTGTTTTTTTAGATTTTAGTATTTTATTGAGGGATTGTTGTGAAAATTAGATAATTATTGTGATAATATGAGACACTTAACATGCTAAAATAAATATTGTGACTGTAACATGCCTTTATTAGATTTGTGGTAGATATATGTGCATAATGGATAGATTGGGCATGATTCGATATGTTTAAAAGCGGTATTTGACTCTAGTATTAGTTGGTAGTGTATCACCTATGATACAACAGTTCCAATAATTGCTTATTGTTAGTATATCACCTGTGATACAACAGTTGCAACGATTGCTTATTTGTAGTATATCACCTGTGATATAACAGTTGTAATGATTGCTTATTGGTAGTATATTACATGTGATACAACAGTTGTAATAATTGCTTGTTGGTAATATATCACCTATGATATTTGATGACGTATACTTATTCAGTTTATATATCACGTATGATATTAAAAAACAATGAACTATTCATACACTAACATGGTATATATTTTATGCAGATTTGAATATAAAACTGAGAACTATCAAGAAGCAAGAAAGCAGGGGTTGAAAGTGAAAGGAAAAAGACCTTCGCGAAACAACAACCAAGTTAAACTGAAGAAGTGAACAAAGAAACAACATCGTCACCGACAACACTAACAATACCAAGCAAATTAACAAAATTCGCTGCTAGACATTTAAGCTTAGAAAACACGAAGAACAAAGTAGAAACAGATACGCCACCAACAAATACTGAAAGAAACATATGTGATATCTTCTGTGATATAATAGGATCTACAACCACCAACACCACCAACAGTAACTGTTGAACTGACAACAGAGACCGCATGTAAGAAAGCAAAGACAGTTGCAGAAAAAGAAGAAGATGAATGAAGAAGAAGAAGTTGTAAACTAAAAAGAATGAAGTGAAAAAGAAGACAAAAGGAATGGCTGCTCATAAAGCTGGCAAGAATAAAGTTGTAGAAAATAAAAAGACAAAAGTATCAATTAGTAATTTTCTTTTGCTACTTAAATTGTAATTTTCTCTTGATACTTAAATCGTAAACAATGATAATTTCTATTCAGTTGTAAACAATGCTTTTGGTTTATCTGAATATAACCTTCTTTTGGTAATTTTATTAGAGTATCACAAGTGATATTAATGAAAAGTCAGTTAAAAATACCGTTGACTTCATGAAGAAAACTATGAAAATAAAAACAGGACATATTCTCAAAATCAAACAAGAATAGGATTAATTAAGCATTGCTTTTGAGTAACATAACGATTCGGAAAAAAAAGGTCAACATATATATCAATTAAAGAATAATATCACAAGTGATAATGTCATAAACAAGTAATAACAAGTAAACACATAAATGATGTAAACATTTCATCATTTTCATGCTTTATCACAACTGATAAAATGACAAAATATTTCACAAACTCACAAAGACCTAATAAAAATTAATTCCAACTATTTATCACAAGAGATACATAACTTCTAATTTATGAAAAAGACGGGGCTTGGAACCAGAAAGCTCAGCTGCAATTGCTTTTCGCATAGCACCATCTTGACCAGTTATAATGATATTCGAATAATGCACAAAAGCTTTCTTGAATGCTTGGATTAACCATACACAAGATTCAGTAGTTTCGTTCTTAAGCAGACCAGGACCAACAGTAACACATCTCCTGTTATTGTCAATTGCAGTAAAAGGCACAAAAACCATCATGTACGGAGAAATATCTCAGGTGATAATAAATACAAAATGTACAAAAAACAATGAAATCTCATGGGAGATATTACAAATTAAAAAGCATACTTGTTTGTTTTGTATGTGGCATAAAAAGAGACGATATCACCAAACTATTTGTGATTGCAATTTGCAAAAAAACGGCTCCATCAAACAAAAGAATCAACAACAACTGCAACTGTGGTACAAAAAAGCACAACAGCTCCACAAAACAAATTGAAGAAGCTCAAACAACTTTGATATCGCTTGTGATATCATAAGATCCTCCATTATCACAACTGATTCAACAAAATAAAGAAAGCTAACACATTTGTGATATCACCAGTAATATCACTTTTGATATCAAATGTGATATCACATTTGATATCACCTGTGAGACAACTGGGAAACCAGCAATACATAAAAGCAAAAAGGAGAAAAGCGTAACCTCAAGTACAACACACTGGGTCTTCTTATCTTCTGCAATTAACCGAATTACATGATTCCAAACAGGGTTTAAGTTGTAATTAACAACCTTTCTTTTGAACTTTTCAAGTGGCCGAATATATGCAATCACATAAGGATCAGACTTTCCAATCATTTCCAGGTTTTTCAAATTATTTGTCTTCACGAATGTTAAGGTAAGCAGTCCTTGTGGCTTAAGCTCTAGGTCACTGCGCAATTATCGAACAATACATCAAATTTGCATCACCTCAGATATAGAGTGGTGGAGAAAGCAAAATACAAAATGCACTAAAATAATTCAAAAGGACGCCATTCAGAAAAATAAAAATAAGCATCAACTAATGCAACATAGGATATGATTACTCATTTACAACAACTACAGTGCACTTTGATTAATTCCCTAAAGCTTGTTTATTCAAATAAATATTTTTGATTTGGTTATATATGAAATGATGGATAAACAGGAACATGTGACTGCTTCTCAACTTGTGCATCCATCTCTTAGGCATTTTGTCAAACACCTTCCATGCATCAAATTTCGCTTTATTTTTTTCATTCGCTTTATTTTTTCATATATAGTTGGGAGAATTAAGGTTAAGTATATTAAATCTTAGGTTAATCCCCACCATTAGATCAAAATAGATGGATGGTGGGGATTTGTCCATTGGTAAGCATCAAAATAAAGGTAAGCAAATGAAAATTTCTCTAATATTCATATATATACCATAAATATAGGGTCATCCAATGACAGTTGGACAACATACTCAAGGAAAGTCTTTGTTTTGATGAAGTTGCCAAAGATGGGGATGTGTTATTTGGATCTTTTCTATGGTTAATCGTACAACATCGCAAAACACACAGTATAATATCGCGATGCATACCGTATAATCTTCTTATACATGCAATGATTGAAAACCCTTTTTATAGGGGGTCCAAATATCAAGCCTCTCAAAGATGATTATAGTCAAAAGTTGTTTGTATGTGGATGTAAATCACTAGAAAGACAATAATGCCCCCCAAGGAATGCATCTAGCCATGTATGAGTCACACAAGCTAACAAATTTAGAGAAAGTTTGAGTTTTGAATCTTTTGATTTATGACTAAAATTCACATATAACATGGTTTTAAGTTAAAAGGATTGTTTAATAAATGCCTTCAAATAACTGATAATGTGCATTAATTCATTTTGAGATTTTCTTTTAAATTAATAAATATATTTAATACATAGAGTAATTAATTTTATAATTTATCTTACTTAATTTTGATTTTGTAATTGATAAACTTAAAGTTTCCTTATTTTATCATTAAAACTAGTACCTTGAGGCAATGGTTAGACATTTCGTTAATTGAAAAGTACGACTTACAACTTTTCTCTTAAAGAAATGTAAACAAGCTAAGGTGTATTTGATAACTTCTGTATGAGATGATTCAGAACGAATCTATGAATCGGTTAGAGCCTAGGCTGTTTGGTGACATAGAGGTGAGCCTCTGAGCGATTCCTCATGCTTTTGAGTGGTTCCTCAAGGGTAGGCTGCTTCCCCACTCAGCATCAAAAGTTTACCCAAATTGCTATATTTTTTAGTGCTCGTCTTCATTTGTTAAAATTTGCCCCTTTCCTCCGTTAATTAGTAGGATCTACTTTCACGTGAATATTGAGAATTAGATTAAAAAAACAATGATAGATGCGTTCGTAATTTCATTCGACATTTCACCGTAATGAGTTTCTACACTTTAAATTATTTTAAGATCATTTTCCTTGTTTACATGTTAAATGTTTTGTTTTATTTGGGGGCTAGTTGATTGTCAATATCATGTTTAGAGAGTGGTTGCTTTATTTACCCTTGTAATAGTTATGTAGCTTCAAATTTTTAGTAGTTTTTACAATTTCTTTCTCAAAAAAATAAAAATAAATAAGATTATATCATTAAATATTTGTTTTAGCCACTGAATTATCTTAAGTTATTCTACATTTTCTTAAAATTATTTTACATTAATTCGAAGCATTTACGAAATAGTCACTACATTCAAGCTTCAAACATACGTCAGGTTAAAATGGTAATTTTGTAATAGTCACATTCTCATTTAGAAAAGTTATCAAACACACTGTTTTCACTTAGAGCTAAATCCATACAGAGTCTGTAAATCATTCAAAGCGGTAAATCATTCAGCGCTAAATCATTCTATATTATCAAACAGGCCCTAAGACACCCATGCTCACACTATATTCACCTATAACGAGACTGAAAGTTGTAACTACTTGGTCGAAGACATAATATCACAACTCACTGAGATACCAACAGACCAAAAGCCCTTTGAAAAGTATCAAAGTATACTTCTAGGATTATAGCTCGCTGATTTTATAAACTCCTAACCTAGTAACAATAATACCACCACGCCTTACATGATTGTCATTGCAAATTGTCAATTCCAATTCATGTAGGGAAACGGTTACACTTTTATTAATAAAATATAAATTACAATAAATAAAATTAACAGTAAATAAATAACAGAAAATTAAATACAAACAGAATGTAAGCAGATAAACGATAATTAAATAAAATAATAAAATAGTCAAAAGACTTACTTGATCACCAAATAGATACCAGCAAAGAAGCACTAAGCCGAGGCACGTGTTTGACACGCTTCCCTTAAAACAGATTCGCCGTTTGTTTCCCAGGGTACAACAGCCAAAACAGTAAGTTGTATTGTCGGACTTAACTAAACTGCCTGGAATTTCATCTTAAGAGATGAGTATTCCATATGTTGGAAATCAATAATAACTATTGATTTGATGTGTGTAAAACTTGTGGAATTAGGGCCTCTATTTATACACAATAGACTCCCTCTAAGTTTACTCATCCCACCGATGTGGGATTGAAAATAAACTAATTTTCCTCTTTAGGCATTGTACCGAATGCCTAACTTTGAGACCCGATATCTCATTCACATCAACTCTATTTTGGACACATAAAGGCTTATTGCGAAGCTCTCTTCGAGGAAAACGCGAACCTACAAACTATTACTCATATATGTGACATATACATATAAATAATTGTGTCCAAAGTTGGTCAAAAGTCACTTTTGCCAACCAATTTTCCAACAATCCCCCACATGAATGGAGATCGGTCGTAATACACAAAAATTACGATGAAATTTCAATAGTTGAATCTTGCAAAGGATAGGTAGGTGTGACCCTTTGAACCTTCCTTTGTGAGATGCACTTAGTCTCCTAGATCCGAGTAGACGCGATGTCCTTGAACTCAGCCTCTATTTACGTAGACGACATTACACTTCACACAAGACTCTCCCTGACATTGTCAAGTCCTCATAGTCATGTTCGTTATGGTCATGAACACTACCCTGGTTCTGCAAGAGCTCTTAGGATTTGCGCCCCCACAATTCCCTTCAAAGCGACCCCACTTCTCTCTCACATAGGTGATTTCATCTTGAATCATTAAAAACATATGTTTTGTGATTTCATCTCGAATCATTATGCTTTGTGATTTCATCCTGAATCATTAAAGTCATATGTTTAACCTCTCAACAAGTCACATTTGTTATAGGAATGGACTAGGAGGTTACAATGTTAAGTAACTCCCCCATATTGACGTGACTTCCCCCACATTTATATGATTAGGTTGTCCTATTGAACCCAGATCTTGGGATCTCCAGTCAATTGGGTTAGGTTTTCCTTCATATAAACTCATTCCTTTAAGGGCTTTAGTCTCATTCCTTTAGACGACTTACTAACTAACTCTCTGCTTAAGCCTTTCGTAAGCGGATCCGCGATGTTATCTATTGACTTTACGTAGTCAATCGTGATAACTTTAGTTGAGAGTAGTTGTCGCACCAATCAACGTCTATGATGGATATGTCTTGACTTACCGTTTTACATTGTGATATGAGCTCGGTCAATTTCCAATTGACTATCACACTTTATATAGATGGTCGTTACCGATTTACGCCATCTTGGTATGTCCTCTACGAATTAACGCAGATATCCGCATATTCTATAAATTTATCTCAAATGATAAATTCAAATTCCATCATAGATTTAGCTATAAAAGTCTGTTTGAAATACTTTCAAGATTTTCAAGACACAGCTTCCCACGTAGAGTCAATACATCCGCTCTAGTGGATCTAGATTCTTTTATGTAAGAATCCATATTTGCATTACTCTATCATTAGATAGCAATTGGATATCTTCCAAAATGCAATATCGTAAGTATCATAGTACTTGTGTAATACTATTCAAATGGTCATCACTTGAATTACTGGTATATTTACTTAACTTGATTATAACTTCTAAATCAAGTCTTACGTACGTCATTAGACACATAAGACGCCCAATATTCTCTGAGTATTCAAAATAGGCAACACCTCTACCTCTAGTATAAATAGATTTAAAAGATGTCATTGGAGTTCTAGCTAGGCCGGAATGCCCCACATTGAACCTCTCGAGAATATTGTCCTTATAGTGTTTTTGACTTCAAAACAAATCCATTTGGTTTCATATGATCTTAGTTCCAAGAACCATATCGAGCAGCCAATGTAGTTCATGTCAAATCTTGACTCCAACATTTCATTAGTGGATTTGATCATCTTGTTATCACTTTCAGTGATAAGTATACCATCTATGTATAGACACATGATTACATATATACCATCAATTATTTCTTTCCACAAACATCCGTTATTTTTAAATCCACGTTCTGACATGACGGGAAAAAAAATCGATGTCATTGTTTGAGAGCTTGCTTTAAGCCATATAATGACTTAACAAGCCTACAAACTTTGTTCTCTTGTCCAGGAGCCATGAAACCCTCGGGTTGGTTCATGTAGATTTCTTCTTCTAAATCTCCGTTTAGAAATGCCGTTTTCACATCCATTTGGCGAACTTCCAAATTTCTTAAAGCGGCAATAGCAAGGATCATCCTAATCGAGGTTATTCGCGTAACAAGCGAATATGTATCAAAGTAATCAAGACCTTCTCGTTGTCTAAATCCTTTGATTACTAATCTTGCTTTATACTTGTCAATGGTGCCATCGGATTTCATCTTCTTCTTGAAGATCCATTTATAGCCTAGTGGTTTACAACCAGGAGGTAAATCCACGAGCTCCCAAGTATGATTTTGTAAAATAGAATCTATTTCACTTTTAATGGCTTCTTTCCATTGAGGCCCTTCTGAGGAAGTAACCGCCTCTCGGTATGAAGTAGGTTCGTTTTCAACCATACAAGAAACAAAATCGGGTCCAAACGATTTCTCGGTTCTTGCCCTTTTGCTTCTTCTAGGTTCAACCTCTTCTTCCTCAGTTTGATCTTGTCTCTCATCTTGGAGATCATTATCAACTCCTTTGTTGTCTCTTATCATGAACAACATTATCATCTTGATGTCTCTCATCATGAAGGACTTCATCATTTAGTTGCCTCTCATCATGGACAACTGTATCATCTAGTCTAGATGAACATCCATTTTCCTCAGATAAATAAGGAAACACAATTTCAAACAAAGAAATTTTTCCTTGATTCTATTATCGTATCTTTGTATATATTCAGATTTTCTGAATCATATCCAAATAAATGATAAGAACTACTGTAATGAGCATATCACAAAATATGCAATCCTTGGGTGCCGGGACAGATAGACACCCCCACATTCGTAAGTACTTATAGGATGGTTTTCTTCCCATCCATAGTTCATAGAACTATCTTCTTTTCCTTACAGGGGATCTTATCTAAAAGATAAGTAGCCAATAAAACTGCTTTCCCCCACATGCCATGGCTTAAACTATGACTTTAACAACATGGCATAACCATATCTTTAAGGCACAGTTCTTTGCTATCAACAATTATGTTGTGGTGTATAAGGAGCAATAAATTTATGTCTTATTCCATGTTTATAACATACACGAAATGGAGACACATATTCACCTCCAATATCACTTCGAACCGCCTTGTTTTCGATAATAAGTTGATTCTTAACTTATTTGTATAGATCAATCTTGTCTATATCCTTACTCTCAAGTAAGTAAAAGTCGCAATATTTTGTACTACCATCAACAATTACGATGAAGTACCTAATTGCTACCTTAGTAGGTATCGATTCCAAATCACATGAAACTATGTGAATCAAGGGTT
Organism: Chrysanthemum makinoi; assembly: GCA_910596185.1. NCBI lineage: Eukaryota > Viridiplantae > Streptophyta > Magnoliopsida > Asterales > Asteraceae > Chrysanthemum > Chrysanthemum makinoi. The sequence continues at coordinate 201,354,413 of OU343221.1, forward strand.
CGGTTAATTTCCGGTCAACCGAGTGAAAAGATAATCTTGTCAATTTGGCTTCAACATAAGTTTTACTTTTGTAATCCGGTTCTTGGTTCTTATTTTGGGCTAGAAACTATGTGAATCAAGGGTTCGGTTAATCTCGGTTCTTGCCCTTTTGCTTCTTCTAGGTTTATACCACTTTTTCATTGATTTTAAGAGTTATATATATATATATGTCATCCTATAAATACTCCTTGTTAAATATCACTCTTGGTGATGTCTAGGAACCCATGACACCCTAAGAAGGTGTATGGTAGGATTAGAATAGCTTCGGAGTTGTTTTGAATTGGTTGGAATAGGTTTTGCGCGAGAAAAACTCATTTCGACAAGTCTAATTTAGGGTCTGTCCATATTTTTGAATTCTGGAATTTTCGACAGTAAGCAAAATATTTTGGGCTAGATATTTGGAAAATATACTTTAAAACGAAAACGTGGCCGCTTGAACGGGTTAAAACGGAGCTATAATGAAAAAGTTATGCTATTTTGAAGTTTGACGACGAAAACTATTAATTCCAGAAAATTCAGCATGCTGTCTCGACTTTTTACGAGTCAAAAATGAGTCTTAAGCGTTGTTAAATGTGTCGACTTATCAAAAATATATTAGTATATGTTATCACGATTCCGTGGATATAAAGAACGTAGAAAACGGACTTATAACGACTAAGTTATTCACATTTTAAACAAGTTGCCGTAACTTTATTATATAAGAAAAATTAGTATATTTCTATTAGACAAACATTACGTCAACCAAGGATCAGGTTGAGGGTCGTTTTTAACAATGACGAAGTACTTTTTATAAAGTGATGTCTTCTAGTAAAAGTAAGTTCGCCAAGCATATTTTTCAAAATGTCAAACCATTTGTCAAGCGGAGTTGTAACGAATAAGATACGGTCACTTAAATTTTGCCGAAAACCATCCTTAAACGATATTTTGGACACAAGTACCATACTTTACCTATATTTTTCTCTATGATCGAGACCTCTAGGATGAAAACTTAAACACTAAAACTTTGAGATAATGATACAAGCTTCCCAAAACCGTTGAGTTCGTTTCCTAACACTCGACGTACACCATTTTGACGACTAGCTTTTAGAGGCCGCTTAGTCACTTTCATGAAAATTTTCAACGACATTATTTTACGACGAAAAGTTATAATTTCACAATAAATCACTAAATGATTATCGTCGGATATCATTTCAACGTAAATACATTTGGAGTAATTTAAAAATGGTCAAGACGTTAAAAGATTATTTCTCGACGAGAAATATTATTTTCACAAATTCATAAGTGGTATAGATATCATCCGAATTGCATGCATAACATTACATCATGACTTATTACATATCATATCATTCATAATAGGTCAAGTTTAGAGATTCACGCTACATTTCGGTGTATCCACTTTTGTCATCATAATTATTGCAACAAGTGAGTTTCAGTAGCCCTATTTTTATATGTTTTGAACTATTTTGGGGGAGATGCATGCTTAACTACTTTTCACAAGTACTTTAGATTTTAAAGATAACTTCTATCATGATCACCATTGTTTCAAAACCGAATGTTGTACTATATTAATTGTTCTTGTTTGAGTGGTATAGTTCTACGTCATATAAAGTTCTAAATCATTGACTATGAAACATTGGGTCATGTACTATTGATTATGTGCTATAGTTCTACGTCGTATAAAGTTCTATTTCATTGACTCGATACATTAAGTCATGTGTTATTGATTATGTGTTATTGTTCTACGTTGAGTTAGTTACTATTGTGAATTCCTTTGACATCATGTGTTTGAACACAAACTATACATATTTTGGCAATGGGTTGTAAACACATAGGTTGCAAGTTTTGTATGGGCGGAACTTGGAACTGAGTGGATTTGCAATGCCTTTGCTGCATAAACGATTTTGAAAGGCTTTACATTTCAACTCAAACTCTATGAACTCACTCAACCTTTGTGTTGACACTTTTTAGCATGTTTTATCTCAGGTATCTAAGGCATTCACTTCATGGCATGCATGTGAACATATCATAGAGTCGTGGTGACTACGCGTCACACATAGGATTTATTCATTTTAAAACATCGTTTGTCTTGTATCAAACTTAATTCCGCACATGTCTAATTTCATTTGGGACCTACACTTTGTAAACTCTGATTATTTTATTAAATCAAACGATGTATTTTCCAAACGACACTTTAGGTCGTTCAATATATCTGTAACTATGATGTTATGACAGTCAATCCACAGGAATTCCATTCCGCTGCAAAACAGGTAATTTGGGGGTGTGACAGATGGCCATGCTATACATTCAAAGGATCAAATAATCTGAATTCATACTCATTTTTATTAAAAAAAAAAAAAAATTCAGCTTAAACATTTAATGAAGGGCATAACCCGTACCGACCAAAATTTTGTTCAATGTTAACTCAATGTTACTTGATAAAAATAAAGCCAAATTTATTAAGCAACCATCCAGACACAAGATTCCTACGAATCTCTGGCACATACAACGTGTTGGTTCACTTAAGCTCTTTTCCACATGTGAATTTCAACATCACATTTCTTTTCCCTTCCTATTAGCAGTTATAGAGTTTCCCATAAATTGCATCTCTCCATTTTCTGCTACTTTGAAAGAGTTAACGAAACTCTTATCATCATACTCATGACATGATGCCTAGTGTTAATCTACCATTTTCTAATGTCGGATCCCGCCTTGGCAACAATTTTCATTTCATTCAGGCCATTTAACCCATAGTTATGGCACATAAAATCTGAATGCTTTAAAGCATCTACCGTACACATAACCTGAGTATTGGTCTCCCTTTCATCAAGTTCGGGAGCAGATCCTTTAGATGTCACTCATGACATTCCGAACATTCTGTTAATACGAGATTCCGTTATTAGTGTAACACTAAATTTGGAATAATTAACAACTTGCTATATCACAAAGTGTTTCTTAACAAACACGATAACATCAAATTTTGTTTAAAACACTACTGTTTTGTAAGATCCATTATACAAAACCGCTTTTAAACAAGTCTTTTGATTAAACAATTAAACAATTACATAATGTTTTTAAACAAAAACAAATTTGTAATATGATTTTGTCAATCTTCTTTAACAATATCTTAATAGATCTGCATCACATGGTATAATTCTACAATGAAACTCGACAAGGTTTCAAAATAGATTTACTCTTTCAAAGAAACTCAACAAGGTTTCTATAAAGTTTCAAGAACTATATTTAGTTTATAATTAAACTCAACCTGGTTTAAATAAGCTAAACAAGTCAAAGAAACTTTTTTCACAAAATATGATAACAGCTTGTATATTATCAGATTTTGGTTCAAACAAACTCATCTTGGTTTCAAAACACGTTCTAGTAATCTAATAAAATAACAACTTGTATTTTATGAGATTTGTTTCAAAGAAACTCCACTTGGTTTCAATGAATCTGATTTCATCATGATTTTCAACCATGTTAGTAACTGGCGCACCAATTACATTCGCAAGATTTACTAAGGTCACAAATTATGTTACCATCAGTTAACTTGTGAATATTTAAACACAAAAAACAGTTAAAAAACTGTTAAAATAATATGGTATCTAATAAACGCGACATGGTTTATGTAAACTTGTACCAAATATGATTCCGATAAACACAAGCTTGGTTTCAATATCCAGATTTAAAAAATAACATATGCAATAAACAAACTAAATAAACCAGTTTGAAAAGAAACTCATCATGGTTTCAATATAAACTGATTCAATAAACTGTTTTAAAAATCATTTATAAATCTGTAATAACAAATCTGTTAATTAAAACTCTGTTTAGTTATAAAACTGATTTTCAAAGAAACTCAATCTTGGTTTCAGAGAAAAAACAGTTTGTATAAAATCATGTTAATTATATAAATCGGATTTTAATAAAAGTGTTTTAATTCCATACCACATTTGTTTTAAGTCTGCAGAAACGGTTACACTTTTAATAATAAAATCTAAATTACAATAAATAAAATTAACAGTAAATAAATAACAGAAAATTAAATACAAACGAGAATGTAGCAGATAAACGATAATTAAATAAAATAAAAAAATAGTCAAAAGACTTACTTGATCACCAAATAGATACCAAAGAAGCACTAAGTCGAAGCACGTGTTTGACACGCTTCCTTAAAAGATTCGCCGTCTGTTTCCCGAGTACAACACCAAAACAAGAAAGTTGACTGTCGGACTTAACTAAACTGCTCGAAATTTCATCTTAAGAGATGCATATTCCATATGTTGGAAATCAATAATAACTATTGATTTGATGTGTGTAAAACTTGTGGAATTAGGGCCTATTTATACTACAATAGACTCCTCTAAGTTTACTCGCATCCCACCGATGGGATTGAAAATAAACTACTTTTTCCTCTTTAGGCATGTAGATGCCTAACTTTGAGACACGATATCTCATTCACATCAACTCTATTTTGGACACATAAAGGCTTATTGCGAAGCTCTCTTCGAGGAGAACGCGAACCTACAAACTATTACTCATATATGTGATAAATAATTGTGTCCAAAGTTGGTCAAAAATCACTTTTGCCAACCAATTTTTCAACAATTCAATCATATCATTTAACACCCGCACTTAAGAAATCGCCACTTGTTCATAAAACGTCTTTGACAATCAGTCACATTTCTTACAACATGTCACCAACATCAATAATAGGGTTTAGAAAGGGCCAAGGAGTTAAGGACCACCCCACGACCCCACGAGTCCACGTCTATAGCCATCATAAGCAACATTGACATTGTTCAGATAAAATTTCGAGGTTCTCATAGCAAGAAAAGTAAGGCGGTATATTTCATACATATATGAGAGCTCGACTTCTAACCTTAATTAATAAGCGGGCACTTGAACAGGTGCACTAAATATGTTTCAGTCCAAACTTGCAAAACATTCTAAAACAATGGTCTGACGTTTTCTTTTTGGAACTTTTGGTTTTGTGTGTGCTAATTAGTTTAAATTCGAAAGTTTGTTTTAGTTAGACAAGTACATTTTATTTATCATTTTTATTCAGGTTTGAAGCCACACGAAACAATCGCTATAGTAGCTTGCGTACAATCCTGATTATGAAATTGTTAATTGCTAATTTATAAAGTTTTGTATCTCATCTTTACTAGATATTTCAGATTGTAAATTATATATAGAGTTAACTACATTTTTGGTCCTTGTGGTTGTACCTGGATTCCACTTTTGGTCCATTTGTTCAAAAAGTTGCGATTTTAGTCCAAAATGCATAGTTTGGTTCCACTTTTGGTCCATTTTGGACTAAAATCGCAATTTTTAGTTAGTCAAAAATGCATAGTTTGGTTCCACTTTTTGTCCAAAATGGACCAAAAGTGGAACCAAACTATGCATTTTGGACTAAAATCGCAACTTTTTGAACAAATGGACAAAAAGTGGAATCCAGGTACAACCACAAGGACCAAAAATGTAGTTAACTCTTATATATAATATTATAATGCGATGATATTTTTTTTCAAAACAAGACAATGTAAATTGATTTCACTTATGAGGGTGGGTAGTAAGGATCTTGACATGCTCGATACCACCATCGCGCCGTACCTTTGCCGAATATATTTTGTAGCCTCTCTTGATATTTTCTCGCTGATTAACGTAAAAGGAGAGAAATGATGCAATGCTTGTTTTTTTTAGTTGTAATATAGGTGAAGAAAGAAGATATAAAAATGAATGTTGATGTGACTTTAACATATAACGGTATAAAATTAGGAGAAGCATTCTCTCAAGTTATTTTTATAACTTGAGTCACGTTAAAGGGATGTGAACTATCGGATTTGATCCAATGGCTCACACACATCTAACTTGACTTAAGTTGTAAAAACAACTTGAGAGAATCATTCTCCATAAAATTATAAGAGCACTCGGAGTTATACTGCATAGTCGGCGTTATGGCCTAGGTGGCATGCGTTATTTTGTGTTTTCCATACCGTCCTAGCTCACGTTATTGTGGCATTGAGAATTACATTGGTTTACCAACGTGCGTTGGAACGCAACTTGAAAAAAAAATAACTTTAGGGTTAACGGCAAGTTTATTTATTTTTATTTCTTTTTGCTTTTTGTAATTTTATTTTTTAACTCCTTTATAAATACAGTACCCCTTTACCCAATATTTTCACACTTAACTCACACAATAATTATAAACCCTACACATTATGGCTTGTTCTCTCTCCCATTTTGTCAAAAAAATGCAAACTTATGTTCAGAAACAATGCGAGCAAGAGGATACGACTCGCCAGAATGCTATTGTGGAGGTTATCTAGATGTTTGAGCACGCAAAGGCAAAGAAGGAACGGTTTAGAAAAACATACGCGAAGTGCAAAGACATTTCACCAGAAAGACAAGTTGTGATCGACAAATTTTTGAGCGATGAAGCCGGGAAAGATGACACCATTAGTGAAACGTTGTGGAAGTGTGTTTCACAGATACAAGACAACATCAGCAACAAAATCCGTTGGAGTTATAAAGAAAACAAAATTGTTGGTTCGGTATCACAACAACTGAATCAACTTGGGCTAAATGCATCAACTTCAGCTGATGCACATGGATTTATTGAGCAACAACATTATCAATTTATGTGTTATGCAGAAGAGACAGTTGATGAGCATGGATTATCTCCGAGACAACATTATGAAATTATGTGTGACAAAGAGGCTTTGAAAGAAGTTGAAGCAGAACAAGCAAGGGTTAAACAAGAGTCAGATGAGAGATTAAGGAAAGAAGAAGCAGAAAAGGCGGCATTCTATGAGAAATTGGGTATGTGGAGGAACCTGAGTATGATTCTGCATGCGGAGAGCATTTAGATTAAGATATGTTTATGTATTTTGTATCGTTTTTTTTTCCGTATCGTATCGTATTTCGTATTTTATTTTATGTAATGTTTATTTAATTTTTATGTAATGTTTAAATGAAATATTAGTGAAGGGTTTATTTAATGATTGAAATATTAGTTAAGGGGTTAATTTGTAAATTGTATTTTTTTTTAAAAATGATGGGCCCTAAAAGGTGATGTTATTTGGTGTTATGATAAAGGGTAACTTTTTGGTGTTATGTTATTTGGTGTGAAATGATGTGGCGCTGACGTGACGGAAAATTTGATGTTATAACATTTTACGACTCCTAGCTCTCTAAGTGTAAGAAAGTAGGATGCAAGTTGAAACAAATGATGAAGAACAAGGGTGAGAATGTTAAGAAACAAACATATATAGTTGTTATTAGGGGTGTTATCGGGTCGGGTTATTGGGGTTGTCGGGTTTATCGGGTCGGGTTGAGTCGGATTTTGAGTTATTTTAAAGTGACCCGCAACCCGACCCGATAAGAAATCGTGTTATCGGGTGTTTATCGGGTCGGGTTAAGTGGGGTCGGGTGATTCGGGTTGTCGGGTTATAAGATAAATTAAATTCAAGTTCAATACATACGATTTTTAAACAAAGAAAACACTGAATATTCATTCCATGCGCAAATATATTTGACAATACCAACAAATGAGAATAGAAAAAAGTACAACGCATTTTAGCATTATCGCTCAGGTGGGCATGCAATCTAGGAATTATTTTTTAGTGTTACTAGTTATACTAATTGTATGAAACTTACTGAATCATTTTTATTTTACACACATCTTCATGATCTTTTTATAGGAACTGGTTTGAATATTCATGTTGTCATGCGTATTATTATGGGGGGTAATTCTGCAAATACACCTTTTGCTCAAGGTGTCAAAACATTCTAGGAAAAAAGTTGGGGTATTTCCAAAATAGACCTTGAAACTTGCGACTTTTCTACTTTTAATCTAAGCTTGACAAGTGTCCCTCGTAATTTGTGTACCCAATTATTGTTTCTGAATTTTACCAGCTATGATAGTACAACGACCGAATCTCAGCGACTTTTTTAAGAATCTTGCGAATTTTTTTTTTGCCCTTTAGTAAAAAAAGTCAAACTTACTAAAATATTTTTTTATACTTTTAGTTCCTTCTCAATGCTGAGCGACTTAAGCGAAATAATTTTAGCGACTTTTTTACTGTACACTTTTTGTACCTTTTAGTACCTTTTTAACAGTACTTTTACACCTTTTTAAATTTTAACCCTTTTTTTAAATTTTTACCCACACACACACCAACACTCTACTACCATAAAAGCACAATTCAAAATTGTGAAACCCTAAATCAACCCCTAATTATTCAGTCAATTAAACTCCCAAATGGCTTACATCCCTCAATATTTTGATGCTAAGGTAACGGTTCGTTCCCAGGTTAAGTTTCTTTCGGATATTAAGTCTAAATTGTTAAGCAATCCAGATCGAATGAGGTTGTTTAGAGCAACCGTTTTTGGGCCATGGTTAGATATTCCTCAGCAAGGTAAAGGCAATCATATGGTGAATTTCGTTTTACAACACCAGGTATATATCGACAAACTGCTTGATTCTTGTCCCCCAATTTTATACAAAATTGGGAATAATGTATTGAAATTCGGTCGGGGAGAGTTTCTATTGATGACCGGATTTCGTTTCGGTCGTTTGCCTCCCCTTGTAGAAATTGATCGCATCCTTTTGGTTTTGCGTGTCTTTCCTAAAAAACAATTTATAAGAAAGGTAACTGTAAAAGGGAATGAGCTTTTAGATTTGTTTGGGAATGACACAGAATTTTCAAAGTTATCAGATGAGGATGCGGTAAGGGTATGTCTGTTGATAGTCGCTGAGGTCGTGTTCATAGGTCGTGGACCTTGGTACATCGTTGACAATCATTTGTTGCAATTAGTTGAGGATTTTGGGGCATGGAATGCATATCCATGGGGAGAGTTCTTGTGGAGCCGTTTTTACAAAAATTTAGCCAATGTGGTACCCCGGCATTACAATGCTCACTACAAAGAGAAATTGCAAGAAAACCCTTCTAAAATTGCAACATATAATATTTCTGGCTTTATCTTGGCTTTTAAGGTTAGATGTGTAGTCATTTATGAACATATCAGTTTTTGTTTACTATTTTTGGATACAAATTTGTTATACTGCTTTTCATTGTACAATGCTTTTTATTGTTTTCCTTCATTTTAGATATGGATTCTTGAGAGTTATCCCACTAGCAGTTCATGGTGGAACAAAGACCCGTCAAAGATACCACGTTGTCTTTGTTGGTCAAAGGGTAAAACATTTGCCAAACGCCATTATGGCAAACTTTTTGGTCCTGTAAGCATTTCCATTCGTTTGTATTTGTCAAATAAGTTACTACTTCTTTATAGTTGTTTTTGACTTTATAATTGTTTGTTTACTAGGGTTCTATTCCAGTATTGGATCTTGTTCCAACAAATGCGGAAATGTTACAACCATGGTTTGCACCTAGTAATGCTTATTTTAGCGAGTTGGATAGTCTAGAAGATCAATTACCTGCCGATGATCCCACTAATGAGGTAAGTTGCCCATTTTGTATCATTTATTTTTCATCCGTATCAACTACGTCGTTTGTGCGACTATTCACGTTAACAATTGACCAATGCACATTCTGTTTCGATCTTGCTTTGTAGGTACATGAAGAGGTGGTGATAACTGATAGAGATGTGGCCTTAGCTGATAAAGAGGTGGCCTTAGCTGATAATGATGTGCCAGTAACTGATAAAGATCAAAGTTCCAATCATCTAGACATACATTCTGAGATTGACGATATTAAAAATAGACTTGCCGTTGTTGAGGAAGCTCTAAAGATACAATCCGGATCCAATGTGGAGGTCCTTAATGATATTAAAAATAGACTTGCCGTTGTTGAGGAAGCTCTAAAGATACAACGTCCAAAGGTGAACATGCTCTTTACATTCATTTTTAATCTACATCATTTAGATAGCAATATTTTTTGGTTTTTCACCAACTAATGGATTATATATATCCATTATTCAGGATCAATTGCAAATAAGGCAATGTGTTGATGAAAATTTGGCTTCCAAAGATGCCATGGTAATTTTCTTTAATATTTGTTAATCATTTAGGTCTCGTTTCTTTAGTAGTATAATTGATTGTATATTTTAAATTTCAGACTTCAACTCATATGCACGACAAATCGGATGAGGATTGTTTTGGCCAAAATGCCATGGAAATTCAGACTTCAAGTCCAATTCATAATGAAACCTGGAATGGTAGTACTAGTTTGTTTGATCTTCATTCTCATGATGTTCATTCGGCTGATTATAAAAAGGTTATGTTCCTTTTAATAGTACTTGTTTATTTTATCGTTATTTTGTTACATACCTAAATCAGTTTTCTTAACTACAGACCTTAAGCCCAGAACCTGATCAATATTGCGACAAATCGAGTTGTGTTAATGCTGAAAACGAACAAGGTAGGCTTCATTATATAGACTCTGCCGCTTTTCCATCAGCTATGTCGCAGCTTGCGGATTTTTGTCTTCAAGACGAACCATTGCCGTTAGTTGATCACATTCCAGATGATGATCCCAGTCATATGAATTTACCTAATTTGAATGAAAATTTTTCTCAATCGGCTGTTGAAGTACGTATATATTAATTCCACCTGCACTATCTATAGATGTTTGCTAGATTTGGTCATCTATATAGTTGTGTTTTTCTTGTATAATTACAGGGCAAAAACTTTGATGATGATTTCTCTGTTTATGGATCTTCGGAATTCCAGGATCAACAGCTGGAGCAAGATGAACAAAAGGCTGCTGAAAACAAGGAAGATGGCGAAACACCAAGTGAGGTAGTGGTAAGTGTTGATGATAAACCCGGAGAGGCGGTTCAAGCTACTGACATAAATGCTCGTGATTCAAATGTTACGGAGAAAGTAAGTGAAGGTGTGTCTAACGTTGATGATAAATCTGGTGATGATAAACCCGAAGAGGCGGTTCAAGCTACTGAGATACATGCTCATGATTCCGATTTTAATGTGAAAGTAAGTGAAGGTGTGTCTAACGTTGATGATAAATCTGGTGATGATAAACCCGGAGAGGCGGTTCAAGCTACTGAGATACATGCTCATGATTCTGATGTTACTGTTAAAGTAAGTGAAGGTGTGTCTAACGTTGATGATAAATCTGGTGATGATAAACCCGGAGAGGCGGTTCAAGCTACTGAGATACATGCTCATGAAGGTGTGTTTAATGTTGATGATAAATCTGTAGAGGGCGTTTAAGGTAATGAAAATGACATTGTTGATTGCAATGCTACTGATCAACATTCTCATGATCGTGAGAAAGTAGGTGAAGTAGTTTTAAATGTGGATGATAAATCTATAGAGGGCGTTCAAGGTAATGAAAATGAAATTGTTGATTGCAATGCTACTGATCAACACTCTCATGATCGTGTGACAGTAAGTGAGGCGTGTTAAATGTTGCGAGAAATCGTAGAGGGGGTTCAAGGTAATCAAAATAACATTATAGATTCTCACGATGGTCAGAAAGTAAGTGAAGCAGTGTCACAAATGGCAGAGATGGGGGATGAGCATATGAATCATATTGGAGAGAATAAGGATGGTGATGGGAATGTTAACGAGAAATTACGTGAGTTGGTTATTGATAATGAAGCATACAATGTTGTTGGCCACGTTAATGAGAAAGTAAGCGGGGTTGAGTTAGTGGTTGCAAATGAGTTGTCAACCAAGGCGGTATTAGACAAAATTGATATTGATGTTGTGAAAGCAAGACAGGCCATGTTTCATAATTCTGACGGACAAGCCAATAAGCCTTTGACTACAGCTTTTGAGGTACAGCTACATTATTTATTAAAGTTACCACATGTAGTTCAAAAGTTTGATATTATTTCAATGATGAACTTTTTTTGTATAGGATGTTTTCATGCGTGCTAAAAGGAAGAGAAATGCAAGTAAGGCTCTACTGTCACCTTATAATGGCCTAGCAATAAAGAAAACTAGAAAGGCCAAAGTTACCAAAGAGAGTAATGCCAAAGTTACCCAAGAGAGTACTTCTGTTTTGAAAGAAGATGTTGACTCAAAAAGGACAAAGCAGGTAGGCAAGTGTTTGCAGGACCCATACGTGAACCTCCCTCCCACGACTCCACAATTGCCGAAACGACGTTCCAAAAGACTGAGAAAAGATATTAATCCCCCATGTGGTGAAGATAATCAGTTGGAAACATGGGTAGAGGTATAGCAGAACTACTTTTACAAACAGACATCTTAAAGACATATACATTAATCTGGTTTTTAAAATTTTTCAGGATCTGTTACGTCCTGAAGGTTGCGATATCAACAAGATTACTAAACCATCGTGTATGGATATCTTTATAAAAAAAATTAAGTCATCGCATAACTTTCCTTGGGGTCTTGGCGACATTGTTGTTCATCGAAAATTTTGGTTGGCTTTGTTGGGGTATGGAAGGGGGCAATAAAAAAGGATGGCTTGGAGATGAGGTACTTAACAGATATTTAATTTCCATAAAAAATTAATTTTTATTTGAATTAGTTTAACGGTATGTATTTTATAAATTTTTTTTTGCAGCATCTGGATCTTTGGGTTGATCTAATGTGGCAGTTCAGGCCGGGCAATGCCGATTGGGCTATGGCTGGACCATTTTTCTCGTCTTCTATCCTTGATGGGTCTATGCGTGCCTACTACGCCACTGGTCAACGCTATCCATTGCCATGGTCTAGTGTCGAGAAGGTTTGTATATAAAGACCATACTTTCTTCTCTAGATACTTGGGTAAATATATACATGCTCAAAATGTTATGAATTACGACAAAGTTTATTTGTTCACATTTAGGTATACTTTCCTGTGAACATTCCCGACTGCCACTGGTTTCTCGCCGAGTTACAAATTCGTACCGGATTTATACCAATTTATAACTCACTAGGTACGCCAGAACCTGAGACGAGAGAAAAGAATTTAAAAATGAGGGTCACTTTTGAGAGAATGCTACCACAATATCTAAACTTGTGTAAAGTTCTTCAAGCCAAATCAATATCTGTTTCTGATTATAAGATCACATTTCGAGTTGCGGATGATGTCCCTATACAAGCCAATGCATACGGTGATTGTGGAGTTTGGGTATGTATTTTTTTGCACAGGCTGGGTAACAACTTAAGCATGAAGGTTGATGATCCTCTTCAAGTTGCTTTGGCGTATCGAGAGCATATGGTGGAGTACTTTTGGAAGTATAAGGTGGCTGTTCATACAAGTGATGAATAAAGATGCATTTCATCTCTTTGGGTATGGCTTGTATGTGGGTTTAGACTTTTGTTGTTCAACCAAATGTAACTGTTAATACAAATAAGCCGTAAAAACGTTTATTTATATTTTACGATCTTTTAATGTTTTGTCGATAACAAACGTAAAATCATTTTAACGAAACAAATAGAATACGTAAATAGTTTGAGTTAATAGTTTTCTAACACACTTATGTTTTCACATAAAACACTAAAACAAGTATAAGTGATTTTATGATTTAGATACATATGTACAACAACTAGTGTTTACATATTGGGTTAGCATATACTTAAACTAAGTATACTAAAATGGGTAAAAACAAGTATATACTAAATGGGTAAAAACTAGCAAATGGTATTGACCCATAACCCATGGTTTTATATATACCACTTAACCAAGTTCATTGTATCTAGAAAGAAAACCATGGATCAACCCATAACCCATGACCCATGACCCATAACCAAAAATACCCATGGGCAAAGAGGAGCATTCCACGGATCCCTAGTTTTGTGCTAGCCAGATCCCAAGTGGAAGGGATCTGTGGGATCCGGGGAACAGTAGAGAATTTTCTCTATAAATAGAGAACCACTTCTTTCTTTCAATCTATCACTTTACACACATACTTTCCCCAAGTATTATAACCCTCTAACCTCAGATCCTAGTGATCTATGTAGATTGTCTTTTGTTTTTGTGTGATCTTCTAGGTTCCTCTTAAAGGCGAGATCACCACTTCTTGAAGACGTGCAAGCTCAAGTCCATGAGTTGTCATGCTTCGTCATCATCAAGACAACTAAGGTTCTCTTGTTGATAGTTCTTCCTTTCTCCATAGATGTTGGGTTGAAGGCATTAGTGAAGAATGCCGAAAGTGTCAAGATGAAAGCATTAGTGAAAGGTGCTCATCATTCGTGTCAAAGCATTAGTGAAGAATGCTAAAGGTGTCAAGACGAAGGCATTAGTGAAGGGTGCCAAGTGTTGTGTCAAAGTCATTAGTGAAGGATGCCGAAGAATCAAATCAAGTCGCATTTAGGAAGAATGACTAGGTCATATAAACGATGAGGTGCATCGTTATACATATAAGTATTTATTTATTTCCAAGGATGGTGATATCCTTGATGATGGTGTAACAAGGAGTTGATCTCCTTGATATTAGGTGTTGTGTTGTGAAGGGTAGTAGTTCCTCCATAGTAATGGAACTAGGTGCTTAGCCTAGTACCTAATAAAGGGTAGGCGACGTTGTGATAGGATTAGTTCCCCTTGGTGTGAAAGAAGTCGGTGGTTAGCCTAGCACCGTATAAAGGGTAGGCGACGTTGTGTTAGGTGTGATTCGCCTTGGTGTGAAAGAACTCGGTATTTAGCTTTGTACCGGAAAAAGGTTAAGCGACGTTGTGAAGGCTTCTCCGCCATAAGGAGTTGGTGTAGTGCTTACGAACTCTCGAGTAGGTGACTCGGGGAGTGGAGTAGGGCAAGGAAGGTGTCCTTGTAGCCGAACCACTATAAATAACTTGTGTCGTGGTGATGTGCTTCTTACTCTTTATCTTTCATTACACGTTTATATATCTTTCTATCAACGTCCAACATAAACAACCAAATAGATTGACATAAGTCGATCTAAATATTTAAAAGGAAGTTTTAAATTGGTAAAACTATTCAACCCCCTCTTCTAGTTTTCCACAGTAACCACAAACTTCATGTCTGTGTAGGACATCAAAAGACAACTTCTTATGCATGTCTGTGTAGTGCAACTTGGTATATTCCTAACAGCCATGTAGGCTTTCTTTAAGCACTAGTTTTGTATATACGTGTTGTGATACTGTTGATTTGCAACAAACATTTTGTGTAAATTGCTAAAATGTTTGTTTTTTACAAACATCCGTTTGATTTGAAAAAACGACTACAAACAATCTTATTGCTAAAACACCATAACCTACATATTACATAACACTTATTGCTAAACAGATTACCATAACCAAACTACAGCACTGAAGAGAATAATCAAACTGAAAACCAACACAACTTTGTCATGAACTTGCACTCTTGACTTGATAAAAGTCAACTCATCCAACATTTTCATGATATCATTGTTTGAAACCTCAATAACTTCATCCGAGACTGAACACTTTCCCGACTTCATTAAATGTTTCTTTTCCTCATGTTCCTTGTAAAACAAATCTTTGTAATACTGACTTGGTAGTTCCGGGTCTAGGAACCCATAGAAGTGACATTTGGTCTCTTTGTCCTAAAAAGAAGTTTTGTTAAATTCACATATTCAACCTAACAAGTAAAATAAGTATAATGCATAATAATATTACATAAATTGGACAGGCCTTGAATCTTCTACCAGGATGATTCCGGGTCCAAGAGGTTTGTACTTCCACCGGTAATGGTTTTGGACATTCGCAGTGTGTAGCATTGATATAGTATTCCAAGGGCTTTCGATTGGATCTGGAAGTAGAGGCAGAGGAGGGAGCCATTGTTTTATTTCACCCAATTGTTACCGGGTATTCAAAGATGCAAATGAGTAAAGTTGACGCATTTCTAGTAGAGTGACATCAAATTTGGCGGGAAATATACTTTGTGAATGAGCGGGTAATGAATATTGTGGAGGGAAAATTTTAAGCGAATTTTATATTCAGCGACTAAAAGATCCCCTTTTCAGCGAATTTTTATTGGGTTTATTGCTTTGTACAATCCCAGAACACAAATCCCATAACACAAATTAGTCAAACAAACAATAATTCCACAACCAAATAAAAATGACTTTGACTAATTCCCCAAAATTCAAAGTTTATTTGGATTTTGAGAGATCAATTCGTGGAGTTTTACTTCCAGTTGACATCACCTATCTACATCTGATTACCTATCTTACTAACAAATATCAGATTAAAGATAATATCATCAGTTTATACTACATGTCCGCTTCAACCAAAATTGATGTAAGTGACGATGATGATGTTTCTTTCTTCGTTCATGAAATATGCTGTAAGCAGAACGTGATCCAGACACTATACATCAAACTTATCGAGAAATCTTCTGAGGTAAAGCCGTCTACTTCTTCTAAGCCTCTTGATATTGATCTTAATGTTCCTTTGTTGCCTCAAGAATCTGATTTTCAAACACCAAAAGTTGAAGATCATAATAATGAGGGTGCAGGCGCAAACGTTAATGTAGATGTGCAGCCTAGTTGGCAGAAAACCACATTTCTAAATATCCCTGATCCACCCAGTTCACCTGATCCCATAATTAAAAAGTTAAGTAACCATAAACACCCTGTAGATCTAAATTAAAGGTGGGTAGTCGGTTTGATGATAAGCAAGGATGTATTTATGCAATAGGAATAAAAGCGTTGGTTGATTTATTTGAGTATAAAGTTACTAAGTCATGTAAGAAAAGGTATAGTGTAGTTTGTTTTGAAGAAGGTTGCAACTGGTACATTAACGCACGAAAAAATGTTGTTAACCGATACTTCTATGTTACTACCATTAACGACTGTCATACATGTTCCAGAACAAAAATTCATCCTAATCATCGAAATGCTACCCGAAAATTAGTGGGTCACATACTTGTTGATAAATTGAGGAATTGCAAAAGGTTCTATACGGGTGAGGACATAAAAAAAGATTTTAATGTTGATTGGAAAGTTGACATTTCTTACCACCGAGCTTGGGGTGGGAAAAACATTGCATTAAAGTTGTTGAACGGTTGTCCTAAGGATTCTTTTGAGTAGTTGCCGTATTACTGCTATAACTTAAAGTTGCAAAATGAGGGGACAGTAACACACATTGAGACAGATGAGACAGATAGGTTTAAGATGGTATTCATTGGTTTCGGTGTTGCTGTAAGTTTTTCATAAATTCTATTATCTTTTATTTCTAATTATTACCTTCATTATTATGTAAATATTATTAATTAAGCAATTTCTGATCGATTTAAAATTGATTCGGAGCTTCTTACGTTTTATGCGACCATTGCTAATCATTGATGTTGCACATCTTAAAAGGAGATACCTTGGTACGAATCTGGTTGTTGTAGGGATGGACGGAAACAACCAGATTATACCTATTGCAACTGGTGTTTCTCAAGGTGAGACCAATGAATCATGGACCTGGTTTTTGAGCAAACTTAAAGAATGCATTGGTGAAGTAAAAGATTTGGCGATCATCTCTGACAGACATCCGGCAATTGCACATGCATGTAGTACCGTTTTTTCTAACGCGTTTCATGGTTTTTGTTGTCGTCATTTAATGATGAAATGCAATTTGAAAACTAGAAAGTGGAAGGCTATATATTGGAGGACATGCAAAGCTTACACAAAGCAGGATTTTGGTGCTTCAATTTCTGAGATTCAATCATTAAAACCTGATGTGTATAAAAAACTAAAAGATGAAGCTGGATTTGATAAATGGTCACGTGCTTACTGCCCTGCAAACAGGTACAATTACATGACCTCAAATAGTATAGAATCAGTAAACTCTTTAACCAAAGATGTTAGGAAGGTTCCAATAACCCAGCTAATGGAGTACTACCGAAGGCTTCTACAAAAATGGTATTTTGAACGTCGAGCAAAATACAAAGGTAACTTAAAAAAACTGTCTATTATAATTGGTTTATCACATATTTGGTACATCGCTCGAAAATGTATTATTATTTTTTATTTCAGATGCTCCAACGGATGAACTTACCGAATGGGCAAATGCAAAAGTAAACAATAGAATGGCAAAGAGTGCTAATTGGGATGTTAATGGGATTGAGATGCACAAGATTTACCAAGTTACTGATCCGAAACATGTTCATATTGTTGACTTTGACAACAGAGAATGCACTTGCCGCAAATGGCAGCTATCGGGTCTACCTTGTGGTCATGTTTGTGTTGTGTCTAGAGTTGAAGGGTTGACTGACACTAGCAGTTGGGCGAAGGATTGGTTTAAGAAAACGTCACTAAAAAAATACATACCAAGCAAGGGTTTATCCTCTAAAAGATGTATCCTTTTGGCGTACTCCTGATGACTTGCAAACCGTAAAACCACCTGCTATGGATAAGCGGCCACCTGGAAGACCCAAAGAAAAAACACGTATCCGATCACAGGGGGAAGAGCCAAAAAGCAAAACATGTGGCAGGTGTGGAAAGGCAGGACACACAAGACAGTCATGTACTGAACCGTTGATGAAAAGCAAGGCAAGTGTGTTTCTATATTTTATTTCAATGTATATAATTTTGTATGTAATTACTGATATGGTTGTTTGAACTAATGTCACATCTCAGAAACGTAAAAGAAACTCACAATCGTGCACCCCTACAACTAACGAAGAAGCAGTGGAACAAGAACGACACGGAGGACAGAGGACGCGTGTAGAGGGCGAACAGGGAGAAGCAACTGGTCAGTCAAACAACGATTTCGTATGGAAATGTGAATCATCTACTCCTGAAAACAACTTTCCTAAGAACATTCAGTCACAACCTGTGACGTTTAGTACTTCAAATGTTGTTCATTTGGACGATTTATAGTTGTTATTTCAATTTGAACTTTAACACAATGGAAGCACAACTTATCAATCGTCTAGGATTTTCAATGTTTGTTACTTGAATAATAATAGCTACAGGAGTGGCTTGCTTTTATTTGTTTTTTTTGGATGTTACTTTGTGACAATGTTATTCATTATTGAGGCACCATTTTTTTTCTTCTTTTTTGGATGTTACTTTGTGACAATGTTATACAATCAACTGTTGAACATGTGCATATTTTTTGTTCTTTTCTATAAAAACATATAGGTGTCAGGCATATAGTGTAACGTCAATGGTATGCATGTGACTATTTATTTACCTTTCAATTTGTGTATTTAAGAGCAAACTTGCAAGTATATTTTCACACAACATCATTCCATAAATAAGTAAGCAAAAACAATGTCAGGTCTGCCTAAATGTGATGAGATAAGAGCTGCTGCTAACACTAACAACTGGACAGACATGATGATTTACTATTGTCGTAATTCTGCAATCGAAGATGTTCAATTGGCAAGAAAGGTGAATATCCTAACTCAAGAATTGGCTAGACTTAATCATGAAAGGGCTGCCGTTATTGAAGAGATGGCAACTGTGCGAAAGAAGGTGCCACAAAAAACTGTTGAGTTTCTGAAGAAGGAGCAAGCCCTTAGTGAACACAAAGTGATGCAAATGAATATCTTGGCAGGCGAACTGGAGCTGAGTGCTCGAAACAAGAATTTCTTTATTCATAAGCTTAAGGGTACGTTGCTGCTATAAGCACTGTGAGATATGCCAAGTACTAAGTGTTATATCGTATGTGATCTCCTAGTAATTAAGAGTACTATATGACCCTAGTAAGTACTTGGTGTTATAATGTATCTGATTTCCTAGTACTTAGTGTTATATCGTATGTGCTTTTCTAGTAAGATAATTTATTCAATAAAGTTTACTAGTAAGTAGGAGTTAAATACATTTTATTTACTCACCTTTTCTCTTGTCTTCAAGAGTTGGATGGTCTTGAATCTTCTGTCTTTTCATCGTATCCAAGGTATCCTCTCCAATCTATGGGATTTTAATGTAAAACGAGATTGCGAAAATAACAAAAATGAACAATCGACGACATTAACATAACATTGTGCCCCTTACTGTTAAAGTATCGTCTGACCTTTTTGCATCCATTTCTTGGTTTCCAAATTTTTGCGCCTAACCGTTATACAACTAGCAGTGTTTACAATACAATAGTAGTGGTTATACTTTACTACTAGCCGCGGTTTAACATCAGCAGTGGATTCAATCTTCTAGCAGTGGTTTAATTAACTCTGGCAGTGGTTCCAATATTTACAATTATTCCTGAGGTTTAGCCTTAATTGCTAAAGGCCCTTGTATGTCTGCAATCTTCTCTATCTTTTGAAACAGTGGATCAATTATAGGATGTGTCTCCTTTGTTCCTCTTGAAGTGAGTTTAGCTTCCAGTATTTGTCTTGCCACATTCTTTGATAAAGGATAATCCCTATCAACAAACATGAAAAACCTTTCCTTTGTAGTTTTTACAGCATGAACATTGCAGTATGAGAACAATAGCCATTCAACCAACTCACAATTATCCCAATATTCAGTATCAAGATCAGGTTGAAACATGTTCTTTATAGCAGCCCATACAAACTTAGCTAACTCTCCATTTGGACCAAACTTCCCATATCTGAACTCCATTACATTCCACAACTGTTCCAAATCACTCTTAGTCAAACAATCCAGTAAGATCCCAAATTTGAAATAAGTAGATTTGCATCCATCACCTCTTGTTATCTCAACTACTTCTCTACCCCTTTCTATAACAATCTGCCAATCCATAATAGGATGAACTGCTTTTAAAGGAATAGGATTAATAGGTTCAGGATTATGATTATCAATCTCCTTAAAATACCATTTTGTTCTTTCTTTCTTTTTCAACTCTGCATCCACCTTTTGTCTTTTAGAACTGGATTTCTTCTTTAACCATTCTGCCTCTTTCTCAGAATCCATAGGATTAAAATCATCATTAACTCTCATACACATCAGACAAATCTCCTTAACCCTCTCAAATGAACATTTACTTAGATTTTCAGTAATATGTATGCCTGAATTCTTGACAATCTTCATCATAGCATTTCTCATCTCACTCTTTGTAGGAGGTTTCTTTCTTTTGACTTGCTTCTTCTCTTTGCTGGTCCTTCTTGCCCATTCACCCAAGATTCTTACTCTTTGATTAATAGACAACAGTGCCCACTCTTGAGTAGTGTACTCATTCTTAATATTATTAGAAGCTTCAAGATAGGATTGTGTATCATTCCATTCATCTAACCATCTCTGAGTAGCTTCCTCATCTTCTAGCTTTTTCCTTTCTATTTCTGCTTTTTCTTCAGCTACTAATCTTTCACCATACTCATGATCATAAGCAATCTGCTCTTCTGTATTCTTAAACTTTTTCTCAGGTTCAGCAATACCTTTTCCCTTTCCAATATCTGGTAGAGCCACCTTCTTCTTCAAAGGCTCACCAATAGTCAAACTTTTACTCAAGGGTTTAGGTCCAGTTGGTTTAAGAAATATAGGAGCAGGTGCAATGGTAGGTGTAGGGTTTGATGAAGTTTTGCTTAAATTTATCAGTGTACTGGCAACTTCCTTCTCAACTTCTTTTGATTTAGGTGGTGAAACAGAGGTAGTTGTGACAATTGTAGATGTGGTAGTAATAACAGTGGGTGTGTTTACCTCAGTTGAAGTTGTAGCAGTCTGTTCTGAAAAACTAGTCGTGGTTACAGAAACACTAGCAGTGGATGTGTCCTGAACCACCTCCTTCTTTTTAAGTTCTACAACAGTGGGTGTGTTTACCTCAGTTGAAGTTGTAGAAGTGTGTTCTGAAAAACTAGTCGTGGTTACAGAAACACTAGCAGTGGATGTGTCCTGCACCACCTCCTTCTCTTTAACTTCTACAATAGTGGGTGTGGTTACCTCAGTTGAAGTTGTAGCAGTGGGTTCTGAAAAACTAGCCGTGGTTACAGAAACACTAGCAGTGGATGTGTCCTGCACCACCTCCTTCTCTATATCGTCTACTACAGTCTTCAAGGTTTCAAGTACAGCTTCATTCCCATCTTTATCAGACACCACATACTGCTCTCCATGATCTACACTATCCACATCCTCATCCATATGCACAACAACAGCCTCCCCTGAATCAAAGCCTTCACTCCTCCCCTATTTTTTTTGGTCCTCCAAAACCACAGCTTGAGAGGAGATCACCTTCTTATTCTGCTTCCTAGATCTTCTAACAACACTAATCCCAGGTCTCCTAACTTTCTCCATCACAAACATCCTGTGCTTCAATTGTCTGATCGTATTCTCCATTTTTGTACATTTAATCGTCAATTCATTTAATTGTTCAAGATTTTCATCCCCACTTCGACCTGTGTTAACTGGTCCGAGAGGTGGTTCATTGGAAAACTCATCATATACCTGATCATTATCCGTCAATTCATGTTCATGTTCCAAACTACCCTCATCACTTCGACCTGTGTGAACTGGTCCGAGGGGTGAATCCTTGGGTAAAGTAATCATAGCATCAGGGTTGGTGGCAGTGGTTACAGTTGTACTAGCAGTGGGTGCAACTAAGGTGGCAGTGGGTTCAGGTTCAGTGAATTGGGGTTCAGGTACATCATCAAACTCACGAATGACAGGTAAATTAATCATATGAGGGAACAATGGAACAACTTTGATTGGTAAAGTAGGATTTTGGTGTCTCATATGAGCAAAAACCTTAGGAAGCATATAATGCACCTCATACTTTCTATTATGTTCAACAGGTTCTGCTATTTGACTATCCACAATAAGTTGAAAAAACCTAGGATACAAGTAATATTTACCTTTCTTCCTAATATTCTGCACAAACCCTTCAAAAATCATGCTAGACCAATTGAAGTCCCTCCCTTCAGATAGACAAATTAAAGCAGTTGCAATTTTGGAGGGAAATTCATTAAACCCAGTGGTCTTATTACTCAGACACATCAGCAAGGTGTGAATTAAAAACTTCCATTGGGAAGAAAACATACATTTCAAAAATTTTACCCTGTCTCCCCTTCTTATATAACCTAACCTTTCTAAACCTTGAAATATATCATTATCAGAAAGAATAACTAGTCCATTAGCATCATCAAACCTCAAAGTAACTCTAATGACTTCCTCATCCACCAAAATCTCATTATCATCCACCACAGTCCTAAACACCTCTAATCCATCTCGCTCCACGTATCTCAAAGATACCCCAAAATTGATGTATATAGTCTTTAAGAATTGTGGGTGCTACAGTTAATGCAAAGTGAATTTTACTGTGGTTGATAAATCATCATGCCATGAAAACCATCTGATTGATTATTTTTGATTAAGTAAGCAACTAGGTTATGGGTGTTGGAATACTTCTTGCGGCATTGTGAGTTGTGATGGAATATGACGTGGGATTGTGAAATTAGCAGTTTGGAGTGGTTAAGGTTTATGTTGAGCGTCAATTGGAAGTGATTTGAAGATCAATTAAATCACCTGGCAGTTGATTTGGGAAAAAATACGCTTGCACCAAATTTACAAAACAGCCCATCAAGTATCCATTATCAGGAACCTGCTAGCAGTGGATTGAAAACCACTAGCAAAGTGGTTTCATATACTCTAGCAAAGTGGATACACCAAATTTACAAAACAGCCTTCAAGTATCCATTATCGGAACCTGCTAGCAGTGGATTGAAACCACTAGCAAAGGGTTTCATATACTCTAGCAGTGGATACACCAAATTTACAAAACAGACCTTCAAGTATCCATTATCGGAACCCGCTAGCATAGATTGAAAACCACTAGCAGTGGTTTGATAGACTCTAGCAAAGGATACATCAAATTTACAAAACAGCCCCTCAAGTATCCATTATCAGGAACCTGCTAGAAGTGGATTCAAAAATATCGGCAAGGGTTAGACCTAACTAAACCGACCTAGTCAACAGGTCACCCAAGTCATTCATCCGGCCACCAAAGTCAACGACTTCATTTACTCCTCAACAACTTATACCTTGCCCACATTAATTTTCTGATTCCATCTTAACATTAGTTGTAGGAATATATGCTTTGCTTTTATACTTGTTGAAATTGATTAGGTGTCACGGGTGCCAAGCCGAGGCCAAGCCGCGACCACAGCCGAGGCCAAAAGGTAAGATATGTCATCGCGTATTTTAAATAGCTTAGGGTTTTAGGTAATGAGAACTATCCAAGCATCGGGTATCAAAAAGACCCTTTAAACCATTAAGGTTGAGTTGGTCATTTTAACAATTAGGGTAGGAGGGTAAGATGGTGGATTTTAGGACCTAAACCAAGTTCTTGGCAGGTAAGGGTCCACCCCTTTCATGTGCAATAGCACTTTAACTAGGTTAATGAGATCATGTTGTGTTCATCTGCTTGTGATACAAAATATTTGATCGTGTTTATGCGTTTACGACTTATTTGAACAGTGTGTCTATGGTTGAGGGTTGGTGAAAACATAAGAATGATGTTAGTGTGTATAGTTAAAGTGCTATTATACCATTTCCCAACATCATTTTATTCTCCTTTTTACAATGATCTTCCCAAAAACTCACCAACAATTCTCTCCTATATTATCAAACAACAAAAATGAAATTAGCGGCGGTGACATTGGCTTCTCTGACGGTTACGGCGACATTTTCGAGGTACACGTTTCTTCTTGGTCCGATAGATGTGAGGAAAGTTACCCCATTTCTTGCTACGGTATGTTATTGTTACCATGATGATGAGGGTTGAATCTTGAAGGTAGAAAGTGGTGCAAAAAGGGTTTAGCTTGCTTTGAGATTGTTTAATCAGGTGTGTTTTTTAGTGTGTGTTTTTGGTATGAGAAACTCCATGTGTTAGGTCACTAGTTTTACAACACAAGCTTATAAGAAAGGAGATGAGGCGATTGAACAAGCTATCCAAACACACACACACATGGATAAACACTAATAAGGTTAAAAAGAGGATGAAAGAGAATACTTGAACAACCAACCATCAAATGAAGGTTTACAAGAGGTATTTATAGGAGGGAAGCTAGGGCAACACTCCTAGTTCCCTTCCTATCCTTATTGGGCTTGGGTCAAGCTTATGGGCCTTCTACATAAGCTTGACCTTAAACAAACATAAAGGCCATAATAAAGCTACCTATTACATATGAAATATAAATACTTGAAATATGTTTAGGAGTGATTCCAACAATCTCCCCCTCAAGTATATATGAATGTAAACGGTGAAGGCGTTGATGTAATAGTAGCTTGGACGTCTTCGACATTCTTCTTCTTGTGAGAAGAATTGCCTTGATTCGAACAATCTCCCCAGTGTAGAGAGATAGTTATCTTTGAACACTTATGCTTTGACGTCATCTTTAACTTTGTTCTTTGATCATTGTTCTTTGTGGTGAGAGTGATAGTATGTTGTTGTCCTGCATCGGTCCGCCTCAGTCTCCGCTTCGTTGCTCCAGCGTCTCCACGTCATTCTTCAACATGCTCACACGCTCTTTGACGTTGGAATTCAATACTTGATGAAGTTCTTTAAGTCTTTAACTTTGTAGATTCTTTGGTTTGACGAAGAATCATTCCGACGGTTGTGTTGCTTTAGAGTAGAACTTCCATTAGTGATGATGTTGGCGTGAGCATGAGAAGAATCAACACGATCATCCCGCTCCAAAGCTTCCGTAAGAAGAAAACATTTCAAACGGTTAGTAATAAGCGGTTTCCGGCACTTACAAGTTTGAACTTCGAGATTGTTAACAGCATAGTGTGAAAACACAACTCTAATTCTTACAAAGGCCGTTCCTGAACCGGAGTCCCACAAGTGAGATAACATGACGTACCGAAGGCATACATCTATTGTTCGAGATGAGTCGCTGAGGTACAGAAGCATCACCTCACGACTCATGGGCCGTTTGAGACACACTCCCGTAATCCACGAGGAGTTACCGAGTGACCTGCCGACGTGGCCGTTGATGTTGACCTGGCAGGAGTTTCCATTCAATCACTGAGGATCACAGATGTGAACCTCTCATAAATGTTCTCGACAGTTGCTAAGATCTGTGAAGGACTCGATATGAACCACTGATGATCTTATTGTTGATCATCAAGTGATTAAATGTCAAGTGTTCCTAAGAGATCTTTTGATAAATCTCGTGGCTCTAGACTCAATAGTGCGTTTTGGTTTTCCTGAGCGGAGACTAGGGAGAGGGTCTCCTTCTTCAATACCAGCAATCTCTAGGAGAAAGCCGATAGTTTACGTAGGGTTCCCTGTGAGAATGAAACAAGCTTCTGTTGAGAGAAACTTGAGTGGATAAGAAGGTTTAGTGCATGCGTCACTGGGTCCATGACGACTTTTAATCTTCAATACCGGCGTCACTGAGTGACAACCAGTAGCATATGAATTGAACCCGGTGTCTGCCCTAAGTTGAATAATCTGGAGGGCTATTTCTTTTCACCCTTTTTCTTTGCATTTCTTTTTAATTCTTCAACTCCTTCTTTCTCCGATTCTCATTTTCTCCTTTTTCAATCATACCTAAGGACTTCTAAATACTAACTATTTGTAGTGTCCTTGGGTAGATCCCTCCGGCTCTGGCGGATCATAGGACGGTTATTCCTAACCTTAGTCACCTTATAACTCCATGACTAACCTATGTTTGCCATTAAAACCATCTGTATGAAAAATGTCTCTCAAAGTGTTTGTGAATGAAAAACATTTTGTAACCATGTTGAGATAAGATTATGCATAAATACTCCCCCTCCACATGTGCTTAAGAGTTTTAACGGTTAAAATGCACTGAGAGAGAGAAAGAGCGCCGCACCTTTGAATTGATCCACTGAAGATAGACAATCCCCGCGAGACACGGTTACGTTGCATAGTTAAAGAGTTACATTGTCAGCTTAGGTGACAACTAGCTCTAATAACTACCTTGAAGGTGTAGACAAACCTTGGAAGGTTGTCAAACCCGTCAGAGTTCATGTCTATCAAAAGTTTCTCGAATGGTACATTCTACTCAGACAAGTCCTTTGCGAGACACGCTTACATCACTAGCGAACTAGCTTGAAATTATTACCCGTCCCGGACAAGTCTTTTCGAGTTACTAACGGTTAAGTATCGTCAATTAGTAGGTTAAGTCGAGGTACACTGATTCATTTGCATTTTGTACAACATATTTCTTATCACACAATTTTCTCCCCTCAAAAATGGCATATTAAAGTGTTATTTTTGAAACGTTTGAGAATAAATATGACCATTTCGAATGTTGCGGGAAGAATGACCACTGTGAACAATTTGTGAACAAAGTTTCAAATACTCCCCTCAACAAGTGATATAAACGGTTGAGGTTTTGAAAGTCTTAAGGGAAAGTACTTGTTCTTTTGAGCAAAACCTTGAAAAGTGAAAGGTTTGAAAGGTTTTACTCAAAAGTAAGAAGCTTTCGCTCCTTTTATAAGGATTGTGGCACTGAAGCGTACCACAGGGTCCTTTCTTGACAATTACGGGTTGTACACTGTTATGTGTGCACAAGCCATAGACATATTTAATCATACATCCAAAATTATGAAGGAAAACAATTCAAGGGGTACCGGAAGTGCAGTGATGTTCCCGGGGAGTGCGCATTGCATGGGCGTTGGAAAGCCGGTGATGTTTCTCTGGGTCGACCACCAACATAGCTCTCCAATCGTCTGAACGATCCGCCGAACAACCGTTCATCAATCATGGTGATGATCCTTCTCACATCCCTCCTTTCCCGAGAATTCCAGCGTTTACGAGATCCCACTTTCGGGCGTATATCCTTCAACCTGTATGCTAATCCGTCCCTAACCAGCTTCAAAGTATGATCCCCGAATTTCGAAGATCACTACACCATTAAGCAGTTTCGTTGAAGTTCACTTCGGTAAACAACTCCGAAAGGTTTGCTGATGAGCGTATATTGAGGTAGCTGATTGAGATCGGGAAGAGTAAGCATTGGAGGAGTGAGGTTGACACGCGTCTGATAAGATTCAACAGCCATCCGGATATCTTCAACACGTTCTTTGATCACAATTCGTCTAATGAAGATGAGAACTAACTTGATAAATTCACGTTGAACTTCAGTCGAGAATTGTCTCATACGACCCTGTACCTTGGCAAGGTACATGTCTTCGATGTCGTTGAGGAACAAGTTCTCAAAGTCAGCCTCGGAGAATCCATAGTCCTGTTCATCTTGTCGTTTGACTATGATATTCTTTAAGAATGAATAGTCCCACTTAGACTTGAGATCAATGTGTTTGATGGCCACGATGTCCTTAGAACTATACAATGCATGTTGAGACTTCGAACCAGCCTTACGTAGTAGATTCTTCGGCGTTCGGGCCAATGATGAATCCCATACAATGCATCTTGGTCGTATGCTTGCACGTTGTCAGAAAACAAGTGATTTGCACGTTCCTCGATAGCTATGCAGTTTGAGTAAATAGCCAGCCGGGAATGGAAGAGTCAATGATGTAGCGTATTTTCGCGAACAATCGCTACCGTGTAAGAGAAAATCCAAAGAAGTATCGGAATGGAATCCGTGGTTCGTCTGTTTGGCCAATGGTCGGTAGAGGTTTGGTCCAATCGGTGTAGTATGGAGGGTTGTCCCTTTGTGTGAAGTCAATGTTTGCTTCCGGATTGAGCCAATCCATGTCGTTAGACATAGCTCGGTCGATGTTCTCAAGATGATATTCGACCTCGACAGCGCTTTCAGAGCTGTCTTTAAGAAGTTGGAATGCATCATTCTTGATTCGCTTCAATTCAGATTTCGTCATTTTCTTCACATGGAACTTTTCTTGCAAAAGTTTTGCGTGCTCCAATGTAGAACCGTCTACCAATTCTTGACCTTCATCGGGGTAGGGAGTTTGATTGACAAGTGTGGAGAACCATTCAAACTCTTCGGTTTTATCGTCATCTAGCCATGAGACAACTCTAGGCTGAGTCGTCTTCTTCTTCTTTTTGGAAGGCCTTGATGATGATACTTGTTTCTGCACTTGTTTGGGTGAGGTGGGTTGTTGTCGGGGCTCAAGGACCTCTTCATCGTCACCACCCGTATACTCAAAGTAATCACCTGTTTTATGAGTCGGGGTGGTAACTCGAATCGTCCCCGAGGTTTATCAGAGAGAAGACCGGAGGTGGAGAAGACTTTTGTTGAGAAGAAGTTCGTGATGGAGGAGGTGGCATAGAGGTAGATTTACCGTGACCGCTTCGACGTTTAGGTGCAATTCCTTATCCTTATCATAGTCATCTCTTGGTCGTTTGGGTTGATCGGCTGACTCCTTGCATGATGATCCGAGTTGAAAATCAAGTAGATTTTCGAAAAATTTAGCTTCATCCGGTAAGCGTTCCAGCATCGCTTTGACATTTGGATCACAAGTTGAGCGATTAACTCAGATTCAGAGAGATCAGCTTCTTTGGCCATTGTATTTTAACCAATGCTACGATGTTAGGGGTGAGTTGTCTGGAAAATATTTCTCTAGTCACACCGACAAGTGTCAAGAAGAAACTTGTGAGTTGATCTCTTGTGTCTTTTCCAGTTCTTTTTGGATTTTAGGAACGATATCCTGAAGGTACTTGTTAGTGTAACCTTCGATCATTTCGTTCAATTCCTCTTTACGATGACTCTTCATGAACTTCTGAACAAATTCCTTTCTTTCTCCATCTTGTCATGCTCGTCATACATATGCTGTATGTGATCGGCAAAGAAATTTAGCTTTTTGATGAGCACGTTTTTCTTTCTGACTTGTTTGACAGCTTTGTGAATTCGTTTATGAGCTTGAGAAATCCAAGATCGAGGTGGTTTCTTCCCAGATTTGGATGATGATTTTGTTGATCTTTTTGATGGTGGTGGTGATGAGTGAGATGAAGAATCGGATGAGGAGGGGACATGAGGAGATTCGGGGTCCTTTGGAGGTGCAGAAGTATCCTCCTTGGAATGAGTTGGACTGCTGAGAAGAAAGTCATCATAATCTTCTTCGTCATCAAGTCCGGTTTTAGCCTTTTCTTCCGTCTGTTCCTTAGCTTCTTCATCAGATTTTCTCTTTCTCACATATTCTTTTCTCGGTTCCTCAATGTTAAGATCAGAGACTCCTTCACTGTTATGGTTGTTGCACAAGAGTGGTGGCACCGGATCCTTTATCGGGTTGATTAACCGCATCAGGACCTGGTGAAGAGTGGACAGCACCACTTGATCCTCCGGGGCCACCCATTTGATCTTTGCAAATTCTTCATCTTTTTGAATTTGTCTAACTAATTTAAACTTCTTCCTGTAGGATTGATCCAGTTGCTCTTCTTCATCTTCAGAGCTTTCATCATGAGACTCAAGTACAGGAGTCTTTCCTTTTCCATGTTCGGCTATTGGACTTGTAGTTTTAGCTGCTGGAGGAGGGATACGGTTGCGATTCAGAGAAGGTAAGCTCTTCATCTGTGTCAGTACCTTCAGAGCTTTCGTCCACAAGCTTTCTTTGCGGTTCGGGTTTGGGAATTGGGATGGGAGTAGCTTCCTTTGATGGAACAGTCCTCTTTGAAGGAGGGTTCCTCTTGGGGAACTTCCTTTGACTCACAGTACTTGCCGTACTTCCTGCACTTCCTCTTTTGGTTCTCCTTATAGGTGTTCCAGAAGATTTTTCGTCGAGATGACCAACTTTGCCTTGTCTGACTGCTTCGAGATACCTTTTGTACGTTTCGAGTTTCTCGACATCTTCGTTAGAAGGAAATCTGGCAGCACAGCACCTTGTTTCTTTGTAGACGTTTCCTTGATTCTAATAGATAGAATGGGTTCCGTCAACATGTCGTGATTGTTGGGGTCATTGAGCCTCTTGGGAATGTCGGGATGAAGTCCAAGTGCTCTCTGGATCAACAATTTTGTATATCTGATGTAGGGAATCTTTGAGCCAAGTTTGTTGAGAAATGACATCATGTCATCCCAAATCGAGCTTCGATATTATGTGTTTCTTGTTGACCAATGCCCAGAATATTTGCAGTTCCATGAGCTTAGGGTGCTCATAGCAGTCACGCACCAGAAACAGACTTGGTGATGATCATGTAGAGAGTTCTCCGTGGTTGAGGAATACTCTTAAGCTCTACGTGAGAATGCTTGGTGATTACTCCAGTAGCCTCGTCATAACCGATATTGATTAAGAATTGGAGAGTGAGCTCTTGAGCAGGTGTGGCATATAGTTTGGTTGGATCGACATCAGGAATTAGGAGAACAGCCCTTAAGTCTGCAGGTGTAATGGTGACTTGTTTGTGATTCGAAGTCACCGTCACGTTAGCAGTTGTCCTTGACCCTTTCCATAGTGTTCCGTGAACTGTTGGATGTAGATCTCGTAAACAGAGTGTGTAAGCATGTTCTGATACGGATGAGTCCTCAGAATGTCAATAGCAATTAAACATGAAGATTCAGAGCAAGTGAGGGTGTCAAAGTCAACACGGAGATTATTCTTTCCTATCTTCATTGGATAGCCATGAGGATAATATCGAAGCAATGGAGAGAACTTCGTGTGCATCCACATTCATTTGATGTCGTGATCTGAAATAACATTAGCCAAAAGAACCAACATATCGAAAGACATAATGTTAGTCAACGAAGGTCTTATTGTCTTGTTATTGAATGTACAGTGTCAATGATTGTTACGAGTCCTAAGTCACTTGTATGTTCAATAGTCAATGATGTCGAAATGTTCGTGAGTTAGTTAACTTTAAGTTTTAAAGTTTATTTTATCACTAATTACTTCACAACATATCAAGCGATTTAAGTTATTAGTGACATTTTAGGATTCGTGATGATATGAATAGTTTATTTACAAGTTTGTACACGTAACAAATCATCATGAAGGTCAATCCAGGGTTAAGCGTAGTATTGGCAAAGATACGCGTAGATAGAAATGATATATGCTTAGGCGTAAACTTACGCGTAGAATCCTAACTTACGCGTAAGAAATGTTACGCGTAGGAAAAGGAGACCTTATCGTGAGAGCTTATGCGTAGTCATATATTAACCTTACGCGTAAGGTTACTCGTAAGAGTTGACCTTATGCGTAGAGGTTACTGTTTACGCATATCCTTCACAGGGATACGCAGTAGTCCATTGTAGAACCTTACGCGTAGCTGTTATGCGTAGGATTTTCTTACGCGTAACATAACTACGCGTAGGGTAATCCTTATGCGTAGATAATCAAATGACCTTGATTCTGAATTCTAAGTGTAGCAAGCTGAAATAAAACATCATATCATCAAAGTTAAACACATATCATTCACTTTATCAACAAAACATGGTATGAATCATTCATGTGCATTAACGTAGAAAGTCATACGCGTAAGTCAAAACCCTAAGGGTTATGAATTACGTAAGTTTTAGCCATAGGATTTGCACCAAACTTTTCTGTAGTTCAAGAGAGTTGTATGAGCTTATATACCAAGTATTAACATCTAACTCATGGTGAATCAAAAATTCCCAAACTTATGAACCTTAAACCCTAATTTCAAAATCTGAATTAAAGTGTATCTGGGTGGTTATAGAGCAAGGATATGATCAATAATTCAACATCATATGAACATAACCCAGCAATATTTTGACCAAAACACTTCACATTTTGAAGAACCCAAATCCACGCATAAACCCTAAGTTTCAAAATCAATCAATTCATGTTTCTGGGTAAGATTTGAGGATAAAGATATTATCATTGATGCTAAAAACACGTTTTGAAACAATCTTTTTTAACCACAATCACACAATCTTGATTATGTGTTCATACGCTTATGCGTAGAACACAAAACCAAGATTATACATCTTTTTGACCGTTGGATTCACGTGAAAAATCAAAACCAGTTGTTTGAAAACATGTTAAGATTATGAAACAACTTACAAGATGATGATCAAAACAGATTTGAAGATTGATTCTTATGCGTAGGATATGTTTGGTTGATAGTAATAAATGAGAAGAGTTAAGTTAGGTGGAGGTTTTATTTAAATAGCTTTAAGTTTTTTGACAGTTTTGGTCCCTCCACCTTTTCCATTTTCATCCAAAGCCTTTTAACTTCCATTTTGGTTACCAAATGAAGATTTTTGAAAAACTTGACGACACTCCCCCTCGACTTGAGAAAATAATGAAAGGTTATTAATTAAAGTCCGAGGAGTGTCAATAAACCAGGAAATGTACCACCATTTGTACAAGAATCAACTGAGATGTGATAACATGCAAGTACACTGGTGATTTGAAACAGTGTAAGTTTATTTTCTCCCCCTCAACACTTGATCGGAAAAATACTGAATTTTTGAAAGATAAAAGTGTTGACGGAAGAAATGTACTTGCAATGTTGAAAGAAAAGTAGATTAGAAGAATATTTTTGTTGTTTTTAACAAGTTTTATAATTTTGTATTTTGTTTTTGAAAAAATATTTACAAAAGATGTTTTGGTGTTTGACAGGTTTTTAAGACTGTTTTAGGAGGTCATCCAATTCCTCTTGAGTCAAACACCTCATACCAATCCGTTGGACCAACTCATTAAACCTAGCGGGAGGCAAGGCTTTGGTGAGAAGATCTCGCCAATTGGTATTCATACCCAAAATATAATTCAACAAGTACTGTTCCACGTGATCATTGATGAAATGATATCGAAGATCGATGTGCTTTGATTTCGAGTGCTGGAACGGAGTTGCACGAGATTGCAATTGCACTCCGATTGTCGCAATACATCGGGATTCTATCAAATACGTAACCATAGTCTTTGAGTTGTGTTCTCATCCATATGACTTGAGCACAACATGCGGACATGGCTACATATTCCGCTTCGGTTGATGACAGCGATGTACAATCCTGCTTCTTCGATTGCCAAGACACCAGTTTATCACCAAGAAATTGTAAAGCTCCCGAAGTGCTTTTCCGTGAGTCTAAGCATCCTGCGTGGTCGAGCATCAAAAAGCGATTAGTTCAAAACCCGAATCCTTCGGATACCAGATCCCCAAGTTAATGGTTCCCTTTATGTATCGGAGGATTCTTTTAGCCTCGAGAGGTGGGTTTCAATTGGTCGCGACCGATAACGGAGCATAGATAAACGGCAAAGACAATATCAGGTCGCAAGTAAATTGGCTGTTAGATACATGATAGACCCAATAATACTACGGTATTTTGTAGGGTCCACCAATTTCCCATGTAAATCGGCGTCTAACTTCTTGGTATGAGCCATTGGTGTGGCATAGGTGTCACAGGTTTTCATTCCAAATTTGTTTAACAATTCAAGGGCATATGGACTCAAGAAAATACCACGGGGTGATTGATGAACTTGCAGTCCTAGAAAGAATGTAAGTTCACCCATCATGGACATTTCAAAGTTTTTCTTCATTAGTTTTGCAAAAGCGATTGAAAACTTTTTATGTGTAGACCCAAAATGATGTCATCCACGTAAATTTGAACAATTAAGATATGTTCCCGATGATATTGTGTTGGGTCAACGAACCTTTGGTGAAATTATTAGCAATGAGGAAAGATGATAGCTTATCGTACCATGCCGAGGAGCTTGTTTGAGACCATCTGAGCTTTGTTCAGTTTGTAGACATGATTCGGATCAGCGAATCCATCGGTTGGTGACATAAACCGTTTCTTTAAGTTGTCCATTGAGAAGCAGTTTTGACATCCATCGATAGACCGTATATTCATATGAGCTGCGAATGCTAGAAATATCCGAACGAGCCTCAAGGCGAGCAGCAGCAAAAGATTCTTCAAAGTCTAATCCCTCTTCCTGACTAATGATAACCCTTAGCTTACCAGGACGTGACTTGTTTCGGATGACGTTCCCTTCAAAGATCCAATTTGTTTTTTCCAAATCCATTTTAGACCAATGACGTAGACTCCTGTTGGTCTTTCAACCAGTTCCCATACTTCAAGACGTTTGAATTGGTTGAGTTCTTCTTGCATGGATTCAATCCAGTTGTCTTTTGTCATTGCGTCTTTGATGTTTTAGGTTCAGATTGGCAGACAAAGGAGTGCATAAATGCAATGTTCACCGTCCTGAGTGAAGACGTTGTCTCGTAACGGCATGGTTGATTCGGGTTGCCAATAATGTTTACCAGAGGATGGTCTTTCGTCCA
The DNA here is from genome assembly GCA_910596185.1 of Chrysanthemum makinoi. Lineage (NCBI taxonomy): Eukaryota > Viridiplantae > Streptophyta > Magnoliopsida > Asterales > Asteraceae > Chrysanthemum > Chrysanthemum makinoi. The sequence continues at coordinate 201,389,319 of OU343221.1, forward strand.
TCTATGTGTGGAGGGTTGATGTTGGTATACATTGTGCGATTCTGAGGATTCAAATGGTTTGTGGAAGATTCCGCGACATCCGGTGCAGCAGTCTCATTAGCAAACGGGTTGAAGAACGCATTTGGATCAAAATCTGCGGGTGGGGGTACTTCATTCAGAATATCATCAGCTGGTTCATCATTGTTGGAGGCGGTGTGTTCAACTGTTGTGTTGGAGTCAACTGGTGTAGGTGCTTCTTCAACAAAGTAGTTGTTGTAGCAGTGTATCGGTATAGGAATATTATCGAGGTTGTCAGGCAAATGAAACTTGGCGGATACACTCGGAGCACGTTCATCACTATCGTCACTGAACAGCGGAGCAAATAACCTTTCCATTTGGTGACGAGTAAGCTGAGGGCTTTCTTCGCGTACCGATGATGGGGTTTGAGGGAAGTTTAAGCGGTTGTGACCGGTTCTAAGCTATTATACTCGAAGCCATTTGGTAAGTTCATCGAAATAAGCATGAATCGTTTCCATCACCTGTTTTGTACGACGATTCCAGATTCGGAAACCTTTGGAATTATCACGGTATCCGATAAAGACTCCAATGTCAGCTTTGGCTTTGAGCTTTCCAAAATCATCACGATCATTATTCGGATAGCAAAGAGATCCAAATACATGAAAGTGTTTTAGATTCGGTTTTCTGTTATGGACAAGCTCGAAGGGTGTTTTGTTGTGGCGTTTGGTGATCATAGACGCGTTTTGAGTATAGCATGCAGAGATACAAATTTGCCCATAAGTAATCAGGAATTTTAGCATTGATTAACATTATTCTTGCAGCTTCCACTAACGTTCGGTTTCGTCTTTCAACAACTCCGTTTGTTCAGGTGTACGTGCAATAGATGTTTGATGCTGAATTCCCACTTTCTCATAGAATTCACGAAGGGTTTTGTTAACAAATTCAGTTCCTTTGTCCTGCTTCGATGATTCTGACGGTTGTTGCGGAGCTGAACTCGTATTTTGTGGAGAAGGTGATGATCATTTGTTGAGCTTGGTCTTTGCTACGAAGAAAGTAGACCCAAGTCCATCGAGAGTAGTCATCAACAATTACTAAGATGTAGCGTTTGCCATTTATCGTTTGCACACGCATCGGGCCACACAAATCCATGTGAAGAAGATGAAGCACATGCTGAGGGCTGTGTTCCACCTTTGAAGGAAAATGAGCACGAGTGCTTTTCCCTTGTTCACAAGCCGAGCAAAGGTGATCTTTTGAATACCGGAATCGTGGGAGTCCTTCAACTAGTTTGTGTCGAGCAAGGTTGGTGATGGTTTGAAAGTTTAGATGTGAGAGACGACGGTTGCCATAGCCGATTTTGTTGATGTTGCCTTATAGAGTAAGCAAATGGGAGAGGAAGCAACCATGTCTTGCATAGAGATAGTGTAGAGACTAGAATTACGCGAGCCGGACATAAGGTCATTTCCTTGTAGATCACGAATGAAACAAGTTTTCTCCCTGAAAGCAACCTCCAAATCTCCATCACAAAATTGACCTCTCGAAACAGATTGTGACCAAGGCCTTCCACATAGTAAACCCTGCTTATTTCGATGTTCCCATTGACATAATCTCCGTAGCCCATGATAGCTGCGAAGTGATCATTCCCGAACGATAAAGCTGCCAATGAACTTTGCAAAAAAGTTTGATAACAGTTTAAGATTTCCTGTCATGTGTCGGGAACATCCGCTATCAACAATCCAGAGAATGATCTCAGTATCACCCGTGCATTACACCTGAGACGACACAGATGGAATAGAAGTAGATGTGGAACCCGAAATGTTAGAGGGTTCCATAGCAGGTTTAGTAGATATACACACATCAATAGCTTTAGGTATCCACTTAAATCCTAGTGTGTTATATATCCATTTCGGCCATCTATAACTACTCTTTGCTTTAGTCTTAGTGAATTCACTAGGTGGTACTACATTCCTAGGAGGTGAAACGGGAGCTACAGGGACATCAATGCGTTTCTTAGAATCTAAAGATGGCGGTCTACCAAGCACAGACTTAGAAAGATTAGTTGGCCTAGAGGTATTCCGGTTCTTAGGATTCCTTAAACGAGAGATTATAGCTTTAGCAACACATTTATCATGGCAATCAGAATTCATACTTTTACCACAAATATCACAAGGTGCATCAGACTGAATATCAAACGTACTTAACGGTTTAGCATTCGTTACATCACTATTTCTATTACATTTGCCAGACGCAATATCTATAGTGGAGGCAACGCGTGTGTCTTATTCATAGTCATAGGGTGTTCTTCTACTTTAGCATTCTTGATTGATCTTTTCTTAGGTCGCAACTTCCTATTCTTCGATTGAGTGCTCTTAGGCCGTGAAGTGCGGACGTTTGGAAAAGGCTCAACTATTCTCAAGTTTCAAGAAGGAATCACGTTAGTTACTTGTGATTTGGCAGTAGAGATTCTAGGTGCATGAGTACTAAGTGTTACGGGGCTAATCTCTTAATGATTGTTGGTGGAAGTTGTTCATACTTTCCTAACATTCCTCTTAACTTAATGATAGTGTGAATCGATCTTGATTTTCGAGACCGAACATTTCCAGCATAATGCATAACTTCTTTAGTGTGTGCAAGATAATGATCAAGTTCATTTGATGCTTCATCACGAGTCTTTTTGAGTAAATCAAATATGACACCATATTCCTTTTTAACTTTTACAAGTTCTTGTTCATATTTTGAGATTTGACACTTGAAAGACACGTTTTGATCATCCAGCTTGCTCAATTTTAAATCGAAGGTTTTGCACGCCACTGGTTGATTTTGTGTTGAAAAGCAAGTTGTTGATCGTGAATATCTTTTTGACACCAATTAAGACGACGCATTGCATTTGAAAGTTCGTTTGACAATCGTTTGTTTTCAACTGTTAAGGACTCGATCTGAAGCACATTATCGTGTTCTCAACATTTAACACGAAAACAAGATCGCCAGAGATATTATCAAATGCATATGACAACGAATTCAATAACACAACATTTTGAACATCCGCACGGATAACATCTTCCAAGAGTCGATCAACATCTTTTCTTAACATTTTCTTTTTACGTTTAGTGTTTGAAATAGATGTTTCGTTTTCTCAAAACGTTTTTCATGACCCCAAGTTCCTTATGAAAATCCTTTTCCCAAGCAATTGCACAACTTTTCAAGTTTTTAACATTAGGTAAAAGATTTTTCTGAAAAATGTCTCTTTGTTCTCGCGCCAGAGGCGATTGAAAATGTTCAACTTTGATTTGAGATCGATATTCTATCTCATGTTGTAAAATTTTGAGGTCAGCCATGAAAATGTCAAAATATCGAAGAATTTTTCGATTTTCAGGTTGTGAGTTTACTTCACTAATGGAAGGTAAAGGACCATAAGTTTGTGCAAAGTCTGTTTTGGGATTAACAATAGAAGACTCAGGTGTTCTGATGATAACTCTTGGTGTGTTGGAAGAATCCGTTGGTGTGACGAAAGTGACCGGTTTAGAATAATTAAAAGGTTTGTTGTAAACAACGGTTTTTAATTTTGATCGACTCTCGTCTTCTGCATCTAATTCCTCTTGACGATGATATTCAACAACATTCATAACAGAATTATCAATTTTATATTGTGCACTGGAAACTTCGGGATTTGGTTTGAATGTTTTGGTTGAAAGCTTAGGTTTGTAATCGCAAGATTCGGGTCCATATCCATTTGGATTTGGTTTTAAAGTAAACTTTTCAATGGTGTGACCGACTCGCCATGTTTGTAAACAACAGTTTTAAACTCTTTAAGTTTGTTTTGCAAGCCGATGATTTCTTCAAGATGATCATCTATTCGTTTCGTTGAATGCTTTTTGTATGCCGAGAACTGTTTTTGACAATTTAACAACTCAGCCTTAGCTTTTTGATTTTCCAAGGTGAGAGCGTTAATTTGCTTTTTATGTTCATGTTTCAGTTGTTCTATTTCAGACAACAAAGCATTCTTCGAAGCGGCTAGATCACGCATCTTTCGTTCTAAATATTTTTCGTTTTGATAAGATTTGGCAAAGGCTGCTTCAAAACCGTTTTCACGTTTTTCTTGAGTTTTGAAAAAGTTGAGTTGCTTTTGTAAACATTCAAAATCCTTTGTTAACAGTGCATTTTTACTTTTCAAGTCCTTGTTTAATGCATAACATTCCTCCATTTTGATTTTATGATCTTGAAGTAACTGAGCAAAATCCGAATGAGGCAGCAGATCATCTTGTTCAACGTGAGTCTCAACATGATTATTCTTTAGATCCTCAAGTACTACCACGGAGTCAATTTGATTATCAAGGGAAACCATAAGGTCATCTTGATCGTCAAATGTAACTACAGGGTTAACTTGAAAATCCTCAGAAAAAGATGTAAAAGACTCATTTTGAACATTGGATCCGTGCCGGATTCAGATATTGGCGAGAGATTAGTTCAGATATGATATGGTTTGTTCGGTACTGAGACAAGCCATCGTGTCATACACCGGCCTGTGTCACTCATGTGTAACGCCGTGCATATTAGCCATCAACATAACGCTGCATTGGCCCGCAAGTCCTCCATATCATCATCCGAGTCAAGCATTTGCCATAAAGCTCTATTCTTTGTCCGTGAGAGTTCCACCAGCTTCATCCTTAAGAGCCAAAAGAAGAGCCTCTTTGAAATAAGCACGGCCCTTAGTCCTTGGCTTTGGGCATGCATTAGCCAGGTGTCCCTTCTCATTGCAGCTGTAGCATCGAAGACCATTCAACCTATGCTGAGCATTTCCCTGTTCCACCACTTGAGCTCGGTTGTTATTCCTACCCACAGCATTAAACCCTTGACCACGCCCATCCGGACGACCATAATCACTATTCTGAACTTCAACACGTCCATTGTTCACAACAGCTTGAGTCCGTGTGTTAGATGAGGAACGAATACGATTGTTGGATTTGTTGGTATAACGGCTAAAGGCATTAGCAATCATAGCAAATCCTTGTTGCAATGCTTCGAACGGATCGGATTCCTCAGTCGTTTCTTGACATATGCTTGAGCATTGTTGTTGTATGGAACCAATTGATTTTGTTGAGGTTGAGGTTGTTGTTGTGAAGATGTGTTTGAAGCAGTTGGTTGAGTTGCTGGTTGAGAGGGATAATTCTGTTGAGCATATAAGGCAAGTTGTTGATTGTCCGGTTGTGACTGTTTAGCAATTTGAGCACGGAGAATCCTTTCCCGATCAACTTCCTTTTCATGAGGTTTCAAGTAATCGTACAACAATCCATAGGAAGATTGATGCATGTTCTTCGCTTGACGGAGAAAAATGACATACTTCTCCCATTCAGGACCAAGACTACTCAGGAACTTAGTATTCACTGCAATTCTTGGCATGATGATGTTGTGTTTGTCCAAATCATTGATGATGTCTGAAAATCTATGATGATAGGACTCTAGTGTCTCTCCAGGTTCAATCATGAAGTGTTCATAAGCCAAGTAAATTTTGGATTCCAAATCCTCCTGATTGAGTACAGATCCTTCCATAAGAAGACGAATATGATCCCACATTTTTGTGCAGTCTTTTGAGCATCAACACTACGAAGAATTGGGTTTGGTAATCCTAAGAGGATGTATTCCATTGCAAGTTCATCGCTTCATAGTAGAAGTTCTGTGGGATTTAAATCGCAACAAAGAGCAATGTTGGTTTGTTCATCTCTTGGTGGAATGGCATTTGGATCTCCGGGGTACAATGATAGTAGGCATCTCAAATGGACCTTCTAAGATAACCTTCTTTAAGAACTTTCCATGTGGCTTCTTCAGATCACAAAACCTAAAGAACCTTATCACCCATTGATCATAGTTTCCTGGAGTGAGCATTGGAGGTCTATCAAGTGATCCAGCCTCATGAATTGATTGTTGGCTGCTTAAAGCTTCACACATCTTTGCAAACCAAGTGGGTTCCTTCATAGTGTTCCTTGATGGATGTTGATTGAATTCATTTGTGTATGGTTGAACTTGAAGACTTGGTGGTGGTTGAACCATTTGAGGTTGTGGATTTGCAGCAAGTTGTGGAGTATGTTGTTGATTAAATTGTTGTTGATAAATTGCTTGTTGTTGATTCCATTGCTGATGTTGTGGACTTAGTTGTTGTTGTTGTTGAGGATAAGTGTAAGGGAAATAGTTAGAGTATGGTGGTTGTGACATGTTGATAAACTTGTGTGGTAAAAATGGATCTTTGTAGTCGAATGAACCTTTGTTGATGAAGTGTCCTTAGGCGTAGAAAAGACAAGAACCAAGTAGCACTTATGCGTAAAAACACCAAAAGTTACGCGTAACAATGAGGAGTTACGCGTAGGTTTTAGCTTACGCGTAAGCAGGAAAAAATCTAAAGTTATGCGTAGACAACAAAGTTAGGCGTAGAAACTTAGGCGTAGGATTTAGCTTATGCGTAAGACAAGGCTTAGGCGTAAGAAAATCTTAGGCGTAGGATTTCTACGCGTAAAGTTGAACTTACGCGTAATTTTAGGGTTTTTGCCCAAATGATCTTTTACACTTCACAGTGTAAAAGATATCCAAAGTCGACGTATTTTCAGGCTTATCCAAGCAAGAAAACACGGAGTAAACCACGAAAACGAAGATCAAACCAAGGAATAACTTACGCGTAGTTTTAGGGTTTTACTACGCGTAGGATTACTCGTAATATTGATTTTGCCCAAAGATGTTTCTAAACCAGATTTTTGTGATGAAATAGCTTCAATATCACCAAAATAACACAAAAGTGTGAAACTTGATGATCCAAGGCCTCTAAAACAGTTACGCGTAGGAAAGCACCCTTGTACAAAAACTAGCTTAAAAACGAGGAAAAACACGTAAAGTTCCAAACTTTTTGCCAAAAACCAATAGTTTAACACCTAATAACGTTGAAAGTACAAGAATCTTGGATTCAAAAGTGTAAAAAATCAGTTTTTAAGCGAACCAAAGATTGTGTTATCTTTACGCGTAAGACCCAAAACCAAAACTTCGAAAAAACAAAGTGTACACCCAACTATTTGGCGATTGATACCACTGTTAGGTCACTAGTTTTACAACACAAGCTTATAGAGAAAGGAGATGAGGCGATTGAACAAGCTATCCAAACACACACACACGTATGGATAAACACGGTTAAAGAAAAGAGTGAGTGAAAAAGAATAACTTGAACAACCAACCTTCAAATGAAGGTTTACAAGAGGTATTTATAGGAGGGAAGCTAGGGCAACACTCCTAGTTCCCTTCCTATCCTTATTGGGCTTGGGTCAAGCTTATGGGCCTTCTACATAAGCTTGACCTTAAACAAACATAAAGGCCATAATAAAGCTACCTATTACATATGAAATATAAATACTTGAAATACTGTTTAGGAGTGATTCCAACACCATGTTTCTGTGTGACAGAGAGAGGTCAGAGATGATAAGAAGAGAGATGAAAGGGTTTGTAATGATAGCGATATAATGGTGGCGAGAGATATGAAAGGGTTTGTGAGGGTGCCTCATTAACTCCACTTCACTCGCCATCACTATAATTACAAACCCTTTCATCTATTTCTTATAATCTCTGACATCTCTCTCTCACACACATATGGAGTTTCTCACCAAAAAACACACAGTAAAAACACACACACACAGTTATGAACTGTCAACGCATGGCTAAACCACTTTGCACCACCTTTCTACCCTTCAAGATTCAACTCTCATCATCGGTAACCATAACAAAACCGTAACAAGAAATGGGTTGTACACTTTCCTGTATCTACTGGACCAAGAAACCGTGTACCTACTCGCCAGTAACCATCGAGAAGCCACGTGTCACCGACGCAAACTTCAATTTTGTTGGTTGATAATATATGAGAGAATTGTTTGAGTTTTGGGAAGATCATTGTAAAAAGGATAATGAAATGATGTTGGGCAATGGTATAATAGCACTTTAACTATACACGCTAACATCATTCTTATGTTTTCACCAACCCTCAACCATGACCCATGTTCAAATAGTCGTACGCAAACACGATCAAATCTTTTGTATCACAAGCAGATGAACACAACATGATCTCATTTACCTAGTTAAAGTGCTATTACACATGAAAGGGGTGGACCCACACCCTGCCAGAACTGGTTTAGGTTCCAAAATCCACCATCCTACCCTCCTACCCTAATTGTTAAAATGACCAACTCAACCTTAATGGTTTAAAGGGTCTTTTTGATACCCGATGCTTGGATAGTTCTCATTACCTAAAACCTTAAGCTATTTAAAATACGCAGGTTAAGCTTTGGACAAACTCGAGAAGCGAAGATATCGAGAATCAACTGGCAAAACCGGTTACACGAGTTCGAGCCTTATGTGTTACGATATGTTTGTAGAGAATAACATGGTTAGGATTACCGCTAAATGGATTATAATGCGTATAGTTTTGGACCATTTGCGTGGCTTAGGTAGCTTATGTATAGTTTGGACCATTGGCGATTTTGGAAACACATTTTATGTTATCGATTGATGGTTATATATGAAATTATGTTTAACGAATTTGTGTTGTTGTCACAAAACAAAAACGGAAAAAAACTGCTTTTTTTTGAAAAAACAATTTTAATATCACAAAAAAAAAAACTTAATGTTTATCCTTTGTCAGAAATATGTCCTCCAAATCCAACCATATATATGAACACCTTTTCCCATGTAGAAATGAACAGTCAAAACATATATGAGAAACATCCATCATGTTTAAAAAAAAATTAGGATAACTTCTAAACAATATACATTTTACACTTGCTATTTTAAAACTACTAAATGACAATACACATTTTGTGCTTAACACTCTATATTTCCACTCTATTTAATCCGCTCTAACAACTCCTATCACAACTACCAACACATTATTACACTTGCTATTTTTAATCCTCTCTAAAAATAAACTTATCTCAACCAACAACAATAATGGCCAATCCCCGTCTTGCCCTCTTGGATCAACTATCCCATACAGCAAATTCTCGATCTGTCAAGTCTATGATGATTGTGGAATATTGGGGAGAAGTTAGGGATACTGTTCAGGATGAATTAGATCTGCAAGAGAAGATTGACGAGCTAACCGCTCGTGTACAACGTAGGGATGTGCTTATTGGAGAGCTTTTGGTTGTTGGTCCAACTAACTCGTCTGTTGCGACTGTTCGGCACATGAGAAGGATGCAAATTGAAGATAGGGCTGAGATTGGAAGGCAGCAGACCTCCATCTTAGAAAGGCGTGCTCGTGTTTCTTCTTTGTTATCCTTCATTGAACATCTTGAGTCAATGGTCCTTTGACTTTGTGAAGCCTTCATGTTAGGTTTATGTTTGTTTAGGTAATGTAAAGCTTTGATTTAGGTTAGTTTATGGTTATCAAGGTAGGGTTATGTGTTGATGCAGGTTGATGGTGAAAGTTGACTAGTACCTAGGGTTGATGTACTAGTTAAGTGTATTTACTTTTGTTTATGTTATCAATCTTAATCTTATGTGTCTTTGTGTTTTAGTAAACAACCTACATTGACGTTGAATTACAAAAAAATATATCGCATAATCGACATAATTAAAATAAAAAAAAATAAAATAGCAACCACATAAATCTTCGTATCCAATTTTTGGTTAGTAAAACATAATATGTTTGTCTAGTCGGTCTAAGTTGCTAAGATGAAAATGACGCATTTAAAAAGTCGCTCAGAATACATCGGTTTATGTGAAAGTACTTTATATGATACATTGGTTTATGTGATAATACTTTACACTTTTCTTATTGTGTGACAGAGTCAACAAAAAATATTTGCATTTGACTTGTAACTAAATTTTAGAATTGAAATCAGGTAGAGTTTTGGTCGGGTTAAAGAGACAGTGGCCATAAATCGCTAAGATGAAAATGACGCATTTAAAAAGTCGCTCAGAATACATTGGTTTATGTGAAAGTACTTTACATGATACATTGGTTTATGTGATAATACTTTACACTTTTCTTATTGTGTGACAGAGTTAACAAAAAAGATTTGCATTTAACTTGTAACTAAATTTAGAATTGAAATCAGGTAGAGTTCTTGTCAGGGTTGGTGAGATAGTGGCCATAAATCGCTAAGAAGAAAAAACGCGCTTTTAAAAAAGTCGCCAATATATCGTTTACGTGATAATACTATTAAACACATGTCTTATTGTATATATTTTATTTTTTTGAGCAAACATGTCTTATTGTATATAAAGACCATACTTTGTTCTAGATACTTGGGGTGATATAATGCTCAAATGTTTTGAATTACGACAAAGTTTATTGCTTAAAAAATATCGCTTACAAAAAGTTGTTTAAAAAACTAGGTAAAATATTCGCTTAACAATTTTAGAGCCCTTTTTATACAATTTAAAAAGAAAGGGAACTAAAGACATATAAATTTAGGGCACCTAAATACAATTGTCGAATATACAATTTAGCTATAAACTATTCGAGTCCATGCACGTTTGCAATATGTTTAAACCTGTCTCCAAATGTCACGTGATGCATGGAAACCTATCAAATTAAAGAAAAAAAAGGTTCAAACTGGCAATCAAGTAAACAAATTCATCAAGTAGTCTACTCTAGTTATTTTGGTTCAAGTTGGCTATCAAATCAAAATGGCTTATAAGTCAAAAGGCCATAATTACTATGCGTGGCTCAAGGTGGCTATCAAATCAAAAGAGCTTATAACTCATATAAAAACACACATAAACCAAAGGAAAATTTTAACAGCTTTTTTGTTTAAAAAAAATAACAAAAGAAGAAAATGACTACAAAAATGCCTTTCTGCGAGGAGTTAGCTGCTGCCGGGTTCTAGTCTCGTTAGAACATGATGGTGAGAAGTTTCGGAGGGAGGTTATCGTCACTAGGGTGAATGGACGAGCAGAATTAACCAAAAAGCCCAAGATATTAGGGCTCGTGTAGCTGAGAGGATTTCGTGATTGCAGAGTTGGAGATTTTGTATCCCTTTGATTCAGGTGTGCAAAGCATTTCACAGTTGAATATTTTGCAAAATGAGGATTTGGCAGACATTGCAAACATGTTGGTGCAGGTTGTGAACAAGAAGAAGCGAGCAAGGGAGCTTATGTCATTCATTGAGAAGCTCAAGTCTATAGTGTACTGATCTGGTTTCTTCCGGGTGTTTGTCAAATGTCTTTTGGGTTATATATAAGGCTAGGGTTGTGGGGTTTAAGGAATGTCTAAAGTTTATGTTTATGCTTATGGATGTTTTAATAAACCTAGTAAGGTTAATTTTGTTGGATATTTTAATATATGCACTTACTTATTTATGTGTGTCTAAGTACTTTTGTTGGAACATACCTGTGTTATAACCTGCTCCATTGATATGCTGGCTTGCAACGTAGTGTTGAAAACATAACCTACATCATCAAAATAATGTATAATCGATATGGATATGTGTCATGTGGTAAGTGTGATATGAATTAATTGGTAACTTTGACGCACCAGGTAAAATAGAAGTGTCTGCTAAAAAAAAGCGATATTCTTGGGCTGTTAAATTCTACTTTGTGACACATATATCGCCTGGTTTATTAGATTTATGTCTCACAAAGTAGCATCTAACAACTCAAAAATAGCGTTGTTTTTTATTTTTATTTTTTAGTTTTTTTATCGATTGCCTGCAAAGGATTTATCTTGCTCTTCAATGAAAACCAACTTACGCTTAACCTTAGGCTTAGCAACTACATCCCTAAGGCTAACAGACATATCGACATCAACATCAATAAAATGCTCAAAATTCACCCAAGCAATAAGCTCATCATATGTCATATTGCTTGCATCTTTTAATTTTCCATGTATAATCAATTTAGTTGTATAATAATCTTCAGAATCATAAAAGTTAAGATTCTGATAATAAAAATCAAATAAGTTTTGGGGATTATGTGCCATATACATCATTAACTTCCCATATCGATCAGCAAGGTCATACATGGTAGCCACATCCCTATCACATTCTATTAGTTTCAAGCCTACCTCTAATTGACATTGTGGTAAACAGAAAAACAACGAATGGAAATTTAGCTCAGTATGTTCTTTAAGATACTGACACATACTACTATAGTCCAGCTTCCTATCCTTGGACACACTCCAATAAAAACGCCCCATTTTCATACCTCAAGTTGGAAATAAAACTCGCCAAAACTTGAACGTCAAACAGTAACGGTCAGGATCCAAGTCCAACTAGGTGCCATCGTGTTACAGGAACACATAAAATACAATACTTTAAAAAATATATATATAATTTTACATGTAAACCCTAATTAGGTACGAATATTGAAACATTAAATAGAGACAAAATTGATATGGGGGACCATGACAATAAAGTATCACGAACCTTTCGCACAATTCAATTTTAATAATTGAACGAAAATGACAGTTGAATTAGATTATTAAGCAGATAGGGTTCTGGTCGGTAGGAAGTGAATGTGGCCACAAAAAGATAAAAGATAAAGTATTAGTGTATCATAAATCGCTAAAATGAAAAAAGGCGCTTTTAGAAAGTCGCTCAGAATATTTTGGTTTATGTGATAGTACTTTACAGTTGTCGATGTACTATAATGTAAGAACGTCGATTAAAAATGTTGCTTATAAATTTTCAAAAAACATAGTTGCCTAAATAATTACTTAAAAAGTCGCTATTCAGTTTCGGCCTTTTTTCACACCTAAGATATAAAACACACGTATTTATCTATCACAAAACATTAAACCGACTTATCAACTAGCAGTGATTACAATATACTAACAGTGGTCACACAACACTACTAGCAGTGGTTTAACTCAAGCAGTGGATTCATTCTTCGGCAAGTGGTTTCATCAACTCTAGCAAATGGTTCAAATACTTGGAATAATTCCTGATCTAAGGAACCTAAAACCCAACAATATGCTAGCAGTGGATTGAAAACCACTAACAGTGGTTTGAAATGCCCTAGCAGTGGATACACCAACCACACTCCAATCTGTGGGTAGTTTTAGTATGATCTTTTCTTCTCTTTCGATGTATCTGATTCTGATTCTGTTCTCTTTTGATGTATCTGAGGAACATAAAAACCCAACATAATTGTTGTGTTGAAAATATATCTGTGAAATTTTTTATTGAAATGTTTGTTTTTGTGTTGTTAATGAAACATATCACGTATAAAGGGGTTGACCGCATGATCAATACGCGCATAAAGTGGCCATATTGAAAAGAACTTACCATAAACTGTTAAAATTTGTAACAGTCTAAACAGTCTAATCGAATACAAGTATATACACACCCACCACTGAAAGTTTGTTCATGTAACCAAAAATAATAAATAAAGAAATAAAACTTAAAATGTCATTCAAGAAACGTATCCGATTTCCTAACAAATATGGAAAACAGGATACTCCAAATCATCATAACAATCTACATACATGAACTTAAACCTTATCATCTTTCCATACTCAAACTCACAATCTTCAAAAAAGTGGGTCCAGTCACCTAATGCATTCACATGATTCACCGGGTATGGATTGTCTCTATGATAGTCAATCTGAATTCGCATCATGTATTCGACTTCATCATTCCTAAAAAGTGCATTTTGAAAAAAATGCATAGGATGATTGTGAAGAAAATGGTTTGGAATATCCTGGTGTTTAACATTTACAAAAATTATATAAAATTATATAAATGCATAGAGAAAAAGGTACACACAAAACACAAACTTACAAGTCTACATAACGCAAGAATTTCAGAGACCTTCTAGTAAAAAGACATCTTCTCACCAAAATGATCAAAGGTGACCAAACCATTGGCAAATGTGTTGCATTCGCTCATCACCTGTTTCAAAAATATCAAAATAAATCTTAAAGATAAATGTTATGATATTACTGAATATGATTATGAGATTTCAAGCCTACCTCCATCTTCATTATCAAGATCATTTTGTGGAAAAAACAATTGCGTCACACCAAGAAACTTCCCATGTATCTTTGCCCTACCATCGAAACCAAACACGGTTATATTCAAGCTATTGTTCTCCAATTTAGTAAAAACAATAACATCCCCAAATTCAATATCGGAATATTGAATAGCAGTCGACCACATGTCATCATCCATAACATACAAAGGACGAGGATCATGACCTCCTTCATAGCCCCAAGTAACATCCACATTAAACTCCATTCCTTCAACAACAACAACAACAACAGTACCTTGCAACCCAATACCATCTAGAAAATTACCGGGCAATGTCTGAGACAACAACATGATTGACAATTATAACATATACAATAATAAAATACACTTATTTTTAAAAAAACGTAAACAAAAAAATTAATTCTTATAAATAACCTGTGGAATATGAGGGTATGGCAATCGATAACTCAAACCTTATATGACGACTTTCTACACTAGCATATTCCTCAACTTCCAACCCATTAGAATCATAGCCAGAACGTAAAAGAGTCATCACCTTCTTGAACAAAGTGTAACATATGAACATCCGTATACATGTTTTCATGAACAAATTCTACCCATTTGTTACCTACAATCCTAATGGGACCTCCTAACCGAGCAACAATCCTTACTTTCTTCCATTGTCTTTGAATTCTAGTTAAATATAAATGCCGATTCCCATTAAAAGCACGGTCAGCAAATTGAGGAAGCTCAAGAAACCCAGGGTAAAAAGTTGTGTTTGGTCGCACCACAAACTCGATTGGCATGATTACCTTATAAACAATTACAAGCATGTAAAGTTAAGTTAATGTGGCCAAAAATTTTGATATGAATATTGAAACATAAAATACAGTCAATATTGATATGGGGGACCATGACAATAAAGGATCACGAACCTTTTGAGAAATTCAATTTTAATAATTGAACGAAATTGACAGTTGCACGAAAAAAGCTAGGGTTCTGGTCGGTAGAAATTGGATGTGGCCAAAAATAGTTAAAAGATAAGGTTTTAGTGTATCATAAATCGCTAAAAAAAAGTTGCTCAGACTATATCGCTAAAAAATCGCTTATCCAGTTTCCCGCCAAAATAATTTTCCCGCCTAAACACAAGTCAACAAAATAAGCATAAATACAGTCAATTCTATAGTACATATACAACAATCCACAATGGCTTTGAACTTATCTAGAAAAGGTAATTATGAACAAGTGCCAAACAGGAAAGAGGAAGCTGCTGACAATTCGATAGTACACATACAACAATCCACAATGGCTTTGGACTTATCTGAGAAGAAAAAGCTAGATGGTGATGTTACGGATAAGGAGAACCAAGATGGCATTACACTAGAAAAAATTGAGGCTTTGGAAAAAAAGATTAAAGATCTGGAAGAAGTCTTTGAAAAACTCAAGGAAAGGAAAGCAACTGAAGAAGGATGCGGTTCTAGCAGTACTGTTTGAATGAATGTAATGGTTGAATAATGAATGATATGAGTGTAACATTTGACAATGTAATGGTTGTGTTGAAAATCTTATCTATGAAATAATTTATTGAGATGATTGTTGTAGTTTTGTTATTGAGATGGTTGTGCTGATAGAACCAAGTCAGGACTGAAATAGACATCAGCATATTTAATCAAAATGATTGCAATGTAACATACACATAGTAGTTTGTAACATACACTAACTAGCCTTCACCACAGACTGAAAATAAATTGTTTCATCATGATGACTAGTTAGTGTAGTTTGTAACATACACTAACTAGTCATCATGCCTGGAAAGGAACCAAAATACAAATTGTTTAACAGGTACATACCACCTCGAAAGATCAAATAACTACCACATGGTAGCCTTCATCATACCTTCGAATTACTTGGATCAAAAGAGGCTGGGTATGACATGGAACCATCAGCTGTGGAACCTTCAACTATCACTTGATCATTAACCAAACTGATTGCCTCATCACCCTTCATATCATCAGATTGATTACTACCAACTGCTTCAAATTCATCAAATAATCTCCTAGATTTCAAGGTACCAGTTTCAAAACGACTTTTCTTGGACACATATTGAACTACAGTAGAGCTTCCAACTGTAGGAAGGTCATCAATATCATTAAAAAGCCTCTTACACTTTAAAAGGCTGGTTTGAATAGATGGGAGTAAACTAGTAGCATGTGGATCCTGAAGGTTATGATTACCAGCAGCCTGAAAGTCGTTAAAAAGGTTCTTACCTCTTAACGGACTAATCTCGAACCCACATTCGTTTGACAAACACTTGGTAATAGTGGTCTAGTCCAGATCTTTAATTTTAGGTGTCAGTTCATCGTCTGAGGAATCAAAAGACAGGTTCTTGTGATAGTAGCTAACTAAATGAACCTGTGGCTGATGACAAACATAGATCTCAACTAGACCATGGAGCTCAGTCATGACATACAGTTTCTTGACATTATTATCACCTTCTACAAGGGTCAACCCTTCCTCTAGACTACTACTTGGAAGACGAAAATACCAAGCCCAAATATCCTCCTTAATTTCTTTCAACAATATGTCACATATTTGAGAATACGATAACCTACTCAACCTAGGTAACCTCAAATGTAAAACATCTCCACCTAAATAACTTAAGGGATAAAAAAAGAACCGACTGCCATGATAAACATCAAACCCAAGATCTTGACTGTTTTCGACATTTGTGTAACAATGGAAATAATTCAGACAAACAAAATATTGTTGTAAAAACCAACTTTAGTTTACATTAACAGAAAAAAGTAAATGGACAAACTTATAGCCATTCTTGATACCATAAATCACCACAGGCCTTTGATTTTGTGTTTTGTGATGCCATAGTTAGTAGAAATCTGAAAAACACAAAATATATGTAAGATAAAATTTAGTTTTGGTTAATAAAAGGTACAAAAGCTACAAAAGGTACAAAAAAGTGAACAGTAAAAAAATGTCTAAAAGGTACAGCCATTCTCTAATGATATATCTAAGATATAGTCAAACTCACCCACAAAGTCGCCTAGTTTACATGTTGGATAATGCATAATAGGTTATTACCCAATGGACAATACTTGTAAAGTAGCATGCATGGGTTTGCCCTACTTTGTATATACATAGTTTGGTGTGTGCTTTTTTTTTGCTTATTTTTTTAGAAAAATATTACTAGTATACAAATTTGTAGCGTCTCTAATTATCCTATTACATTAGTTTGAAGATAACAATATAATACAACATACTGAATACAAAAATTAAAACCATTCAACGGAGCATATGGTTATCAATTTGTTTCAGGTAATACATCAAAACTAGAACATCAAGAAAACACAAACACGGTGTTTAAAAAACCTAGCCATTTGTTCACAGATGAAAGCGCCAAATTGAATACGATCCTTCACATCCAATGATAGACCAAAAGCCAAGCGGTATAAAAAATACATACCCAAATACCACAATCACCAAATATCCGGCCGCTTCGGTACTTGTTCCGCGATAGTAAATGTAATGAAATAACTTGCCGGATCAATGCCTTTCTTCTCAAATACTTACGCTTGTGCTAGGACCTCAGGTAATTGTAGCTGTGGACAAAAGTTGTTATCAATATAAAAATCTAATGTTTTAAAACCGGTTAAAGGGTTCGTATAATTCTTTTGACATATGAATAAATAGTCAAACTCAAAACTCCCTCGTTTGATATAAAACTCATTCCTCTTCAAAGTTTGACCGCTATCATAAAGGTAACAATGCCTGTCTATCTCCAAACGTGTAAGACACCAACGAGCTTCAGTTTCATTAATAGGCATGAAAACCTACAATGTTTGGGTCACAAACATAACATTAATATATGGCAAAAGCTAAACCGGATAATTATATGAATGAGACTGGACTATAAAAAAATATATATATCGTCACTTACGTGCTTATCGTCAGACCATGGAATAGAGTACCTTTCACCATTAGCATACCACAACGGCAACGATTTTGTAATGTAGTTTGAACAAAATAACTACTAACGACGCTTCAATCAGTCGACGGGCCTAACATGCCAAAGGTAATTAACCCACAACTCTATGTGTCAAATTTGAAACATGAATGAGTGTGATAAACGTTATAAGAAATCAATTCAATAGGTACAGTTGTATGAGTACTTGCCTCATCCCTAGCCAACCTTTCTTTTCTAGGCGGTCTAAGCAAACCAAACTTTCCCAAAACCTTCTATCTACACACACATCGTCACACCAAGGAAACTTTTTGTTAAGCGGTCCAATTTGTCCAAGAAATTGGTCAAATTCATTTGTAAAATGAACTCTGTTGATGCCGCTTGCCGATGCGGCAAGATCCTAGTATATGAAACGATTACACTTATAATCAATTGTCATTAACAATATATATTTTAAAAGGTTGTCAAGAAGTATTTTTCATACCTCAACCCAAGGCGTGACAATTTTAAGTTTTTCACTCATATCTGGATCAGGTAAGCTAGAGCATCGTCTTTTCTTTTCAAAGCATATGCCTTGGTCCAATAATACGAATTAGCTTCACCCAATGTTGTTCACTCCTTTTGAAAGCAAAAACGCCATCGGCTTTCATATGATCCGAGTTCATGATTTTCTCCCCTTTTCTTTCGTTCATTTTCATATCGCAACCTCTTTTTCCTCTTCCCGCTTTATCAACTTGTCCTCTTCCATCATTAACCTCTTCTCTTGTTGCATCAATCACGCTCTTTTAACCGGCACTTTGTAATTCTTCATGCAACCTTAATTCTTCTTGGATAATAAATTCTGTCAAGTTTATAAAGTTACTATCGTTATGATATGTTATGGTACGGAAAGGGTTTTTACACTTGTTTATGATTTTGTAAATTACCTTTGCAACATCACATCGAAAATTCATCTAGCCGCTACGATGAACTAGTATCAATGTTTGACTGACTTGACTCAAACAAGTCAAGAAAATCATGATTAAGCTCATCACAAAACTGTGCACTAAGATGCCGAAGATCATTAGTTAACTCCAATTTCTCCTAAGAATGAAAAAGTCTTTATAAAAAGCATATATACGAAAGATAAATTAATTTTTGAATCCACTTCTAGTTATTTTCTAACCACTACTAACCTTAACAATGCGCGGTGTTTGGTTTATGTTTGTGATATGCAGGTATGAATGATTGTTTGTATACTTTGATCTTTTGGAGCTTTACGTTTAGTGTTATTATTTAAAAAAGCGTTATCTTTTCAAACCATCAAGTAGGTTTTCAATCCATCAAGCAGCGTGTTCCGATAATGGATACTTAACGCTGTTTTGAAAATTTGATGTATCCATCGCTAGTCTTTCAAACCACGGATAGTGGTTTTCAACCACCGCTAGCGGTGTTCCCGATAATGGATACTTGACGGGCTGTTTTGTAAATTTGGTGCAAACGTATTGACGCTCAACAAAAAGGATGTCAAAGTATATACACTAAAAAAAGGATATATTACCCCATTTCTTTCTCGAGAACCTCAAATAAATGATACAAAATATTAAGGACGATATTATTATCAAAGAGTCGATTATTGATGGGTCTATGAGGAGAATATAAAGTACAAATAACCTGAATAATTGTCTCGAGTTTGAACAAACGCTTATTTAACTCGTAATAACACCACCCTCTTGTTATGCTGATCTCTATTATAACGCCTCACCTGCGATAATAGGTAAATGTTTCCTTCCAAGCACTGCCATGGTTGTGGGCCATCTTCTTCTCAACCACTGCCGTAAAGATGTGTGGTTTTCACTAGTGGAGTTCTAGGTATGTAATCATGGAAAACGTGTAAACTTTATATACCAATCAGATCTCTCTCTCGCTATTGTCGGTGTAAGTTTTTTAACAGGATTGGAATCCTTAAAAATCAAATAATAATGTTGAATAAAAGATTATGAATACTTTTACCTTTCCAAAAAGAAACTTATAATCAGATCTTTTGAAGGGTGTATTCTTTGACCACGCTTACCTCTTGGCATAATAATAGGAACTTTATTCCACCATAGAATGCTTCTTTCAAATGACTCCAGTATCCATATCTATATGGATTTTGCAAGTTCAATAAAAAATAATAACATAAAATGTTGATACATAAAAGGACTCCAGTGTATATTGATACATAAAGTATTAACCTTGAAAGCCCAAACGAATCCTGACAATGTATAGGTTGGAACAAACTTGTGGTCTTTGTTAATACCTTGAAGGAAATCCCACTTGTGTTTATCCAAGAACATCCAAAATTTCATCATGCAAATGCCTCCAAATATGCTCTCCCCATGGAAAGGCATCCCAATCATCTAGGTTTTCAACTAATCGCATGAGAGAATCATCAACTTCCTGAACCAATAATCTGCCCATGAAGATAACCTCCAAATCTAACAATAGACAAAGACGCATCGCATTCGCCGATATGATACCAAATGCCTCTTCATCCTCAATTAGACTAAAAATATCTAAGTTTGTAATTTTGAACTCAACGTTTTGGGAAAACCCTTGACCTAAAATTGAGGTGTCCGCACCTATATTTTTCAAAACTTACTTTTCCAAAATGAAACAGTGATAAGCGAAAACTTTGGACGATCGAAATGTAGGGACGGTCTTCAATATAATATACAATCGGCATATCATAATGATTTTCATTCGAATAACATTGTTTTTGTAAAATATAATCTA
Organism: Chrysanthemum makinoi; assembly: GCA_910596185.1. Classification (NCBI taxonomy): domain Eukaryota; kingdom Viridiplantae; phylum Streptophyta; class Magnoliopsida; order Asterales; family Asteraceae; genus Chrysanthemum; species Chrysanthemum makinoi. The sequence continues at coordinate 201,409,983 of OU343221.1, forward strand.
TCATATGTGCTTCCTGGTCAAAATAAGAAAGGCCCAACCATTTACCGAAACAAGTTCCCTCAAACAACTTCCTTCGCTTTTGATCCAACTTGGATTTTATTAAAGAAAAGTAGTTTGGTTTACTCTCATGATGATTTTCTACCATATTCCTACAAATGAAAAAAAATTAAAAAAAAAAAAAAAAAAAGAAAATAAAATCAAAACATATTCTACTTAATTACATATAAGGAAAGAATAAAAAAGATGCATTCAATCATCCAATCATATTGTACAATTTTGTAATAAATACCATATATTACTTCATTCCTTAATGCATTTATTGCAAAAGGTACAACAACAAAGCATCACATCTACAGACACCAGATAAATTAAAAACCCCAACACAATCAAAAACCTTTTGCTAACTTAAATAAACTAAATTGTTGTTGCAAAACTACGATTAAACATGATTAATTTCAAATAAAATACGGTAAAAAACAAAGATACGAACAATTTATATATATGAATATAGAAATACATACCCGAATACTAAACATTTTTGCAGTGGATTTCAGAATACGGATAGATCTTGCCTTTGTAGGAGTATTTTTGTAATGTATGTGTTATTCTAATTAATCGAATAAAGGTTATGAAAGATATGTGATATGAAAAAGCAATGAAAAAAACTTAAGTAAAAGTATTTGGCGTCAAAAGGATAACAAAGACAAAAGTACATTTTAAAACCGCCAAATTAATTAAGCCGCCGTTGGGCGAGCAAAAGGAATAAAATAATACTTTCCAAAGTTTGACTTTTTCTAAAAATATCAAAAAAATTCGCCGAATCTTAAAAAGTAGCGGATATAAGTCAATTATAAATCATATATCGAAGGAACTTTCAATGACAAGTTAAAAGTGGAGGACACTTGGCATCATAGATGGGTTAAAAGTATGAGTTTCCTGGTCTATTTTGGAGATACCCCAACTTTTTTCCTAGAAAGTTTTAACACCTTGAGCAAAAGGTGTATTTGCATAATTACCCCTATTATTATTAATGTTACGCGCTTAACTGTTGAAGGAGCTAGTAACCTCAAAATTTGTATAAGAAGTGTATTATCACAATGAAGTTAAGGACTAAATTCATAGCAGTACAACATACTTACGATGCTTGTCTATTTTGGTACTGATACTTAACCTTGTCCGGGCATGTAATTATACCTTTATAAAGTAGGCTAGTTCATAAGCAAACTCATCATAAATACAAGTTATCAGATTAGCTTATTATAAAGGCGTTACCCATATAGCATTTTTCGGGTTTTATCAGGTTGATCCGATAACCCAATAAGAAAAATAATTCAACCGACCACACGACATCATCGTATCAAACAGTAAACCAATACTAAAATGTATCAACCCGATTAACCCGACCCTATAGATCTTATCGATTCGGCCGTATTTCAGGCCGGTTAACTCAATTCATCGACACCCCTAGTTGTTATATATATTTGCGCGGTTGTAATGTCCGGTCGTCAAAATGTCAACCTTTGACCAAAAACTCAAATTCTTTTCTCAGAATCTCATTTGAACTTTCGTTGATCAATCATTAAAACGAGTGAAGAATCTTCAATCTTTGTATATATACTATGCGTGCAACAGATTTTCATCTTCATTCTCATTTAATTTCATTCAGATATACGTACGGCAGATTAAAACAATTGCATTTTTGATCTTCAAACAGGTATTTTTTTTGCATGGTTATCTTATGTAATAACTTTATGCCCTTTGTTTAATGAATCTTGTTAGATGAAATTTTATGAATTTTGCTTATGTGCTGATTTTTTTGGAATGTTTTTTATAAAAGAGTTTTAGAAATTGATGAATTTCGTGGTTGAAAAATTGTCATATTGACTTTGAAAGTCAAACTGTAGCTTGTTTTTTCAGTTTACAAAGCAGAATTATAAAATTTCATGTAACCTTAGGTTCAATTATCCATACTTATTAATTTAATGGTTGATTAACAGATATTCAAAGCTTTAAAATGCTGTTATTCATCTTAAGATAAAGTTGTTGGTGCTTTTTTTAAGTGTGTATATTTTTGTGATGAATAAATTTCATATTGTAACATGAAAAAAGTGCTTACTTCTCTAAAAGATAAGAGTCTTTTTAGTATATTAAAATTCTAAGCTATGCTGTCTTAACAGGAATTTTGATACGAACTCGAAAGAACAATAGTTATGGGGTATCTAGATTCAGTACTATTATCCGCAAGCCTAAATCAGTCAGTTTCCGGGGTTTCTCCGGTTACTGGAGGTGGTTTAAGTCAAGATTCAAAATTTAGCTACGGTTACGCGAGCTCCCCTGGCAAGAGATCTTCTATGGAGGATTATTACGAGACAAGAATCGACGGTGTAGATGGAGAAATTGTTGGTCTCTTTGGAGTCTTTGATGGTCATGGTGGTGCACGAGCTGCAGAATACGTCAAACACAATCTTTTTAGTAATCTTATTAAGCATCCAAAGTTTATATCAGATACCAAATCAGCTATAGCTGAATCGTATAGTTATACTGATTCAGAGCTTTTAAAGTCCGAAAATAATAGTCAGATAAAAGATGCTGGATCAACCGCTTCAACTGCGATCCTTGTTGGCAACCGTTTGTTAGTTGCAAACGTGGGTGACTCACGAGCTGTTATATGTAGAAGTGGGAACGCATTTGCTGCTTCTCGTGACCATAAACCAGACCAAAGTGATGAACGGCGACGTATTGAAGATGCTGGTGGTTTTGTGATGTGGGCGGGGACTTGGAGAGTTGGTGGTGTGCTTGCCGTTTCCCGTGCATTTGGTGATAAATTATTGAAACAGTTTGTTGTTGCTGATCCAGAAATTCAAGAGGAGAAGATTGATGATTCTTTGGAGTTTCTGATACTTGCGAGTGATGGGCTTTGGGACGTTGTTACTAATGATGAAGCTGTTGCTATGGTGAAGCCGATTAAGAGCCCAGAAGATGCGGCTAAGACCTTGATGGAGGAAGCTTCTCAAAGAGGTAGCGCTGATAATATCACAGTAGTTGTTGTTCGTTTCTCGGCTCATAAATTATGAAGTTTATCTTGCCTTTTTATTTGATTTCATTACATCTGAGATGATTTAAGTCTCTGGTGGCTTGGTAGTTTCATCTGTTTTAGAGATTCTAGTGTTGTTTTATTGTTTATATTTCTATAATATAAAAGTATCTGTATCATAGTACCTTTATTTATCTGTATTCTTAAAGTGTGTTCATATGTGAATGTAAAGAAGAAGGCAGCGATGTTTCAACCTAATCTTTTGTTTAAATTAAAAAAAAATACATGGACAATGAAGAATCTTATGAAAACCAGTCAGCTTGTATATCTATATATGCTGAGTGTGTCAGCATGCATGTGCACAGGTACCTGAGAAACTGATTTAGCAATAAGCTATGGTTAGTTTTTGTTAACGGCTTAACGCCATTCAAAGAATGGTTGTCGTGTGTTCGTCTTTTCCAAGTATTGCTCATGAGTTGCTAACTTATCCCTAAAATATACTATGAAAGGGGCATGGAAATCGATATGATGGGTAGGTTTAGGTAGGGCGGCCGGCATACTACAGGCACAGTAGGAGTACAAACCAAACTGAAATGAATAGGAAACCAAACTAGACACTTTAATAGCATTAGTGTAAAGGGTATGCACACATATACCCTCTTTATCAACATCCTTAGTGTAAAATTTAACTTTTTATATTTCTATAAATGTTAACACTAAATGTCTAAGGGTGCGTTTGGTTAATGGGGTTTGAGATCAGTTTCAGAATGAAAGTTAGAAATTTGTTGTTTGGAACATATTGGTGGGCCTAAGGACTCGGGCTAAATCCTAAATATTCTGCATACAAGAATCATGGATGTCATGCTGGGTTTTCATTTACTAGATATAATGCCCCCGCGCGCGGGGTTTTTTATAATTTTGTGAATAATGCATTTTTTTCTATTATAAATGTATTTTTTTGTTTTGTTTTTTTGTTAATTATTGTTTGTAATTTTTAAGTATTGTCTATTGTTGGGAGAACATCCGTTCTTTGTTTCATATTCATCAAATGAATGTTAGTCATCGCGAAGCATGGGTAATAGCCGTACGATCGTTGTATATGTCAATTAAGATCCATGTTTATAAAAGGTTTTAAAGAGGTTGTAATACGCTGTTTTCATGGTTTGTGAGTGGCTTTTTGTTAAATCATGTTTTTTGCATCGGTAATTTAGTTATACGAATAGTTTACTCTTATGTATTCTCCCTTTTATATGAATTATATTTTTGTTGTTATAATGTATATAAATAAAACATAAGCAACAACCGGTAAATAACCATTTGTCTTTTACAACTTCACACAACAAAAGCTCCTCCAAATACCACTATATAATCACTTCCAATAGGTACATCCAAACAGTCCTTTATATTAGCTAAATAGTGAAACTTACTTGTATTCCAACAAAACTATTTCATATCACTTATCACAGTTAAAAAGCAATGTAGGAGTACCTTGGTGCGGGAGTATATTTGACCAATTGGATAAATGGTAAGATGATTGGTAGTAAGTGGTCATGTTTATTTGTATTGTTGTTGAACCCAGCTATGTTTGTTTAAAGACATAAATGTTTTTTTGGGGCTGTTATAACATATTTAAATAAAATATAAGCATTCGCTCAAACAAAACATAATATTGTTTAAATAAAAATAAGTATAAAACAACTGATATTAAAATATCTCAATTAATGTCTTGAGCAAGTGCAGTTTTCCGGAATGCATTGGCATGTCCCTTGACACACGGGGTAGTAACAATCATCATCTTCATAATAATCTTGGAAGTCACAATCTGCGAAATCTCAATCATTTAGGCATTCACTTTCCTTCGTACTATGGGGTATCTTTGCATTTGTTTTTTGCTTTTTGGTCTTCGGCTTCAAATCTTCAACATTAACGACTTCATCATCAACTACATCAGTTATTTGTCTTTTTTTTGTAGCAACAACTTTTATTGCGATGTTTGATGTGTCATTTCTATTCTTGGTTTGTCATCGTCAGAAATCTGTTTAAAGATGTATACATAAAATGGTATGTCTAAATGGTTTTGTTGAAACAATGTGTGCTACTAAAAAAATATTTTTAGTTACTTATTATATTATTATAGATTCAATTAAATTTTTGAATAAATTATGTGAATTATGTTACGGTTGTTTGTTTGATTACCTTTTCATCTTCAATCTCGATTAGTATTATTATATCGTTTGCATTATGACCGTGTGTCTTTGGAAGGTCTCTTTTGTTCTTCATCTGAAGAGATTGTAGAACATAATAATTAATTATATGATGCGAAATGGTTTTTTACAAAATGAATGTAAGTTTTTCCTATTTGGCCTAACATACCTTGTCAGTCATCGTTAATGCCTTATCTTGTGATTTAGAATTGAAGGTAGTGGTTAGGCTTAGGTGAGGTTCGTCGCATGTGCCGTTTGATATGTTCTTCGATAATCTGCCATAAAATAATAAATGGTTATCATAGTGTGTAACTTTTTATTTATTTTTCTTTTTATAATAATCTTCTTACATTTCTTTGAACAAATATATGTGTTTGTTGTTGTCGTTAATATAAATTTTCGTTGCTTTGTTGATGCTTGATACTTGGTGTTTGTCTGCATGTATGGCATCCTTAGTAAGTATATTTGTGTATCGAGATTATGTGCCGAATGTATATCAAAGGAAGAAGTTTTATTTCTTCCCATATGTTAATTTTAGCTAGTCAAGAACCATGACTATAGGATCGCTTCTTGTGATATTATTGTCGATGTACGCTTGTAAAGCACAAAGATCATCTTCCCATAAAACACATTGTATCTTCTTACCACTGTTATAAATAAATGGTAAGCTTAGAAAAGGAAATAATTATAGTACATTTGTGTTGATTACTAAACCTTGTATTTTGTAGCTCATATTCAATTAGGCTTGTCGGTTTCGGTTGACGCTCACTTGTTTGAGTTTCTTGTTTGAGACTATCGACCAACCACATCCGCATATTCAATTCCATGTTAGTTTTTGTCGTGTCATGAATACTAAATTAACGATCTATTATAAACTACCGAAAGCTTTATCCTGCATTTGTTTGTTGATGATTGACTCGAACGAACAAACTCAAACCGTCTTGGTCGGTTTTGAAGTCTTCACACGTGACACAAGTATCTTTCTTTGAAGTATATTTTCGCGACGGTTTCGCTAGCTTGATTGATCCTTTGTTGGGCACACAGTTAAAGTCACTTATAATAAGTTGCGCTCCTTCTTTTAGTGGTTTCTCAGATGCACGTTTGAATATGGGTAATTTGCGACGCATGGATTTTGTACTGTAATTTTGTTTGATAAAAACGCGTTTTTTTATCGAGTGTATCATGTTGTTAGCAATTCATTAGTAATATGTATTTAAATGCATACCTTCGCCCATTAACATCATATTGATATTGTAGTTTAATACGTGTTCGCCCCAAATCTCGTTCATTGATTTCGTTGGCTTTTGATGGTGCTTCCATATAGTAACTTTTCCATACGCGAATTGCTTTAACTTTTATTCTGTAGGAGGTCTTTGTGTTTGGTTTAAGTTCTTTAACATAATGGATTTTTGTAGCCAAGTAGTTTTTTGGCGGATTTTTTAGGTGTTGTTTTTTTGGTTTTTCTTTTGGTCGCTTGATTTTCCATTGTTGTTTTGAGGTTTTTTTGTATTGGGTTTTTTTATTGTTGATGTCAATATATATATATATGTGTGTGTATATATATATATATATATATATATATATATATATATATATATGTTAGTAATGTATAACTTTTGTTGACAATATGTATTTAATATTCCTTTATAGATATCTATTTGACTTTGAGTCAAAATATCCTTTATTTCACATTTATTCTTAAACCCAAAACTACTTCTTCCTTACTCGATTTATTGAAGGCTGACTAGTTCAATTGTTCCAGTTATCAATTCTAGTTTGGTGCTATTATCTTTTATCTGTAGTATTTTTATCCCATGTATTTGAAGCTATAAATTTAATAGATTAATTTGTATAAGATTAGGATTGTGCTTATTATGTTATCTATATTTGTTTTGTTATTGAATTAGATAGGATTGTTTTTTCTCTTGTCTATATATAAACAATTTTTTA
>OU343221.1:201417270-201429864 GCA_910596185.1 Chrysanthemum makinoi
TAAAGAACATCCCTCAGCCCTGGAGGACACTTTACATTATGATCGCCAAATATGTATCTGGCAGAGATAGCGATCATGAACATCCTAAACTCATGCACCTTCAAACTTTCTGGGAATGGTCAACAAACAACACATTGACTTCGCAAGTTTGATATTGGAAGATATGATGCAGCATCTTAAGAAGCCTGGGTCAAAGATTCCCTTTATCAGATACACAAAGTAGTTGATCCAAAACATTCTCGGGAAGAATCTGGACATCCCAATGAGAATAAATGATCCCAAGACTCACTCTGTGTTGTATGAGCCAACCTTGAACACTGTCAGATTTAAAGACACATCAACACGGAAACAAGGTGCAGAGTTACTTGACTGCCTAATCACTGATACAATCAAGGGTCTACTACAAAGAAGCAGTGAAAGCAGGCAAAGTTGGGTTTATGGATGAAAAGACTTCTGTAGTGCCAACTAAAAAGACTAGAAGAGCAAGTAGCACTGGAAGCACGGGGAGTACAACCAAGTACAAGAAAAGACACCAATCCCGTAAGAGGAAAGTCCTCGGTCAGATCGTTCGTCCTCAAGTTAAACCAGAACCTATTCCAGAGGACGACGACTCTGAAACTGAGTCTGATGAGGTGGTTTACTACTCAGAAACACCAACAGAGGATACATCCTCACCAATGTCAAAAGACAAACCACCAAGTCCTCATCGGACAAAGGGAACAAGCGGTGACAAAAGAAGAAGAAGAAGACGATCATGGAGAATGATCATATGGATGCGGGTGATTACCAATGACAGAAGCATCACAAAGGTTGCAGCAAGCTGCAAAAGACTTTGAAGCTCAATAGTTAACAGGCCCTGGAGGTTCCAGCGGTGGTGTTCCAATCACACCATTTCTTGATGCGGTTAATCAACCCGATAAGGGAACTGGTGACACCACAAAGGAATCTACGGAGCAACAACAGCAGAATTATGAAGTCAAGTTTGATTTTGAGGAAGAAGATCAGGAAACGACAGAGAATATAACTGATGAAGATGTGGAAAAAGAGGCAAAGGAAAAAGGGATAAATAAGCACGCGCTAAAAGAGGAAGAAGAAGAAAGGATCGAATTGAACCGATAGCTACCCGAGACAATCGAACACAATCCTGAACAATCTTGGAACCCTATGACCCTTCCAACCTGGAATCATCATCCTCTTCACCACCACCATCAAAAGATACAACCACAAGATCATCGTCCAAGTCAGTCAAGAAAGCTGCGGATACATAGGCATCGAGCAAGACCAAGATCCTTAAAATGTGAAACAAAAGAAAACGTAGCATGGTTGATAGAAAGCTGAACGCTGGCTGGCGACAGTCAATTTACTTAGCGATGAGATGAACACATTCATTGGGAGAGATCGGATCAAAGCTATTCTGAACAAAGACATTCAAGGAGAAATGGACGAGAAGATCAAGGAATATACTCATCAGTTCCTACTCAATATGTTCGGGAATAATTAAGACAAGTTCTCAAAACAACTTTACCTACTGAGAGAACATCCCGGTGACAATTGTCAGCAACAGGTGACAATGTAGACTCGACCATCCGGCCGCCTCATGTCGCATAAAATGATCTACTTTCGGTTGATAACAGATACTGCTTTCGATCTTCGGCCTCGCATCTATGAATTAAAGTTTTTGAGGTTCTCCTTGCTCATCAACTGAAGACCACATGCAAGGAAGCTGCTGGTCTTGAGAAGCGTTACAGAGATGATGACGACACTGACAAAGACCCTAATGCAAAACGCCAGAAGAAAATAGGCGAGTCTTCATCATCTATGTCACCACCAAGACCACCACCCACATCTACTACTCGAGCATCTCAGCAAACTCCTTCATCGACAAACCTCAGTTCGAGTCTCCACCACCATTGGAGAAAACCGGTGATCATTTTCAATATAACGGTGGTGAAGACGAAGAAAATCCTGAGCCCCAGCAACAACCATCATCCCCACCATCAACTAAGAAAGCGGCAAGAATCATCTCCAAACCGCGAAGAAGAGATCAAGCTCAGTCGTCTCGGTTGGATGAAGATGACTGCCAGATATGACTGGTTTAGCAAGTTAGTTGATGCCATGCCTCGATTATCGGAAGGTCAAAACGGTAGATGGTGCGTACTATGGAGCAAGTCAATTTATACGGGACGAGAGTTCAAAGTCGAAGATGGCGAAGAGGGAATGCGGATCAGAAACGTGCTTTCAATTGCTAAAAGACAGATCGGCCGGTGCTATTGATGTCGAATACCATCTCGAAAACATCGCACGAGCCATGTCTAACAACATTGATGGCTAAACCCGAGTCGAACATCGACTTCAATAAATGATAATACTCCATATTACACGATTGGACCAAACCACTACCAACCATTGTACTGAGAACAGCAAAGATTCCTTACGCTACTTCTTTAACAACGACGGAATTTCACAGCAGTGGCGGCATCATCAGCAAGTCTGTACGCTACCACCTTTAACATTCAAAGACCAATCTTCTCCACCAATGTTGCCATCGAGGAAGAGGCCACCAAAATGTTCGTTGTTAAAGTGGTAGACTATGACATTTGCTAAGTAAGTATGGCATTCATCATTGGTAAGGAGAAGTTTGTATTACGAGAACGCCAGTTCTGGTCAAACAAGGAGGTCTATATGATAAGAAGATGCGTTGCATCATGAATGTCACTTGGCTCTGATGGGATTATTCTTTCTTGAAGGAAATCAAGGTCAAATGCCAGGATGAAAAAGAATATGACTTCACTTAGGCTGATTTTCAGAGATTGTCGTTCAACGACATCGAAGATATGTATCTTGCTAAGGTACAAGGACGGATGAGACAATTCTCCACCAATATTCAGCTTCAGTACATCAAAGCCTTACTGATATTCATTCGAAGCAAAGTGATCCAGAAACGTGTTGAAGATCTCCAGCTTGGTCGAATCTTGAAGCAAGTCAACCTTACTCCCATTTTCCCAACATAAACCAACTATCCATACACCATCTTGGAAGAAACCAAAGTTTGGAGTTGTTTGCGATGAACTTCACCATTTCTTCATGCCGTGCGAAGAGGTTCATAAGTTTAGGATCACCTGCTGAAAATGGTTGATGGGTTAGCGTATAGGTTAAAGGATATGGAAGGTATTAGGTCAAAGAGAGTGGAATACAAAGGAACATAAGGAGGCTAAAAGGATAATCACAAGGATGGATGAACGTATGTTTCATAGGGATCAGATGTGGAGATTGGAGAGCTTTATGGGTGGAAGACAGAGTTTCTCGATATCAACATATCAATGTGAAGAGAAAACTCACGGTCTACTGACTAATTGCGGTATACTAAAACTCTTGATTGATTATATGGATTGATTGATTTTTACATTTATTATGGCTTGTGCACACATAACAGTGTACAACCCGTACTTGTAATGAAAGGACCATGTGGTGCATTGCTCCATGCAATCCTTATAAAATGAAGCTTAACACTTTTGAGTTAAATAATCAAAACTTTAATCATTTTCAAAGTTTTGCTCAAAAGAGAGTACTTCCCTTATGTTTTCAAAACCTCAAAAGTTATATTACTTGTTGAGGGAGTATTGCATAAAATCTTGTTACTTAAAATGTTCTTCATGGAAATCTTCCCACAAACTCGAAATGGTCATATTCGTATCAAAATTTCATCAATAACATTTATTTATACCATTTTTGGGGAGAAAATGGTGTGATACTAATATGTTGGATTGAGAATGAATCCTCGTGTGCTAAAAGACTTAACCCCAGTGCGGATCTGCGGTAGCACATCAAAAAGATTCTTCTTCCAAGACCTCCGGTAGATCGTCATTACCACATTAAAGTCTTGATAGACATGAACCTGAGGGTTTGACAACCTCTTGAGGTTCATCCACATCTTCAAGTAGTTATGAGCTCTAGTTGTCACCTAAAAGCTGACAATGCAGTGCTCTTTAACATATGTTAGTGTTCTTGGGGATTTGTCTATCTTGAGGTTGATCAATTCAGTGTGGAGCTCTACCCTCCTGGTAGATTGATGTCAAAACACTTAAGCATGTGGAGGGGAGTATTTCTGAAAATGCAAAACTCTGGTGTTACAAAATGTTTTTATTCATAAACACTTTGAGTGTTTTTCGTGAAATGGTTTTATGGCAACGTGGGATAGTCATGGAGTTATAAGGTGACTAAGGTTAGAATAACCGTCCTGATCATCATAGGCTGAGAGGGATCTACCAAGGACACCAAATAGTTAGTATTTAGAATTCCTTAGGTATGATTATAAAAGGAAAAAAATGAGAATCAGAGAAAGAAGGAGTTGAAGAATTAAAAGAAATGTATAGAAAAGAGTGAAAAGAAATAGCCCTCCAAATTATTAAACTTAGGACGGGTTCAATTAATATGCTCTGGTTGTCACTAGATGACAGGTATTGAATTAAAGTCATCATGGACCAGTGACGCATGCACTAAACCTTCTTAGCCACTCAAGTTTCTCTCAACGAAAGCTGTTTCATTCTTCACAGGGAACCCTAAAGTAACCTATCGACTTTCTTTAGATTGTTGGTATTGAAGAGACCCTCTCCCTAGTCTCCGCCGGGAAAACCAAAGCCTAATTGAGTCTAGAGCCACGAGATTCATGAAAGATCTCTAGGAACAATTGAAATTTCATCACTACTCGTTCAACATTAGGGACGCAAGTGATACATTCTAGAGTCCTTCACAGATCTTAGCAATCTGTCGAGAAAATTTATGAGGGATTACACACTTGTGATCCTCAGTGATTGAATGGAAACTCCTGCCAGGGTCAAATCAAACAGCTGACGTGGGTCACTTCGGTAACTCGTGGGTTACGGCAGTGTTGTCTCAAACGGTCTACAGTCGTGAGGTGATGCTTCGGTGTACCTCAGTGTTAGGAATTGGAAATTCCATAAGGAAGTATTGGTCACCCCAACTATAGTCTAGCATATGTTAGCTCGTAGACATATCGTTATTTACTTGTTATTAGTTAGTTATTTAGTTATTAGTTTAGCTTAGTGCAACACCGTAGAGGACGGACGGGTCTTTACCCACTGTATGCCTGATCCACAGCCCGACAGGAGGGCATTTAGCTTGTAACTATAAATACCCCTTCCATCTTTGAAAGGGGTGGAGCTTCTTAATCTAACCTTGCATTTTTTGTTTTACTCTCTCTCTAGAACTCCCTCTCCACTCTATTTATCTCTCTAACATGGCATAATTGTATAATCATCTCCCTAGACCACCCGAATCATCAAACAACATAATATGTATGATCCTAACAATTGGCATCAGAGCTTTCGGTTTTGTTGTTTGTGTTGATTCTCGTGGTTTATTTCATGGTTTTAAGCGGTTTTTCATGCGAATCTTAGATGCGGTTTGTATGGACTGTTTGATGCGGTTTGTTGCAAAATTTTGTGATGTTTGAGTGCGGTTTGATGCGATGTTCGTGATGTTTGATGTGTTGTTATTACTGTTGAGATGATGTTATGTTGGATGTTTGATGCATTCTGAAATTTGGTCATGCTGTTGGTCATGTCGTATTTCTGAATATGTTGGTTGTCTCATAAATCTGTGATTGTTTTATGAAGTCTTATGTTGTTTCCTGTTGGGTTTTAGGTTCCTTGCATCAAGAATTACTTTAAGTACTGGAACCACGGACAGGCTTGATAGAACCACGGACAGAAGATTGTAACCACGGATGAAGATAACCGCGGCTAGTAGTAATGTGTAACCACGGATGATATATTGTAACTACTGCTAGTGTTTTGTATAGTTGGTTAGTTTATTGTTTTAGATAAATATGGAAAAGATATTTATCTTATAGGTTACGTATTGTATAATGTATAGGACTCCTTGGCTTATAAAAGGAGGTCCTAGGTTAGATTAGAAGGAAGTAAGTTTTATATCTATACATACAAGTTTGAAAACCCTAATCGTAGAGTATTGGTATTAATAAATAATATTGAGGTGTTGAATGTTAACTGTTCTTCTTCATAAGGTTAAGTGTTAAATTCATAATACCAATAAGTTGTTATTCTAAGTCAGTTCTATATTAGATCGTTTGCTCAAAGGATCAACAAGTGGTATCAGAGCTTGAGATCTAGAAACTGTAATCAAGAAGAGGTTAAGTTAAGTTTTGTTCAAGAAGATAAGATGTCTGACGAAACTCACATGGTGATTGCTTCCAAGGTACCCATGCTCAAGCATGGTGAGTATCAAATCTGGAGAATGCGAATGAGGCCATACATTCGCATGATGACTATCTCTCTGGGATGTCGTTGAAAAGGGACACTACTTTCGAAGGGTGAGGATGGCAAAGAAATTTCCATTGTTAGTGAAATCGATAAGGCTAAGAGAAAGCTGGAGATCAAGGCTCACAGTATTCTCTCCATGGAATACCAATGATTATGGGATTTTTTGAGAGCAATATGAGCTAAAGAGTTACTGGATGCTCTTGAGACAAGGTTTGCTTGAAGCCAAAGCGAAGTCAGGATGAATATGCTCAAGCATCAATTTGAAACCTCGCTCTCGGTGGAGAAAAGATTGATGGCATACAATAGACTTCAAAACATTATGGCCGGAGATGCGTAGATTATAAGGTTCTTCTGAAGATATTAATTTGAAGTTCATTAGGAGTCTATCATCGGAATGGATATTCCTTCACACAATTGTGTGGAGGAATAAGGAGGACTTTCCTAAGATGACTCTGGATAATCTCTTCAACAACTTGAAGGTTTATGAGTCTGAGAATAACTTTGCTAGTGCATCTATGCTAATCCAAACATTGCTTTTGTCTCACTAATCACAAGAGCTCACAAGATGTATCCACTACTTTATGGTATATCCTGGCTGCAAACAATACCAAGTAGTGATAATGTTAGTGATGGTGCAATTTGTGCTTTTCTGGTGATTTAACTACTAGTGTTCTTGTGTTGAATCAAGATCAGATCAAATTGATCGATGATCTAGAAGAGATTAATCTTCAATGTAAATGGCAATGTTAACTCTCCAAAGCAAGGAAGTTTTTGAGAATTTGGAGGACAAGTTAAGTATGATGGTCAAAGGAGAGCGGTTTGACAAAAGCAAGATGGAGTGCTTTACTGCAAGAAGAAGGTCACTTTGCAGGAATGTTGAGCTCTAAGAGTTGGTGTTAAGAAGATCACTTTGAAAGTCTGCTCCTTCTTTGCATTGGTGGCTCAAGATGGTTCGGTGATTATGATTGGAGTGATTAGATTGAAGAAGGACCTAATGCAGCTTTTCTTGCTAGTGAAGCTTCAAAAGAGCATAATTTTGCTCTTATGGCATCTTCATCTTTTGTTCAGTCCGAGGTATCTAATGAGTCTACTTGCTCTTTTAAATCATGTAATGATAAGCAAGATCTGAAAAGCTATCCCTTGAGTATGAGGAAAGAAGTAGAAAGACTAACTATGGATAACTTAGGTTATAGGGTTTGTCTAGAGAGTGTGGAAAGAAGCTTAGAATCTGTATTAAATGTGAGTTTGAGTATGTAGATAAGATCAATATATTAGGTGGTGAAATTGATCTTAAAAATAGAGATTAAAATGTTAAGAAAACTTGAACTAGCGGAGAATGAAAAAAACAAAAGGCCCTAGATGAAAAAGAAAAACATGTTGTTAGGATAGCTAAAACACAATTTGCTTTGATCTAGTTATAAATCTATAGAGGTAATCAATGAAAAGAGGTTCACGGGATAGTGATGCAACAATATGCACTTCCTCTTATGCATGCACCACTGCTAAAGAACTGTCATTTAGTAGTGAATTCAGTTTTAACAAACCTGTTGAAGGAATAAGTAAGACTGAGACACCTAAGATAAGTTCTGATATGTCCTCTGATGCTCCCGTCATTGAAGATTGGGAATCGACTGAGGAAGAAAAGTATCAACCATGACTGAAAAAGTTAGAACCTATTAAGAGAAGTTGATACTAAGACAAGCTAAATTTGTACCTAGATTTAGAGCTAAAGTTACCAAGAAAGTAGTAGAGTACAGGGAAATACCTAGGAACCGTGATGCAACAATATAAGCAGGGGTAATGAAGAAGCTTAAATGGTTTAATTTCTACAAGATTAGGTGATGAGTTTCAATGTGTTAAAAAGGCTTGTTTTATATGTGGTAGTTTGAGCATTTCTGAGAGAATTGTAATAAAAAGACCACAAGTTTGGAATCATTGGAGGGAGGGTAAATCACCAAAACTTTTCAAAGAAACAAACCCTCATCTAACAAACATGATTCCTAGCGGTGTTAATGAGGAATGGGAATACAAAATCAATTGTCCTTTGCTTCTCCCAAATGGTTCCAACCCTTTGCTAAGCAAAGTGTAAACACGGCTAAGCAAAATCAAACCAACGATAAGCCAAAAATCACCACGGATAACAAAGAAGTTTTAAAAATTCCAAAGGTGATAAGCGTCTGATGGTTGGGAATCATTTTATATTGTTAAGGCCTCGACTAGTTGGCAATGGAAACTTAAGACCAGGTTTTACATCATGTCAACGTGCATCAATGGACCTAACCAAATTTGATTATATATGATGCAGGGCGGCGGAAGTCGATGTGGCTTGGGTCCACAAAGAACTAACTTGTTTAATTTCATGTGCGAGGAGCAATCTACAAGATGAACTAAAAGACAAAGGAGTTTTTGATAGTGGTTGCTCGGGCACATGACTTGGGATGGGAGCAACCTGGAAGATTTTGAAGCTTTTGATGGAGGATATGTGGCTTTTGACAATGATCCAAAGGGAGGAAAGATACTTGGAAGAGGCACTGTCGAGCGAAATTTGGACTTTGAAAAGTCTACTTGGTACAAGGACTTAAGTACAATTTATTCAGTGTTTCTCAAATGTGTGATAAGAAAAACTGGGTACTTTTGGTGAAACTGAGTGTGTGGTGTTGTCTCTTGAGTTTAAGATGCTGATGAGAAGTTTATACAACTTAGGGTACCTAGGAAGGAAAATATATATTTTTTGATCTTAAAGATGTAATTCCTAATAGGTCCTTAACTTGTTTATTTGCTAAAGCATCCGTGGATGAGTCTAAGTTATGGCATAGAAGATTAGGTCACCTCAATTACAAAACAATCAATAAACTTGTTAAAGGGAATTTAGTAAGGGTTACCTTGAAGGTTTTGAGTGTAAGAGGCGTGTGTGGCTTGTCGAAAGGAAAACAACATAGAGCTTCTTGTAAGTCCAAAACTGTCAACACCATTTCACAACCACTGTTTGTGCTTCATATGGACTTATTTGGACCTACTTTTGTCAAGAGTTTGAACCATAAGTAGTATTGCCTAGTTATCACTGATGATTATAGTAGATTTTCTTAGGGTTTACTTTTGGTACGCTAAGAGTGAAACTAGTGAAGTTCTCAAGAGTTTCATTATTAAGATAGAAAATCTAGTGAATCCTAAAGTCAAGATAATCGAGATGTGATAATGGGCTGAATTTAAGAATGCGGATGAATCGGTTTTGTGTAGATAAGGTATAGAAAGACATTTTAGTGTTGCTAGAACACCACAACAAAATGGTGTGGCTGAAAGGAAAAATAGAACACTAATTAGGCTGCTAGGACTATGTTGTCTGAGTCTAAGTTACCAACTACCTTTTGAGTGGATTTGTGGAGCTTTGCATGTAATGCTTGAGAATAGGGTAAGGTAGTAAAGCCTCATAACAAGACCCCTATGAGTACATGATAGAGGAAGCCAATGATTGCATTCCTAAAACCTTTTGGGTGTCCTGTTACTATCTTGAATACCATAGACTACCTAAGCAAGTTTCAAGAAAAAGCTGATGATGGATACTTTTTAGGCTATTCATCAAATAGTAAAGCCTTTAGAGTATACAATAGGAGGACTAGAATTGTTGAAGAGTACTTACATGTTCAATTAGGTGAAAAGACTCTAGTGTTGAGACCAAAGGACCGTGAGTACATTTTAACATTGATATGCTAACCAAGTCTATGGATTATGAGCCTATCATTGCAGGAACTTCCACTAATGTTGATGCAGGTACTCAAAAATTACGGTGAAGAAGCAATTTCTAAGGAAGCTGATTCTCCTCAAGAGTTCTATTTGTTTAAAAAGTGGAAAGCTAGTTCTGTCTCACCCATCATTGATAAGCAAGGTCCAACTGATGATGATGTGTTGAATCTCGGAGGCAATAGTGCTCATCATCAAGATAAGGATCGTTATTGAAAGATAATTAGGTGTTGGTAGAAAGAAATTGAAAAGAAGAAAAGCGATCACCAAGCATGGATAAGCCAAACATAAGCACGGATAGAGTTAATACAACCACTGCTAAGCCAACAACTTCTACCACTGTCATTACAAGTGATATCCCTGTAAGTACTGATAGTAGTAGTACTTTCTTTGGACCACATGCAAAGCCATTACATGGTGAAGAGAAGTATCCACATGATCGATATGCTGCTTTGATTGAAATTGATACTCCCTACGATGATGAAGACATGGATGATTTCTTTAATCTTTGATTTAACTAATTTGGAACATGTCATTCATGAAAGATCACATTACCTCCACAGGATACACAAGATTCATCCCAAGGAACAAATACTTGGAAATTTGAATACTCTAGTTCAAACAAAAAGCAAGGTTAAGAACACGAACCCTTTCACGAACATGGGTTCTTTGCAAGATCTCTTCAAAAGAAAGCAGTCATAATATCCGCAAAATTGCTCTTTGCTTGTTTCTGTCTCAAAAAGGAACCAAAGAGAGTTGAAGAAGCATTATCACGAAGAAGGTTGGGTAGAATCAATGCAAGAGAGCTTCTTGGTTCAAACTTCAAGAGGTTTGGACATTGGTAGAACTTCCAACTGGTAAGAGGGCCATTGGGACAAAATGGGTGTTGAAACAAAGGGATGAAAAGGTATTCTTTGTGAGGAACAAGTCAAGGTTGGTTGCTCAAGGATACACACAAGCTGAAGGCTTGGATTATGATGAAGTATTTGCTCCAGTTGCAAGAATTGAGGCTATTAGATTGTTTTTAGCTTATGCTTCATTCAAAAACTTTATGGTGTCGGATGGATGTTAAAAGTGCATTTTTGTATGGCACAATTGATGAGGAGGTTTATGTTTGTCAACCTCCGGGTTTTGAATCTTGATCATCCGATAAGGTCTACAGGGGTGAGGAAGGCTATGTATGGTTGCATCAAGCTCTAGGGCATGGTATGAGTCATACGTCTACTTATTTGATTGATAATGGGTTTAAAGAGGGTGATTGATAAAACTTTGTTCATAAAGAAAGCACAAAGATGATTTCTTGGTTTTAGGTTTATGTAGATGACATCATCTTTGGCTCAACCAATAAAGAGCTATGCAAAGATTTTGAAAAACTTATGCATGATAAGTTTCAGATGAGTTCTATGGGAGAACTCACTTTCTTTGGGGCTACGAGTTCAACAAAAGGTGATGGTATCTTCATTAGTCAAGACAAGTATGTAGTAGATGTTTTGAAGAAGTTTGGGTTTCGGGATGTGAAAAGTGCTAGTACACCAATGGGACTCGAAACCCTTGCTACGATGATGGAAGTACAAGAGTTGATCGAGAAGTTATGCAGGTCCATGATTGGATCTTTGATGTATCTCATTGCGTAGGCGGATATAATGTTCTCGATATTATTGTGTTGTGCAAGATTTCAAGTCACACCTAATTCATCATTACATGAATGCTTTGTTAAAGAATTTTAGGTATCTTAAGGGTCATCCTAACTTGGGCCTTTGGTACTCAAAGGATTCTCCTTTTGACTTGGTGGCCTACACAGATAGTGACTATCTTTGGTGCTAGTTTGGATAGAAGTCTATAGCGGAGGATGTCGGTTTTGGGAAAGCGGACTTATTTCATGGCAAAGGTAAAACAAAACTATTGTGCAAATTCTACCCGGCTGAAGTGGTATGTGGCTCTTTAGTTGTTGTGGTCAAGTTCTATGGATTCATAATCAATTCTTTGGACTTTGGGTACAATTTTATGCATACTAAGATTTACATTGATAATAGAGCACAATATGCATCATTCAAAATCTGTTTTTATTCTAGAACTAAACATATTGAGATAAGACATCATTTTATTAGAGATTGTAATGAGAAAAGGTTGATTCAAATGGTAAAAATCCAAACTAATTTCAATGTTCTGTGATCTTCTCACCAAAGCTTTTGATGTGGGAGGTTTGATTATCTTGTTGTTAGTATTGGCATGATTAATCTCTAAATTCTCAAATTGTTTTGTACCAGGTTTGTATATATGCTGCTTATTATTATGTAATCTTAGTTTTGCTATTTTGTTTCTAACCAGCGATAGTTTGTTTCTAACCACCGATAGTTTGGTTCAAACCACGCTAGTTGTTACGTTTTCACTAACCATTTTGCGCTACAAGAATGATCATTATAGAAGTAAAAGAAGTAGTGATGCAAAGTGTTCATTCATTCATTAAAAGAAGTAGTGACAAGGTCTTGAAAATCAACTGATTGTCACTGATACTACAACTTAAATCACTGAAAGTACACCTCCAACCACTGAT
>OU343221.1:201429964-201541693 GCA_910596185.1 Chrysanthemum makinoi
TTAAATGCAACTTGTCTTTAGTCTTCTAACATGTAGCAGAAAATGTAGAACAGACTGTAGACTCGACTGTAAAGCCCCTTTTATCACTTATACCTTATCTTTATCACAAGTACCACACGAACCAAACACAAATACGTTATGCGTATGAATAAGAAGAAAGGAAAGAACTTGGTGACTTGAATGATAGAATTCCTATGTATGTTTAGAGAGGTAGAGAAAAGAAGATGAAAACAATAAGTTGTATATTGCTTCAAAGGAAAACACACACACACACACTCAAGCACACCCCTCAAATGACATACTTGAGGGGTATTTATAGTACAAGTAGAAGATGCCCTAAGGCTTGGCCATGGGCCTTGTATGGGCTTCGTATGGATTGGATTGGACATGGATTGATATAAGGCTAGCTTAACTAAACTTATACCCATTTAACTTAGTCCAATCCACGAGCCCGTTGACTATTCTATCACGATATCTACCACGCGTTACAAAGTTCCTAATCGTGAATGACCATCACTTCTAATATAAACTATTAAGGCTAACAATCTCCCCCTAAGGGGTGGTCATTCAAATGATGCTCCACTTGATAAGGTCTTTACTTTTCTCGAGCTTGAACTTTGCGTGTAGATATAGAATAGTCTTGATTCTTTGTTCCTTCATGTTTTGTGATCAGATAATGTGGTTGTCTGCCGTTGTCAACTTCGTTGGTTAGGTGTCTCTACGTCTTTCTCCACCATGCTAACACTTCTATTTGACTTTGAATTACCAATGATGAAGTTCTCGAGTCTTTAAACTTTGTAGATTCTTTGACATTGACGAAGAATCAATTTTAACTTTGTGTTTCCATTGATTTTGCTGAGAACTTTCATGTGTTGTTGGTATGAGCATGTAGAGAATCTGCACGATCCATCCGCTCCAGAGCTTCCATAAGAAGAAAACATAAAACAGGTTAGTAATAAGCGGATTCCGGCTCTTACAAGTTTGAATTTCGAGGGTGTTAACAGCATAGTGTGAAAACACGTCTCTTATTCTCACAAGGGCCGTTCCTGAACTGGAGTCCCACAAGTGAGATAACGCGATATACCGAAATACATCTACAGTTCAGATGAGTCGCTGAGGTGCACCGAAGCATCACCCCACGACTGTAGACCGTTTGAGACACACTAAGCGTAATCCATAAAGAATTACCGAAGTGACTGTGTGCTGATTGATGTTGACCCTGGCAGGAATTTCCATTCAATCACTGAGGATTATAGTTGTAAAACTTCTCATAAATGTTCTGGCAGATTGCTAAGACCTGCGTAGGACTCTAGAATATATCACTTGTGTCCTTATTGATGAACAACAAGCGATGTCATGTCATGTGTTCCTATGAGATCTTTTGATGAATCTCGTGGCTCTAGACTCAATTAGTGCATTTTGGTTTTTCCTGAGCGGAGACTAGGGAGAGGGTCTCCTTCTTCAATATCAACGATCTCTAAGAGAAAGTCGATAGATTATGTAGGGTTCCCAGTGAGAATGAAACAAATCCCTTTAAGAGGAATTGAGTGGCTAGAAGGTTAGGTGCAGTGCGCCACTGGGTCCATGACGTCTTTGTCTTCAATACCAGTGTCATCTTAGTGACAACCAAGAGAGATGAATTGAACCCGGTTTCTGCCCTAAGGTTGAATATGGAGGGCTATTTCTTTTCACCCTTTCTTTTACTTTTCTTTTTAATTCTTCAACCCCTTCTTTCTCATTTCTCACATTACTTCCTTTTTCAATCATTCCTAAGGACTTCTAGTTCTAACTATTTGTGATGTCCTTGGGTAGATCTCTCCGGCTCTGGCGGATCATAGGACGAATTTCCTATCCTTAGTCACCTTATAACTCCATGACTGTCCCATGTTGCCATAAAACCATTTTTCTTGAAAATCTCTCAAAGTGTTTATGATAGAAAACATGTTTGAAACACTCCGAGAGTTTTATATTTTCAGAAACACTCCCCCTTCATATGTGCTTATAAGTTTTGACAGAAATCAGCACATAGAGGGTAGAGTTCGCACTTTTGAATTGATCGCTCATGATAGACAATTCCCCACGAGACACGGTTACGTTGCCTAGTTAAAGAGTTCCATTGTCAGTTTTTAGGTGACAACTAGCTCTAATAACTAACTTGAAGATGTAAACACTCCTTGAAAAGGAAGTTAGACCCATGAAGGTGCATATCTATCACAAGTTTCTCGAGATGGTACATTTACTGACTTTGATTCCCGTCAATTCATTGGTTCCGTCTGAGTCGAGCTCATTTTGAGATTCAAACAACGATCATTAAACTTTTTGATCACATTTTAATCACGTTTCTCCCCCTCAAAAATAGCATATCCATGATGTTTTTGAAACAAAATGATTAAAAGATATGTTTTTCGGAAAGCATTTGGAGAGAAACTGATTTATCATGAATTTTGGAACAATTTTTTGTTTTATACTCCCCCTTAACGAAAGCATATTTTTCATACAGAAAATTTAGAGTCAATTAAGGGTTTAGAGGGAGTTATCTTGGTACCAAATGTGAGAGATTTTGAAAAATATTTTTGAAAAATTTCGAATCAATGGTACGCAAGATGATGAAGATTTTGAAAAATATTTTGAAGATATTGAAGAAGAATTATCTTCATTTGTTTTAGGATAAGTGCTCGATATTTACGAAAATCGATTTTGCGTAGCACTTTCCTTTCTTTAAAGATCGGGTTGCAAGCGGAAATACTTACAAGCCATTATGTTTTAAGGAATAGTGCTTGAAAAAATATTTAAAAACCTTTGATTTTGATAAGCACTTTCCTTTCTTTGAAGCGCGGGTCCTGAACTGATGTGTCCAGAAGCCATTATTTTGAATTCCGGGTTTCGTACTGAAGTATACGAAAGCCATTATTTTGAAGAAATTTTGAGAAACGACATGTTTTGGAAAACATATTAAAGAACTCTCGCTCAAGCATCTGTACATACCCGTATCATTGTTGAATGACATTTCTAGAAACGTACAGAATATCGATTATACGAGACATGTCGTGAGAAGAATATTTTTGATTTTTTGATTTTATATTGTTTTTGTATTTTTTGAAAAAATTTATATTTTTATATTTTGCTTTTGTTGGTTTTATAAAAGAAATGGAAAATCAAAGATAGAAGAAAGAGAGAATGAAGACGAAGATTTTACAGAATTAGAACCCTCTGATGAGCTGGGTTCTGAGATATTTGATTCACCTGCAACCAAAGAAGAAGAGTTTTCACAAATAACAGTGTTAGAAGTACAAGATTCCTCATGGTGAGGGTGATCACTATCAACGGTTGTAGTGGTTTTGACTTCCTTATCTTGATGAGTTTCACTATTATCTGTGTTGGAGCAAGTATCAAAAATATTTCCTGTGGGAATCCATCTAAGACCTATTGTGCTGAAAACTTTTCCCGTGGGTTTCCACCTAAGGTAAGATCTATGAGTTGTTTTCTTATCGAGATCACGCGGAAGACTCTTTTTAGAAAAACTACATCCTGAAGAGATCCACCTATTAGGTTTCCTTTTGATGTTCATCTTGTCAACGGGTTTGTTTCTATTTGGTGTCTTAGTGGATTGTGCCTCGGCACGAGAATTATCTTTCTTGAGATATTGTAAGGCACATGCATCATGATTAGCTGAAAAGACACATTTTTACATGTAGTACAGACAAATTCAATATTCTTGTTTAAAATAGCAACTTTAACTTTGTCACTACAGTCTTTTGGAAATTGATTCTTGTTCGAAAAAGACTTAGAATTCCTAGTGATGTTTTCTAAGGGCATAGCATTTTCTTTTGCGCAACTACTCTTAGATGTAAGCCAATCCCTAGTCTTTTGTAGAGTGTTCCTAGGTAATGGTTTACTACTACTAGCAGTGCCTTGAAATCTTGTAGAATTCATCACCCTAGATGTTGCACCTAGAATTCCGTCTTTTTGAGTCTGTGCCTTTTTCCTAGCTTTTTCTAGATAGTGATTGTTGACCATGTTGTTAGAACCGACAGATTCTTTAACTGGATTTTTGGTCACATTCCGTGTAATATTCCTAGAAATGCCAGGTGTAATCACTTTTGGTTTTTCAAAAACCGCTTTACCTTTTTCAAAACTTTTGATAATTCTCTTTTTAATAGGCAGGGACTGTGGAGTGACTGGTTTTGACAAATCATTTTTCTCATTGACTTTTGGAGGAGGCTGAGAAATTGATATTTTTGGTTTGAAAACCGGTTTGGGAACATTTGTTTTCTCCTCGGTCAATGGTTTTGCAAACTTAGTATCCACAGCCTTTCCTTTTTGACTTTCCAACTGAGCTCTCAAAAGATCATTTTGCTCTTTCATGTCCTTGTAGGCACACTCATACGACAGTTTGTCATACTTGCATTCCTCAGATTTTCGATCAAGCTTTGTTTAAAATAGGACACGTTTTCTTTTTCAAGTTTTTCAAGAGCTTTTTCATATTTTGAAACAATTGCGGAGGTCTCACACTGGAGTCTTTCATGATCTTCAACAGAATATGTTTGCAAAATGATGGACATAATATCGAGAGTCAGAACATCTTCGAAGAGAGAGTCATTTAAAGTTTCCAAAACTTTGATGTGTTCAACACTTTCATTAGCTTGCTTTACTAGGGATTTATGGTCCTTGACAAAGTCACTCGTTTCTTTCAAAAGTGCTTGTTCAACATGAATTACCCTCGCACTGATGGCAGTTAACGGAGGGGCAATTTGGGTTTTAAAAAACTCTTTTGTTTCGTCATCATGACGAGTAAACCAGATGTTAGTTGTAATATTGGTTTTAGACTTGACAGTCTCTTGAAGATACCCAATTCTAGTTTTAACGTCATCTAAAATGCTTCTAGTATCACTTGTGTTAAAAGGATTGTTTGAAGACATTTGTTCGATTTTCGAAAGAGATTTGGAAACTAAAACTGGTTTCAAAACTGGTTTAGAAACTGGTGTTGACACTTTGTTTGAAACACTTGGTGTCGTGGAAAACGTTGATTGTTCTTTTTGATTAACAAAAGTAATTCCATTAATTTTGTTCCATTTGTTATAATCAATCGGTTTGAGATCTGGATTCTTTTGTTTCATTTTTTATCTACTCTCCTCAGATAGTTCAAACGTTTCAAGAGAATCACGAACAATTATGGGTTCATGCAAAGGTTTTCCATTGTTCAACACATTCTGAGATTTCTGAGCTTTCTTGAGGAACGAAGAAGGGTCGTTACCAAGTGCCATTTTATGTGAAGTATGAAAACGCTGATTTACTTGGTTTGAAAGCATCTTGTTTGTTTTATCTGAATGACCCGTTGTGAGAAGCAAATTGTCCAAAGCTTTAATTTTCTCATTTTATCCAGAATTTCATCAAGAAGAGAACCTTCACGTTTTGAAAAGTCAGCAATCAACTTTTTCTTCTCTTTTTCAAGATCAGAAAACAGTGCTTTTGTTTAGAAAGTTGGTCATTTAGATCTGAAATTTCCTTGTTTAAAGATTTAATTTTCAAGTGAGAATTCACATCAAGTGTGTTATACTTGATTTGCAATTCTTTTTCTCTTAAAACAGAATCTCAATAACCAATTTCTAATTCGGACAATTTGTTTGTATGAAATTCATAGGCTTTGGCGTGCTCCTTGTAACTCTCAAGCTCAGCGGTCAATTTAGCATTCGCGGCCTTAACTTCGCGATTGACCGTTCTAACTTTCTCAACTTCAATGCCACATTGATTGATTAATGATTCAACATAAGCACGTGTTTCCTCATCAGTCTCAGTATTTTGTGCCACACAACCTCCACTAGGATCCACATATGGAGTTTCGGAGTTCGTATTGCTACAACTCGGATTGTCCAGGTATGTATCATAAGTGGGTGCTGGCGTCACAGAATTATGTTTGTCATGAGTAAACACATCAGATATGACATTGTTATAACATGGATCAATGATTGGTACCTTAGATACTGCATTTGCGTCATAGCAGACGGAGGTGCGTCGTCGAGTCGTCGTACTTAGTCTCTGAAGATTTGCCATTAAGACGCAGTTTGCATTGATGTCCTTTCGGTCTTCCAAATCATCCATAATAGCGAAAAAGTCATGTTCCTCAGCACTCAGGCTGCATTCCAGATTCTGCCTTTTGTGCTAACAACATAGCTTTCTGAAGATACGCAAAATCCTTCTTTTTCGGCTTAGTAGGAAAATTCCTTGCCATGTGACCCACTCCTTGACAGTTATAACACTTAATCTGATTACCCTGATTCATATTTCCATAATTCCCAACGACTGGAGCTGCAACATACCCATTCTGATTACCCACTGCTCTATTCCCAACATTCTGTCCCATCTGATTTCTAACATGCTGACCCGACCGATACCCGATACGAACCGCCTGATTACCGATGCGACTGTTAAAAGCTTTATCCAATAAAGAAAATATTTGTTGCAAGGTCGCTTCGGGTCAGTTCAGGATCGTGATTCTAGTTCCTGGTATTGTTGATCCGGATAGAATTGTTGTTGTGGTTGTGGAATGTATTGCTGCAAGTTGTTGTTGTTGGAAGATGATGAAGCTTGTTGTTGTGTATTTACTGAAGGTTGAGTCTTTGCAATAAGTGCCAATGGATCATGATTCTTTGCCAGTCTTTCTTTCCTGACTTCATTCACTTCAGCTTGGTTTTGTTTTAGAAAATCGTTGAGTTGATCAAAGTTCACCTGATGAAGGTCTTTTGTTTGGTTGACAATAGTGACATATCGTCCCCATTCTTCTGGAAGATTATTCAAGAACTTGATGTTTTGAACGATTGTTCTGGGTGCCAACTTGTTTCTGATAAGCTCATTCATCAAAGTGCAAAACCTTCCATAGTAGGATTCAATGGATTCTCCAGGTGTAGATGTAAACTTCTCCCATTCAGTTAGCAGCTTGTTTTCCATGTCTTGTTTACCAATTTCTGTTCCATAACATAGTCGTCTAACACGTTCCCACATATCGAAAGCAGTTTCACAACTGTCTACAGCAGCAAAAATGTCTATTGGTAAACCCAGTTGGACAATATGAATTGCCATGTCATCTGCATCGACTTGTTTCTGATCCTCTTCAGTGTATTCTGATTCAGTTTGAAGATGAGAGGATGGTGGGATGGGAGGTATTGCATCAGCATTTCCAGGGACATGGACTTGTCGAGGTTTGAAGGGTCCATCCTGAATGGATTTAATCATGAGTTTCCCATTAGGTTTGGTCTTGATGTAGCAGAGCATTCGACTTGTCCATTGAAGATAACCACCTTTTGCCAACATAGGAGGTCGGTTTTCAGCACCGGCTGCATGAATGTCTTGTTGAGTTGCCATTGATGAAGGTATGATATGATAAAGTTGATGTAGGATCGATTCAACGATAAAGGAGTTGTGGTTGATGAAGATTAAGCCCGGTTGAGGTGTTTCTGAAAGTCGTACTCGTAACCTTGGTTCAAAAACATTTTCGCCCAAAATTTGAATTTCACTATAAAAATCAATTCTAAGGTCGTATGAAAATTTTGAGTAATGACAATTTTGACGCCAAATTTGACCCGAAAAATTTGAATTTAGGCCCAAAAATTTGAATTTTTGACCAAAATTTTCACAGTTAAACCAAAATTTGAATCTCGCGTAAAAATTGAACGTTTAGTCTCCTCAAAAATTTAAATTTTACTCAAGTTTTCCCGCCAAAAACTTGAAGTTACGAGTAGGAAATGGTTACGGGTAGGGTCTTATGCGTAGGAAGCTTAGGCGTAGAGAACAGAAGTTACGAGTAGAGTTGGTGCTTAGGCGTAGGATCTTATGCGTAGGATCTTATGCGTAGGATTCCTTAGGCGTAGGATTCTTATGCGTAGAAAGTATCTTACGCGTAACCTTAGGCTTATGCGTAGACAAAAAAACTTAGTCGTAAAACCTTACGCGTAATTATGAAGTTATGCGTAGAGTTACTCGTAAGCTTTTAGCTTATGCGTAAACTATGGTTAAGAACCAAAAATCCTTTACACTGTCACAGCGCAAGGGATATCCACAAGTCGAAGTGTTCCACACACTTATCCAAGTGAGGGAAGCACTGAGTAACCGTTAAAGCTCGAAGAATCTGCACCAAAAAGTTATGAGTAGAAAACTAGGGTTTTGACTTTTTGACTTCTACTCGTAAGAAATTTCCAATGATTCAAACGATGTCTCTTGCACAGATATCCTTAAAAACACTCGAATAACTCAAAAATGATGAACTTTTTCACCCAAAGTTGCTAGAAAAGTTACGAGTAGAAATGACCAATGAACCAAAAACGAGTTTAAAACTTAACCAAAACGCGTAAAGCTTCGAACTTTTTGCAAAAAACTGAAACTTTAGCACCAAATATACCTTAAACCACAAGAATCTTGAATTTTTAAGTGCAAAAATTAAAGCTTTATGCGTATCAAATATGTAAAACGTGAGCTTAACGCGTATCTTACCAAAACTTCAAAACAAACACAAACACTCCTAAACCATTGTTAGGCGATTGATACCAATTGTAAAACCCCTTTTATCACTTATACCTTATCACAACAAGAACACGTCTCACACAAACACCCACGTTATACAAACACAAACGTAGATAAGAAAGATTAAGATGAAGAACTTGGTGACTTGAATATGAATTCGTGTATGTTAGAGAGGTAGAGAAAAGAAGATGAAAACAATAAGTTGTATATTGCTTCAAGGAAAAACATACACACACACACTCAAGCACACCCCTCAAATGACATACTTGAGGGGTATTTATAGTACAAGTAGAAGATGCCCTAAGGCTTGGCCATGGGCCATGTATGGGCTTCGTATGGATTGGATTGGACATGGATTGATATAAGGCTAGCTTAACTAAACTTATACCCATTTAACTTAGTCCAATCCACGAGACCGTTGACTATTCTATCACGATATCTACCACGCGTTACAAAGTTCCTAATCGTGAATGACCATCACTTCTAATATAAACTATTAAGGCTAACATCGACCTTCTTCAAGATTGTGCAGTTGGGGAATAGATAGTTAACATCTTCAACTCACACCAAAAAGCATCCCACCAAAAGGCATCCCAATTAACTTACATCTTGCAAATCCCCTTAACTAAAATCCCTCCCAATCAAACAAGAACAGAAAGATGTTCATCAAGGAAATCATCAATCAGGCCGCAACGAACACACAAGATGGTAACACCAAACTACCAATCACATCAAACAAGAACAGAGAGATTGTTTGGAATCATCATGTTGATGTATACGTGAAGCATTAACCGGAAGCACTTTGTCGATAAACTCATCAATCCGAGTGAAGATGTCAACCAACGGCTCTTAGAAGAGAAAAACTCCATGTGAAGATGACCCGATAAGAAGAAGCTCGGTTCTTACATGAGTTTAGAGCCGTATGACCATTTATATTCTCAAATATCAATCAACAATGCAAAAAATTCACACTTCTTCTCCCCCTCAAGAATTGCATACGGAGATGCCATTCTTGACTAAATAAGTGAAATCATCCAAAAGTAGTCTATTCACACTTCTCCCCCGTAAAATTAGCACAGGATGTCGCCATCGTCATTATGGTTGAGAAAGTGGAATCAGAAAACAATCAACAGTAGCCCGGTTCACTTGATGACTGAAGCGCATGGAAAAAGTATGAAGCATGTTGATGAGAATGGTCATTATAAGAAGATTTCTCTTCTTCAGAAGATAAAGCGCACTGAAGCGTACACTTTTCTTTTCTTTAGAGAACGAGGCCTGAACTGATGTGAACAGACGTCATAAGAAGATTTCTCTTCTTTGGAAGATAATGCGCACTGAGACGTACACATTTTTTTTCTTTGAGGTACGAGGCTTGAACTGAAGTATTCAAACGTCATAAGAAGATTTCTCTTCTTTGGAAGATAAAGCGCACTGAAACGTACACTTTTCTTTTCTTTAGAGTACGAGGCATGAACTGTTGTGTTCATACGTCATAATCTCTCTCTTTTCAATCTCTTGGCAAAACATGTAATCAATCACCATTATCATTCAGTAGGCTCTTTGTAGTGACAGCTGATGGAGATAACCCAATATGATGAATTTGACCCTGAATTAAACTAACCCGAACTCGTGACTTAAACTTGCACATATGTAACAAAGAGCGGTGCCGAGACTTCATGCCCATTTGAATCTCTAAGTACTCTATACTCTTCAACCAACCAACCATCGAGTATTAGACGTATATCACCTCTTGAAAATCCACAATCGAATGTGACACTGAGCACTACAACGTAACTCCTTAAAGTGATAGTTATTTTGAGGTGATAAGAGCCCAATTCCCCCAAGTGGTAAAAGAAAAGGTAAAAGTCACTCAACAATAACTAGATTTCCAAGTCTTCGTTTTTGATAATAAGCTCGAACAAGGATCATGAAGAATCTTCATCCATCCATCCCCGATACCTTCAGATACTAAGTACACTCGCCCGTGATAATTCACTTCAACCTCAAATAAATAATAGTGAATTAACTCCGTTGTCACATCTTCTGGTTAAAAGCTCAAATCTAGCCTCTTTTGACGTTTTAAGTGAACTATGATAATGGTTTCATCCCGACCATGGTTAAAAGCACATCACCCCATAAAACCATGTAATAACCAAACTGCCATGACGATAATCCAAACATACATCCAATTCATGAAATACACCCTTTTATCCCTTCTTCGAAGCAGAAACCGTAGCACCAACATCAGAAAAGATTCCGAAATGCACCTTCCTTTTCTCCAGGATGGTTTCATCATTACGGGATTTTACAACTCTATGGTTTAAACCGAAAAATAGATTCTTTCGCGGGATATTACAAAACCAAGAATAAACCGTAAGATAGATCCGGAAATGTACTTTACTATTACCAGGATGTTTCTATTGTCACGGGATTTTACAAGTCAAGACAAAACCATAAACAATGTCAGCTTGAATGTGTTATGACAACTTTGGTTTATGTGAATATCTGTTTTAGGGGAAACATGCAGCGGTTCATCAATGATTCTTTCACCGACATCAACACCCATTAAACACTTTGGTAGACACACCATTCACGAATTATGTCAGCTGTTATGGTGACCATATGGAGAAGTAAACCCGATAAGCCAAACTTGATCATGAAGTAAAATTCCCCAGATTTGTTACTTAAACTTGTACTAATCCACGTGAAAAAGAAACGGTGTACCCAATGTACAAAACCTCTTGACATTCTCAACTGAGTGAGACACCGAAGTGATAGCTACGTTGTGGGTTAAGTGAGAAAGAATCACAAATGCAACTAAATAGCCAAGTCTTTATCACCCTCTATAAACGCCCAAACAAGTCATCTTCGCAGAATGGAAGTAAGAAAGAAGTCAAAAATTAAGTAACAGCGCCCGAACAACCTCACTTCAAATCCAAATAAGAAATATCGTACAAACAACCCCATAGTCAACCTTGTTCAAGTATCAAATCAAGCCGAGACATAATATACTATGTGAGAATGTGTAGCCCAAAGAATCAAACCTCATAACTCATCAAATCTCATCATCCAATCTCATATCATCAAGTCTCATTTTCACAAATCTTTTCATCACATAAAATTTCAATCCCGGTCCGGTCAATGAAATTACTTGCAATGATCATCTCATGCATTCATATATCTTTGTCATATAACAAGTTGCAAAGAATTTGACCCGGCTCCAAGTAAAAAAACGTTTGAATCAACACTTCAATACCACATCTATAATACCGGACAAGAGCCTCGAACATATTCAAGATCAACTAAAACTCAAGTCGTGAACAAATACCTCGTGAAATATTTATACCAAAATTACCACTTCATTAAAAATTTGTATCCTCAAATTTAAAAAAATCGGATAACAAACATTTTAATTAGTATACCACTTAACCCAAGTCCTATGTCACGTCTAAATAACTTCAAACCCACGATCCAAATATGTGAAGTTCAAATCCAACATAGTAGTACCGAACTTGTCCATGTACATCCAATGACGGCCCAATATATATCAGAGGCCCACGTTCCATAAACCCAAGCAGGAAAACTAATAACTGGTTATATAAAAGAGTTGCCCTAATTTATCTCATTTAGACAAAACCTAATCTCTCTCATATCATTTCCTCCGCCTCTCTCCTTCAGTAGTTACACATCACATGACAAACCCTAGAATATCTCAACTATTTGTCCGCCTCTTTTCACTGAATACAAAAAAATCGTCACTACCCATCAACAAATAAGATCAAACTAAATGACATGATATCCTCCCTTGTCATGACCGTCCACCCCATCTTCAGTAAAAACATGGAGACCTCGCCACAGAGATGGCTTGAGGAACCACACTCAAATAGGCCACAGGGATGGCATGGGTTGAAGTATCGGCATAAAGATCAAGCCAAGGTAGGTTTAACGAATTTTTTTTGTCCTTGAGCTTTTGTTTTAGTTTCGTTAAAAATGAACACATGACAAATGAGTTAACATGAGTTGTTAAACTCTTTTCATAATTTCAAATATTTAACCGAGGTAAGCATCAAACATAAGTGAAAGGGGACCAAGTTGACTTCGATTTTAATTTGGTTTTACAATTAACGACTCAATGATTTGATTCAATAATATTGTTGAAATCACTTCATTAAGGTCGAAAATTATCAAAAAAAACTTTTGATCGATGATGGTAAAATATCTTTCGAATGCTCGACCTTTAGAGGTCTTGATGATTCATTAATTTTCACGAAAGAATAAACTGAGATCATTGATGTGTGAAATCTGTGTTAACGTTTTCTGATTTGAGTCTTGGTAAGGTTTAGATTAGTATGTAGATGAGATGGAGGATGAGATAGAATAGTTTTGATTGGATGTTGATGAAGTATTTGGTTTATTATTGATTTGGGTCTGTTTGCTGCAGCTTCTTCTTCTCATTTTCTTAGACTGAAAACAAAGGACCAAGGATGGTTTATCAACCAGAGGTTGTGTGATGTTTTGGTGTATGTTTATCATGGTCGAGTCATATTCTTCCTCATCTTGTTTTCTGTCAAGTCGTTAATTCCAAAACAAGTCGCTACCAAATTTTCAAAGCAAGTCTCTACAAGTTGGCGGTTAACACAACTCGCTAACTTGTTCAATAACAAGTCGCTACCGATTTAAAGAGTTAAGTCGCTAATGTTATGAGTCAAGTCGCTAGCTTGTAAATACAAGTTTCTAGGTTAAAGTCACACAACTCGCTATGCAGCAGATTCATTGTACATGGACAGAATTTGACTCAACTCGCTAAGAAGAACAAAATGCTAAATAGCATTTTGACAACTCGCTAACATCATCTAGACAACTCGCTAAGAAGAACAACCACGACCACTTTTCCGACCATATTCACAATAAACCCATAAAAAGTAAAAAGTGACAGAAAATATGCTTCATTGACCCGTTGACATCTAAAAAATGACCAGAATGATATGACCATTACAACATGGAAAAAACTGTTTGGACAAAAAGGTATTGTAACTTAGAGACCATGACTTTTGACCACAATATGACAATATTCCCAGTTGGTAAACAGACGAGTCACAAAGATAATATAAGAGCTGTTTGGATAGCAAGTGACACAAGACAGATTTGATCATGACTAGATGACTTATTGTTTTAAACCAAAAGAGGATACAAGAACAGTTTACCCATGATATGCCGACCACACAAATACACAAAAACAGTTACAAACAAGTATCAAAACCACAAAAATCATCAAAGCACAACAACCTTGGCTCTGGTACCAATTGTAGGATCGTAATATTATTGTGTTGATGATTCGGGTGGTCTTGGATGATCAAAATACATGTTTGCCATTAGAGAGAGAAGTAGAGAGTTGGGTGTTTTCTTGCTAGAGACTTGGTATACAAAAGTATGGAATGTTAGATTGAAAAGCACCACCCCTTCCATAGATGGAAGGGGTATTTATAGTTACAAGAAATACGACCTCCTATCGGCCTGTGGATCAGGTATACAGTGGGTAAAGACCCGTCCTTCCTCCACGGTGTTGCACTAAGCTATACTACGCTACAAACTAATAAATAAACTACTAAATAACGTAACTAATGACAAGTCTACGAGCTAACTTAAGCTAGATAACATTTGGGGTGACCGACTCTTCACTATGAAATTTTCTAATTCCTAACAAGTTTCTATTCTGTGTTTTAGTCAGTTTTAAGCTTTTGAATTATCAAACTTTATATTTTATGTTTCGTACTTTCAGGTTTATAGTTTTTTAATATAAATAAAATTATAAAAATAAAATAAAATAATAAAAAAAAGGAAAAATCCATGGGGTGTACAAAATGTATTATTATGAGTTTATGACCATGTATAGCATGAGTTGATATCCCATAAACTATTTTATACGTTTATTTTTTATCTTATTTTTAGTTTTTCTTATGAGAATTTTCTTTATGAACCTCGTAATAGCAAACTAAAGATTCTGATATTTGAAAATTACAAACTATAGCAAACTAAAGATTCTGAAATTTGAAAATTACAAACTACTAGCAGGGTACCCTAAAATAAAAATTTTCGATGAATAATGTATTTTAGTTTATTATGTTCTACAATAAATTTACGGATATCAAGAATTTCGTATAGTCCGTGCCTGTTCGGGATCGACCCCGTTGGCCCGTGTCTGCTCGGGCTCTAGCCATTTTGGTCCGCGCCTGTTCGGGCTCAAGCCCATTTGGCCCGTTGCCCGTTCGGGCTTGAATATTTGTATAATGTGCTTTATTATTTGTAGTAGTGAAATTTAATGCAGGAATTGTGTTTAATTTGGTTGTACAATATGTTTGATAATTTGCATTTCTTATGTAAGGGGTGTTTTAATAACTGTATTAATTGTATTTGTTGACCAGTTAAATAATTGACTACATTAAATAGCATTAATGTGGTGTTTTGTTGTACACTATGCTTCTTGTCTTGTACGACTGAAAATTATGTGCATTAAAGTGTTGTACACTATGTTTCTTTTCTTGTAAGTAGTAGTCATTATAGTCATTAATAACATTGACCACTTTAATAGCATTAATGTTGTAAGTCTGAAAATAAGTCTGAAAATTACATCATGCTTATTTTGTTATACACTATGCTTATTTTGTTGTAAATCTGAAAATTGGTTGCAGCTATTGTATATTATGCTTAAATGGTTGTAATTTTTGGTAAAGGGGTGTTTTTAATAGTATTAATATTGTTTGATAGAATCTTGGTCTTAAAATGACACCACGCTTTATTTTGTTGTACAATATGCTTACTTTGTTGTAATTCTGAAAATTGTGTGCATTAAATTGTTGTAAATCATGCTTAATTTCTTGTACGTCTTAAAATTAAGAGTGAGGTGCCTTCATGCATTATATGTAGTATAGATAAAACATTAGACTTTTTGTTTGAACAAAGTATTTTTTAATATTGACATCGATCGGTTAATAACTGATGATCAAAACTTAACGAATAACTGTGAACGATATAATAAACCAAACAGATGTTAAGTGGGCCAAGGGTTTTGATGATTGTTGGGCCAAACTGCTTAAAAAAGTATGAGCCTGTATGTGTACTCTTTGTAACCGTAAAACTTGTTTCCCACATATAATTTGGTACTACTAACTTACTAAGCAAATCTAAAGTATTTTAAACTTTCGCATGTTTTAAAACCTGGCTTTTTTAATTAATTCGTAATATTACGACTCGTTATTACATGTTTTGTCTTTTTTTTAGGTGGTTGTTTGGTGTCAAATAACTTAAATTTAATCTTTGGTCACAAATTTAGATTTCAACACAATAAATAATTTAAAATAACAATTGAACATTGAATATACCAAACGCCCATGGATAATGAGTATTCTTATATGTACATGTAAATTTTTGAACCCGCTGATAAAATTTGTTGTTCATCAGAAGAAGTTTGTCAAAATGATCGGAAAACTAATGCTCACCGGAACTTCGCCTATATGAAATTAATTATAAAAGCAGAGTGATATATCCTTCATTAAATATAGCAGGGTACCCGCGCACAGCGGCGGCGGGTACCATGTGACTAAATTTTATGACGAACAAATGTTTTAGATGTGTGTATTTATATAGTGAATGCAGTTATATGTTTTTAATAATCATTATTGATAATAATGATCTTTAGCGGTTACCGAGTTGTAGATGATTGAAAATTGTATTTAATTTAATAGAAACGTCCGAATTTGAATTTTAATAGAAACGTCCGAATTTGAATTATAAGTCTTTATTTTATAGTAAGTGTGTAGGCTTATTTTTTTTAAGACTTTCACTTTAAGAATGATCTAAATACATTATAATGTAGTTAAGATAAAATTTTCATTCATCAAACTGAACAAGAACCTACACTTTTCAATAGTGATTGAACCAAAATCGATCAGATTAAACAAAAACCCAACCTTTTATCTGTAACAATTCGTATTTTCATGTTACTATTCATTTTCGTATTTTTACAATTCACTTTTACTATTCACTTCCGTATTTTTTATTTTACATTTTCGAAACTTAACTTATTTCCATGATGATACTAAAGTTTGACACTCATCGGGTCATTTTTGTAACATATGTCCAAGTTACCGTTTTCCCAAAACCGTGTCTTAAATTTACGTTTATGTCTAAACATCATTTAACATCCCGCGTGTAATGAAAACGACTCTGAACATTGTTATCACATTAGAGTAAGTTTTAGTCACTTATAATCAATATATGAAATTTTAAAATTTAATTTCAAATGTTACCAAATAGACCATTTGTTTTACGAGTCTAAACTCGCGTTTTAATCATTTTTACTTACACACAGACTTAACCTATACATGCACTGCATTTTCTTAGACATTTAGATACTTTTACATTTTGGAAAAAGTCAAACTTATTTCCATCCTCCTTTGACCATAAAATCATCCCTTGATTTTTAATACTTCTGGTTTTAGACTTAACGAATATTTAACACCGACCGACACTAGACTAGGCCCAGTCTAAACATTATAAGCCTTTTAGGTACATAGTAATTATATTAGAAAAGTCACATTTCACTTTTTTCCATTTTTATATAAACTCCGTACGTTTTACGCGTTTTAACCTACGTTTTCAGGTTTTAACACCGTATACGCCATCCATTAAACATATCACTCATTTAATATGATAATATAGAGTATATTAATAATTTTTAATATTTTTATAAGTTTATTATTTTTTCAATACCCGGTTCTAAGTTTCGTGATTTAAATCCGTAACGTTCGTAATTACCCGGATCAAAACTACCTCCGTAAGGTCAAGATAATATCTAAAACTCATTCAACTCCTCATTTTACGCCCTAGGTGGCATTTTCAATGAGTCACCAAGCCACTTGGCTTGGTGATATAACATCTTACTTAAGATGATTACATGTGTTAAACTTAACCATTAAGTATTACTCTTATATGTAGTAAACTGCTACTATAAATACTAAGCTAAAACTTCATAATTTCTTGCACTCATGTTGGAATCACTCATAACTTGTATTTCAAGTGTTAGTCATTTAATATGTAATAGGTTGCTTTATTAGGCTTTTATGTTAGTTATAAAGGCTAGGCTCATGTAGAAAGCCCATAAGCCTATGCCAAAGCCCAATAAGGAAGGAAGGGACTAGATATGTTGCCCTAGCTCTCTTCTCCTATAAATAGACTTGTAAACCTTCACTTGAAGGTTGGTTGTTCACTCTACATAATCTACGCATAAAATTTATATATTCATACGTGTGTATTGTGTTCATCCGATCATCTCTACCTATATTTCTTACATATTGATCCTTGTGTTAACTTATGGTGACCTAACAGTGGTATCAATCGCCATCTAGTTGGGTGAAACATATTGTTTTTGAAGTTTTGGTACTATACGCGTGGTTTAGCGTTTACACTTTTCATACGCATAAAAGCTTTGATTTTTAGACTTGTAAACTCAAGATTCTTGTGGTTTAAGGTTTATTTAGTGTTAAAGTTTCAGTTTTTTGCATCAAGTTTCAAACTTTACGTGTGTAGATTAGTTTTTAAGCTTGGTTTGTTTCGTGTCTCATTTGTTACGCGTACGGGTGAAAGTGTCTTTGGATCATCAAGTTTCAAACTTTATTGTTGTTTTCGTGATTTTGAAGCTGTTTCATCATTAAAATCAGGTTTACAAAACATTCTTGGGCATAAAAATCAGTTTTGGTGAATTTGGTACTTACTACGCCTAGCTAAACCCTAGTTTTACGCTTCAGCATCTACGCCCAAGTCATTCTACGCCTAAGTCATTCTATGCCTAACAGTTTCCTACGCCTAAGGTTTTCTTCATTTGATCTTCGAAGCTGTTGGTTTACTCAGTGTTTTCTTTCTTGGATAAGCCTGAAAACACTTCGACTTGTGGATATCTTTTACACTTGGATAAGTGTAAAGGATTTTTGGGTAAAAACCCTAGTTTTACGCCTAAGCTCTAAAGTTTACGAGTAAACACTCTACGCCTAAGTCTAACTTACGCGTAAGGTTCTTACTTATAAACATTCAGTTTACGCATATGCTTAATTTTAACCTAAGGTTTAAGCGTAAGAAGTATTTACGCCTACGCTCCTGTCTACGCGTAAGAAGGGAATTACGCGTAAGGATAACAGTCTACGCCTAAGCTGGTTTCTACGCCTAAGTGTACTTCATCAACAAACTTAAGTTTCATTCGACTACAAAGATCCATCCTCAACACAAGTTTCAAGATGTCTCAACTACCATACTCTAATAATTTCCTCATGAGTATCCTCAAAAACAACAACAACAATTTCAACAATATCCTCAACAACAATTTCAACCACCATTTCAACTGTACTTTCCTCATGGAGCAAACCCTCTTCCACCTCAGATGCCTCAACCAAACCCTCGTCAACAAGTTCAACATTGTAACTACTTCCAATATCAGTATCCAGCTAAGTATGCTATGAATGTCACAACGCAGAGGGAACCTTCTTGGTTTGCAAAGATGTGTGAAGCTTTAAGCAGCCAACAATCCATTCATGAAGCTGGATCCCTTGATAGACCTCCAATGCTCACTCCCGGAAACTACGATCAATGGGTGATAAGGTTTTTTAGGTTTTGTGATCTCAAGAAACCACATGGTAAGTTTTTGAAGAAGGTCATACTTGAAGGTCCTTTTCAGATGCCTACTATCACTATACCAGGAGATCCGAATGCCACTCCACCAAGAGATGATGTTACCAACGTTCTCAAAGATCGACCAACTCACTACTGAACAACTTCTTCACTTAGAAGCTGATGAACTTGCAATGGAATATATCCTTTTGGGACTACCCAATCCGATACTTCGTAGTGTTGATGCTCAGAAGACTGCTAAAGCAATGTGGGAGCACATTCATCTTCTAATGGAAGGCATTGAACTCAATCAAGAAGACATGGAATCCAAAATTTACTTATCATATGAAAACTTCGTGATTGAACCAGGGGAATCATTAGAGTCATACTATCATCGGTTCTCAGACATCATCAATGACTTGGACAAACATAATATCATTATGCCAAGGATTACAATCAACACGAAGTTTCTGAGCTGTCTTGGTCCTGATTGGGAGAAGTATGTTACATTCATCCGTCAAGCTAAGAATCTTCATCAAGTAACGCACGGATTGTTGTATGACTATTTGAAGCACCATCAAAAGGAAGTAGACAAAGACAGAATCATCCGTGGAGTCCCTGCTACTCCATCACTCCCGGATAATCAAACTTTTGCTTTGTATACTCAAGCATGTTATCCCCAATTTCCGAACTTGCCAACTATCTTCACAAATCCAACCACAACCAACTGCTCAGATTACACCATATGATCCATCACAGCAACAATCACAAGAAACTCAATTGGTTCCATACAACAACAACAATGATCAAGCACTCTATAGTGAATCAAATAAGGATGCAGAAGCCTTCGATGCATTGAATCAAGGATTTGTAATGATTGCTAGAGCCTTCGGGAAATTTGCTAACAAATCCAAAAATCACATTCGTACCTCATCAAACACAAGAAATCAAGTTGTTGTTGACAATGGAAGAGTTGAGGTTCAGAATCGTGAAAATGGTCGTCATCTGGGTAGTGGTCAAGGGTTTAATGTTAATGGAAGGAATAACATGGGTGCTCCACAACAACGGGTTCAAATGGTTGATCAGGGAAATGCTCATACTGGGGTTAATGGTCTTCGATGCTACAACTACAACGAGAAGGGTCATCTAGCTAATGCTTGCCCAAAGCCGAGAACAAGAGGTAGTGCTTATCACAAAGAGGCTTTACTTTTGGCTCTCAAGGATGAAGCTGGTGGAACACTTACCAACAAGGAACAGAGCTTCATGGCTGATGCAGATTCTGATGATGACATGGAGGACTTGCAAGAGCTCCACATGAGTGACACAGCCCCAGTGTATGACACTGATGGCTTGTCTCAGGTACCGGATCCTAATATATTTATATATGATCTGATATCTCCGTCTGCATCTGCATTCGACGAGGCACAGAGTGTTCAACATGAGCCTTCTACATCTCATTACGACGATAATCAAATGGATCCCATAGTTACATTTGACGATCAAGATGACCTAATGGTTAATATTGATAATCAAGTTGACTTCGTGGTCATATTTGAGGATCTAAATAATGATTATGTTGAGACTCAAGTTGAACAAAATGAACCTTTGTCTAAACCAGATTCGGAACTCATGACCTTATGTCAGACCACCCTATCTAAATTAGAAAAATGCAATGAGATCAATAAGAAACTGCAAGAAAAAATTGCACTGTTGACTAAGGATAATAAATGCTATAAGTTTCAACTCAACATTTTTGAAACTAAAGAGAAACGCGAACAAAGTTTTGAAGTCGGTTTTGCA
The DNA here is from genome assembly GCA_910596185.1 of Chrysanthemum makinoi. Classification (NCBI taxonomy): domain Eukaryota; kingdom Viridiplantae; phylum Streptophyta; class Magnoliopsida; order Asterales; family Asteraceae; genus Chrysanthemum; species Chrysanthemum makinoi. The sequence goes on from OU343221.1 coordinate 201,450,935, forward strand.
AAATCATACCAAAGTGAAAAATCTCTAGAAATTCAGTTACGTGATCTAGTTGAATCCAAGAATGCATTGCTTTCTCAAATAGAACAACAAAAATTTGATCATAAACAACAAATTAATGCTCTCATTTCGGAAACTCAAAAAGCCAAGTCTGAGTTGTTAACTTGTCAAAAACAGTTTTCTGAGTACAAAAAGCATTCGAGGAGACAAATTGATCAATATCTTGATGAAATTTTCGATTTATGAAACAAAATCAAAGAGTTTCGAAATGTTTTTTTATAAACATGGTGAGTTAATCACAACAATTCAAAAGTTTACCTTTAAGCCAAATCCAGATGGATATGGGCCAATTCTTGCTTATTACAAACCAAGTTTTTCACATAGAGCATTCAAACCATATCCTCAAGTTTACAGTGCAGAACATAGAATTGATGACTCAATTATGAGTGTTGTTGAATATAATCATGATGAGGAAACAGATGCTGATGCTGAGAGTCGATTAAAAATGGAAAATGTTGAATTTAACAAACCATTTGATTACTAAAAAATCATACCTTTCGTCAAACAACAGGATGATACTAACACACCTTGGGTTATCACACCAATTCCTGAGTCATCTTCTAATAATGGTCCTCGAAACAATGTTGCACAAATTAATGGTCCTTTACCTTCCTTCAGTGAAGTAAAATCATTACCCGAAAGATGTCAAATTCTTAAATATTTTGATACATTCATGTCTGACATCAAAATTTTGGAACATGAAATTGAAGTTAATTCCGAAATAAAAGCTGAACATTTTCAGTCGCCACATGCGCGAAATCAAAGTGATATTTTTCAGAAATGGCCTTTTACCCCATGTCCGAAGTTTAAAAATGTGTGCAATATATTGGGAACGGGATCTTCAGAAGGATATTGGACTTATGAGAACAGTTTTCGAGAAAACAGAAACATCGATTTCAAATACTAAACGAAAAAATAAAATGTTAAGAAATCATGTTGATCGACTCTTGGATGATGTTATATGTGCTGATACCATCAATGTTGTGTTGTTACATACTGTTGCATATGCATTTGATTATATTGTTGTTGATTCTGTTGATAATATTGAGAATATCAATAATGTCCCGCAAATCGAGTATTTGATAATTGAAAATGAGCGTTTGTTAAATAAACTTTCAAATGCAAATTCGTCTTCAATGGTGTCAAAAAGATTGTCAAAATCGCGAACTTGCTTTGCAAAACAAAATCAACCAGTTGCGTGCAAAATATTTTGATCCAAAACTTGAACAACTGGATGATGAAAACTTGTCTTTAAAATTTCAAGTTTCAAAATATGAACAAGAAATTGCCAAAGTAAAAAATGAATATGGTGTCATATTTGATTTGCTAAAAAAGACTCGTGCTAAAGCATCAAAAGAACTTGATAATCATCTTGCATACACTAAAGAGGTCTTAAACGTTAGTGGAAACATTCGCTCTGAAAATCAAGATTTGTTGCACACTATAGCTGAGTTGAAAGAGAAGTTAGGGAAGTATAAACAAGATAAGTCTAGTAACACAGATGTTCTTGCACCTGGGATGTTTAAATTTGACATTAGAACGCCTAATGACAAACCACAAGATACTAATGTGCTTCCTTCCACTTCTACAGGAGTAGTTGCCTCTAATCCTAACGTTAGCACTTCACAGCTTAAGAGCAAAAATAGGAAGAATAAGAAGTTGCAACGTAAGAGAAGAACAATAAAGACCTCTGAAGTAGAAGAACACCTTAGGACTTTGAATAAAACTCATGTTGCACCCACTTTAGACATTGCGTAAGACAAATGTAATAAACAAAGTGATGTAAAGAATGCTGAATCTTTAAGTACTTTGAATGTTTTGTTTGAAGCATCTTGTATTGGCTGTCGTAAAAGCATGTTTTCTGGTTGTCATGATAAATGTGTTGCTAAGTCTATCTTATCTCGTAAGCGAAAACATAGAAATCGAACTACCTCTAGGCCCACTAATGCTTCTAAGTCTGTGCTAGGTAAACCGCTTTCTAGTGTTTCTGCAACTATCCTTGATGTACCCATAGAACCTACTTCACCTCTTAGGAAGAGAATATCACCTAGTGCATTCACTAAGACCAAAGCACGAACTAGTTGGACTTGGCAGAGATGGTTACAAAATACACCCGGATTTAAATGGATTCCTAAAATCATTAACATGTGTGTTTCAACTGTAACTGTAATGGAACCCTCTAACTCTTCGGGTTCCACCTCTACTTCTATTCCACCTGTGTCGGCTGTGTGTAATGCAGGTGATACAGATAATCCTTTGGATTGTCGATAGCGGATGTTCCCGACACATGACAGGAAATCTCAAACTGTTATCAAACTTTGTCTCAAAGTTCATCGGCACTGTCAGGTTCGGGAATGATCACTTCGCAGCTATCATGGGCTACGGAGATTACATCAATGGGAACATCGAAATTAGCAGGGTTTATTATGTGGAAGGTCTCGGTCACAATCTCTTTTCAGTCGGTCAATTTTGTGATGGTGATTTGAAGTTGCTTTTAGGGAGAAAACTTGATTCATTCGTGATATAAAAGGAAACGATCTTATGTCTGGAAACTGCACATCAAGCCTTTACAAAATCTCAATGCAAGACATGATTGCTTCATCACCCATTTGTCTACTTTCTAAGGCAACATCAACAAAATCTTGGCTATGGCACCGACGACTTTCACACTTAAACTTTCAAACCATAACTAATCTTGCACGATACAAACTAGTTGAAGGTCTTCCAATGTTTCGATATTCTAAAGATCATTTATGTTCAACTTGTAAACAAGGGAAAAGCACTCGTGCTCATTGTTCCTCAAAGGTGGAACACAGCTCTCAGCATGTGCTTCATCTTCTTCACATGGATTTGTGTGGCCCTGTGCGTGTGCAGATGATTAATGGCAAACGCTACATTCTAGTAATTGTTGATGACTACTCAAGATGGACTTGGGTTTATTTTCTTCGTAGTAAAGATCAAGCTCGACAAATGATCATCACCTTTCTCACAAAAATTCAAGTTCAGCTCAGGAAAACAGTCAGACAAATCAGAACAGAAAAAGGAACTGAATTTGTGTATCAAACTCTTCGTGAATACTATGAGAAAGTGGGAATTGAGCATCAAACATCAATTGCACGAAAACCAGAACAAAATGGAGTTGTCGAAAGATGAAACCGTACATTAGTGGAAGCTGCAAGAACGATGTTGATCAATGAAAAACTGTTGGATATAAGTTTTCACATACACATCAAACCATAAGACAAAGTGGCGTATAAGTGGAATTCTAGAGAGAGAAAGTTAGAGGTTTAGGGAACTTAGTGAGAGAAAGTGAAAGATATTATTATGAGCTCCAACTCTCTACCTTGGGAGGTAGAGAGTATTTATAGTCTTAGATAAATCGCCACACAACGGGCTGTAGATCAGGCATACAGTGGGTAAAGACCCGTCCGTCCTCCACGGTGTTACTTAACTAAATACTACTTAACTAAATATTACTATGACTACGAGCTTTCTAACGATTACATATACTTGAGGTGACCAACTCTTTAATACCGGGAATTTCTAATTCCTAACAATCTCCCCCTAAGGGAGGTCACCTCAAACATATACTAAAATGACATTGAATACAATCAGATATTATATTAACAATTGATCTTGCATTCTTGATGTAGTACTTTGCTCCGAAGCTCGTAGTCATTGATTCCACTCATTGCATGTTTGGTTAATCTAAGTGGAGGTCTTATCGATCCACGGATAATAATGTTGAGCCAGCATTTGAGATCATCAGCTAATAGAAAATCTCTGATACATCCATTGTGGTGTAGGTATTATGTGATGTTGTGACTTTTGGACCGACATGCTCACATTTCGGATCATGATATCTTCTCATCAGAGTAGCGGAAGCTTTAGTTGATTCATGATATTGGCAGCAGCGTAGCAGAAGCATGGAGTGAAAATATCCGAGTCATTGATGCACTAATCATGATTTCTTTTGAGATGAATGTGTTAGGTGAGCATGCGTCTATGGATTGACCGCTTCATTCGATCACAAACGCCGGGGTGTACCGCATAAGACAGTTAGCAATAAAGCGCACGAAAGTGTCTTTGATCACTTTCGATGAATTGAGGTACACGGCCCACGGTTCCCGTTGATCGACAAGTACTGCCTGTGATCGTGTATAATTCGAGGAATTTCCTTGACAGGTTTCGCATGCTCTAGTTGTTCTCAAACCGGAACGTCTCAAAGAAGACAACACGGAGTGAGTGAACCAACGAATTTTCGTCCACTGATTGATGAAAAGAGATTTGAAAAACAATCGTGTATTGCTCAATAGAAATTGTTTTTGCAATATAACGAAGGTTTTAATGAAAATCAATTATCAATCATAAAACACCTTTTGATTTGAAAAATTAGTACACGGTCGACGTGCTTAATGAAAAGAGTTTTAAAGCACAAAGACCGGTTTTTCAAAGGTATCCGTCAATCCATAACCTGAACCAGGATTGATTCAAAAGAATGAATCACCCCATTGTTTCTGTTCAGTTGTCACATGATTGATCCATATAATAGATCTCACATGCCACCTACCAAGAGCTTGTTAGATGTTGGCTCCAGAAGGCTTTCCATCTTCATTGTGAGTGTGTAGAAACATTACTCGGATGTTTCGCAATACCACAACGATAATGCGTAGGACTCAAGATATAATCTCTCTTTCCACATTGTGTAAAACAGAGAGTCTTCATTGAAAAGTGTCCTAATGAGATTTCTTGATGATCTCGTGGCTCTAGACTCAATTTGTGCATATTTGGATCCTATATCGGAGACTAGGGAGAGGGTCTCCTCCTTCAATATCAACAATCTCTAAGAGAAAGTCGATAGATAATGTCGGTTCCCCGTGAGAATGAAACAAGTCCTTTTAAGAGGAACTTGAGTGGTTTGGGAAGTTGAAGTGCAGTGCGTCACTGGGTCCATGACGTCTTGTCTTCAATACCGATGTTACCATCAGTAGCATATGAATTGAACCCGGTTTTCGCCCTAAGGTTGAATAAATGGAGGGCTATTTGTTTTCACCCTTTTCTCATTCAATTCTTTTTAATTCTTCAACCCCTTCATTGCTTACCGAGATTTCATAACTAGAACCTTGTTGGGTTTATTCCAGTACTAGCTCAGTCTCAGTCCGCACTCTTCCCATTCCTCATTTTTCTCCTTTTATTATCATACCTAAGAACTCTACACTAACTAGTGGATAGTTCCTGGGTAGATCCCTCCGGTTCTGGCGGATCTTGGGAACAAAACCTAACCTTATCATCCTTATATCACCGTACATAAAGTAAAGTTGGTCGGTCTATTTGGTATTGTTCATCCGCCATTGGAACCAATTGAAAACCATTTGAAAATCAATTCGATACTTGTGATATATTATCAAAGCATTTTGTACCTGAATTGTTTTTGATATTTTTAGAACGAGAACTCCCCTCAACATGTGCATCAAGTATTTGAAAATGTTTTGCACACGGAGGCAAGAGAAAGAATTAACTTCTTTGATTACCATTTTCTAAAGATATCAACATCACTTCCCAAATCGAATCAAGTAGATAAAGCATTTTGGGGAAGGATGAGATTTTCATGATTTTGCTCCCCTCAATATGTGCTTCTAGGTTTGAAAGGAGTTTTACACATACTAGAGGGAACCTGCACATTGAGATAAATGATCACGTTTCAAATTATAGGTTTGAGATAGATGCTCCCCCTCAACATGTGCATTGAAAAATTTGAAATCGTTTGTCACATGCCGGGAGGACATCATGTACATTCTTATAAAACCATTTACCGAATTATCAGTTTAAATCCAATTTAAATCACACATTCTCCCCGATCACAATTATCAAATCATTTGAGATTTGTGATCTCTTATAGATTTAAATTGATTTTGAAAGTTTTAAGGAGAATTGTGACTTGATTATGAAAGCGTTTTAACTGCTAAGGATCGGATTTTAAGACTTTAAACTCCATTGATAAAACATGCATGTACATCTTTTGAAAACAATTTAATGCCAAATAACTTTTAATTTAATTGAAATCATTCTCCCCTCAATCAATGACATAGGTTGTTGATTGAGAGATAGAGATTTTGACAAATAAGTCCTGATGATTATCAAAAATAGAGACTGAGTTATTTTTCAAAGCATTTAGTTTTCAGCAGATAAATGTTTATAGAATCCGAGCATGGAATTTGAAAACATGGTAAAACATGGCTCTGTTCTTTCTTTTGAAACCGGGTTATTGCCTGAAAATGACAATAAACCATTGTTTCTCTTTCTCCCAAAAATATTTTTTGATTTTTGATTTTTTTTTTTTTTAATTCGAACAACATCTAAAGTCCCGTGTCATTCTTTGAATGACAGCACAAAGACCGTAGATATAATCGAACTGAGAAAAACATGACAAATAGACAATATTTTTTGAAGATTTTTCGATTTTTTCGATTTTTATGGATTTTTGAAAGTTTTATATTTTTCTATTTGGTTTTATAGGGTTTTATAATTTTGTATTTTGCTTTTTGGATAAATATATACAAAGATATAGATGAAGGAAAGACCTTTACTCCTCGTCTTCCTCCTGAAGACGTTTGAGTGTTTCTGGTTGAAGGCTTTTCAAGCCAAGACGTGGAAGAATAAACTCAAAACGTTCTCTTGGAAGAGCTTTGGTGAAGATGTCTGCTAACTGATATTCAGACCTCACAAAATAGAGTTCCACCACACCTTTTTCCACTTGTTCCCTGATGAAATGATGTCGAATGTCGATATACTTTGCTCTTGAGTGTTGAACGTTGTTGCATGAGAGAGCAATAGCACTTTTATTGTCACAGTACAGAGGGATTTTGTTGAATTCAAAGCCATAGTCAGATAATTGAGATCTCATCCATAAGACTTGAGCACAACAAGATGACATGGCTATGTATTCAGCCTCTGTAGAGGAAATAGAAGTACTCATTTGCTTCTTTGAAGACCAGCTCACAAGCTTATCACCTAAAAACTGAGCACCTCCGAACGCATTCGACGAGTATCTTGACACCCGCATGATCTGCATCTACATATGCCGTTAGTGACATACGGTGTCTTTCGGGTACCAAAGTCCCATATTGATGGTTCCTTGGAGATACCGAAGACCCGTTTAACCGCTTCAAGGTGCTTTTTAGTAGGCTTAGCCTGGTATCTAGCACACATGCAAACAGCGAACAAGATGTCCGGTCTACTAGCTGTGAGGTACATCCGGGATCCTATCATACTACGATATTTTGTTTGGTCAATCATGATCCCTGAGTGGTCCTCATCTAGTTTGGTTCGATCAATCATGGGAGTGTCAACAGGGTCACATGAATCAAATCCAAATTTCTTTAAGATCTCAGTGGCATATTTAGATTGATTTATGAAAATGCCTCCGGGACTTTGCGAAATTTGTAATCCCAAGAAAAATGACATTTGTCCCATCATTGACATTTGAAATTTTGAACTCATTTCATTAGAAAAATGATCACATTCCATTGGGTCTGTCGAGGCAAAAATAATATCATCAACATAAATTTGAACATGAATTAAATGTTTGCCTGACTTCCTAGTGAACAATGTTGGATCAATCGCTCCTTTGCTAAATCCGGTTTGATAGAAGAAACATTGACAGTGTATCATACCATGCCCTTGGAGCTTGCTTTAAACCGTAAAGGGCCTTCTTCAAACGATAAACGTGAGTAAGATGCTTTTGATTTACAAATCCTTCAGTTGGGACGTGAGACGACTTCTTTAAGATCTCCGTTCAGGAATGCCGTCTTTACGTCCATTTGATAGACTACCATGTTCTTACTTGCAGCATTAGCCAAAAGATTCTAATTGCCTCGATTCGAGCCAAAGGAGCAAAAGATTCTTCAAAGTCTATACCCTCCTCTTGACGGTATCCTTTAGCAACTAATCGAGCCTTGTTCTTTAACACATCACCATGCTCATCAAGTTTCACTTTGAAGATCCACTTTAGAGCAATGATCATAGCACAATCTGGAGCAGTACTAATTCCCATACATCAAGTCGATCAAACTCATGAATTTCTTCTTGCATGGTATTGAACCAGCAGTCTTCATCCATGGCGGTTATAACATCTTTTGGTACGATCTTTGAGAGTACGGAGTTGACGAAGCACCATAAGGCATCTGTTGCAAGTTGTTTCCTTGTGGATACAGGATGAGAGGGATTTCCAATGATGTTGTCCAATGGATGATCGTGAGTCCATTTACTGAGGTGTTCATGTGGCAGTGGTTGAGGGACTAAAGTAGCAGAGTCGATGTCTCCTAAAGAAGATGGTTCTGATGACGATTCAGGAGCAAATACATTTTCAAATGGAGCATCTTCAGGAGTAGCAAAGGGATTAACTTCATTATTGATACCAGACATAGTTCCATGATGTACACTCAAAGTTTGATGATTTGTTGATGAGACAGAGTGATCAGCAGTAGGCGCTTCTTGACTTAATGATATTGAGATTGAAGTATTGACGTCATTCACATGGAATATGAGCACCTCTGAAGTAGGAATTGTCAGGTCATTAGCACTTGGCTCACAATGTTCATCAAACATGGGATCAAACAATTTCTTTAAATCATCTTCAGATGGAGGTACATATGGAGTTTCTCAAGAAGAATTTGGTATAAGGGATGAACTAATGGGACTGTTTTGAAGTGCGGGTCCTGAACTGGAGTGTCCAGGAGCCATAGGACCACTGCGATAGAAACTCTCTCTGACTATCTTTATCAACCCATATGTAGATAATTTGAAGTGACCATCGATAAAGAAAACCGATATACCAAACTTGAAACTCAAGAAGAATTCCATGCATTTGCATCTTAAGCTCGCCTTTGTGAATTTTAACTTCAATCTCAAATAATTAATAATTGATTAACTCAGTAATCGCTTGTGTCAATGCCCAACACGTGAATAGACGTACAACTGGATGTACGTCGATCCAATGAATGAACCGGAACAAATGATTTCTCGACATTAATGCATTCTTCCTAAATGTATACATGTAGAGACCGACCGAAGATTCACCACAAATGTCTTCGAGCGAATGAGGTAGTCATTTTCCTTAATGTTCATGTGGTTGATTTATAGCGTGCACAATGAGAGGAACAATAATCCGTAAAGATTTGGCAAAGGAATACCAAAGAGCGGATCATTATCCATGAACAACAATCCGTGAAGATTTGGCAAAGGAATACCAAAGAGCGGATCATTATTCATGAGTGCAACTGCAATATTATGATAATCATTATCAACGCCTTGAGGAATAACTAGAGATAGGGCTTTTTGAGTAGTCTGAGTTGTACTTCTTTGATGATGAACCAGTTGAGTCAATAGAAATCGGAGCATGAGCTTCAGAAGGTGGATGATCAACATTCGTCGAAGGTTGAAGGTACTCATCAAACATATCTTTGAAAAACAATGAATCCCAAACATTGATTCCCAATTATCCTTAGTAAGTGAAGCATTAGGCGTTGGAGGAGAATCATCAAAATTCAAAACAATGAATCCCAGTTATCCTTAGTATATTCACTCATAATCAAAAGGAATATACACTCATCATCATCAAAAATAAAGTCGGATAACCATTATTCAAACATCCATCATCATGTAGTATATTCACTCTTCTCCCCTCAAAAATTGCATCCGAAGTTGCCATTTTTGATTTAACAAGTGAATAAGAGTATACACCAATGAACATAGATCCACTTGATGATTGAATGAGCGTGGAAAAACATGAAGCTTGTTGATGAAGAATGTAGATGAGTATGGCCATTCATGAGAGAATTTCTCTTTAGCTGAAGATAAAGCACACAGAGGAGCGTACACTTTTCTTTTCTTTGAAGAACGGGGCCTGAAGTGTTATCTGCAGACACCATTATGATGAAGAACGAGGCCTGAACTGATGTGAACAGACGTCATTGTTAAGAGCCCAATTATATGTTTAGAGCCGCCCGAATCCAAATACCAAGGGACGACTTGTACGACCTGCTTTGGACAACAGACGAAGACAGAGAATTGGAAACATTGGATCCCCACATGCTCATGGGGTCCTTTTGGTTATCACAAACAATCTTTGAATCAGCAGAAACCCTAGATGCAATGGCATTATCCCTAGGAGCTGAACTAGTAGAAGCATCAGACTTAGTCAAATGACATTTTGTGCTTAATGGGATTATTCTACCAGTTGGCTTCCAAACCTTAACAGGCACTATTCTAGGCATAGTGGATCTAGCTAAGGAGTAAGGTTTGCCATGCGTTAATATTCGACCTGTGGGCTTCCACTGAAATCCTACATTTGTAAACACATTCCCTGTAGGTTTCCAGGATTGCTTAATCTCTTTCGCTCTCCAAACTTTCTTAACTGGGTTATGAATCTTATACCTCAGAAATAGCACATCACATTTATCATGATTACCAGAAATTAAACATTTTTTACATGTTTTGCAGACAGCATAAGGCCTCGAATTAATTTTAGTAAGCTTGGAGCTAATACTAGAACTAACACGATTCTTTTGTTCAAATCAAACTTCTTGTCCCTATGGTGTTCTTTCACTTCCTTATCATGATCACTTTTAGTTTGCGTAATCCTATCCTTCTTTGCATAGCTTCTAGGTTTCGACCCGCTAACTTTAGTGTCAATCTTAACATCTGTAGAAGTAACGATGGGAACATTACATGGCTTCACTACTTTCTGCATTCCTGGTCTAGAAGTGCTGGGATCTGAAATTCTAGGAGGCACATCACAGGTTGCTTGCTTGAATTTAGATATGGAACAAGGCATATCAAGGGTCACATGCTTGGCGTTAGGCATAGAACGGAATTCTGTTGGCACTAGGCATAGAACAAGGCTTCACAGCCTTTCCTTTTTCACCTAAGGGTTTTGGACATGTTGCAATTACACATTCAAGCAGCTCTTGAGATCGTTTGGCCTGGAGGCAAGCAAACCTAATTTCACTATCAAGAGGTTTGTTAATGAAATCCTCTTCGACAATCTCACGGAGACATTCTAGACTATCCTTAAGGTGAGCACAGTAGTCATGAAAAGCATGTTCATTATTCCTAAGATGAGGAGGAATATATTTAACTGTCACAGTGTATTTGCAATCTAATGGTGACTTTGAGACAACATTCTTATTGAAAACAAGTGGCAGTTTCCCATTTCCCTGACTTCTCAGATTCTCAATTTCCTTTGTAAAGACGTTATTTTTTCGTTGTTTTGGTCACGGGTGACTTTTATTGAATCATATAACTCTTTAAAATGTCGTTTAACTTTTTCATTTTCTTCTAGGAAACTCTCGTTTTCCTTTTGTAAGGCATCTACTAAGTTTTGAAGATGAAAAGTTTGAGAATTCTGAGAATCTAAAGGAGGAGGGATTTGGGAGCCTGTCATATTGTTCGTTTGACCCTTTAATTGAGAGATTTGGGCTTTCAACTTTCTGATCGTGTTGCACTGAGCTTGAATCTGTTCATCACGTTTGTTAATTTGAAAAACTGCATCAAACTCTGGAGCATCTGAAGATGTCTTGATATTTGAAGTTTTGACATTTTCTTTGAGATGTTGATATTTGAGTTGTAAATTAAAATGCTCAACTTCTAGTTTAGAAAAATGTTTAACCAAATTGTCGTGATCATCCAGTTCAATTTTCTCGTTTAGTTTAGAATTAGTTTTTCAAGCTCAATGACACGATCATGGGAGACTTTCAGGGCCACAGATAGTTCATGAAATTTGGAAGCATTAATAGAGCAATTTGAAGCAGTGAAAAAGATATCTTGAGCAACACATTCAGTAATAAGAGTCTCATTTAAGGTATGCAAGTTCTTCCTCTCAATCTCATTATATTTTAGTGCACGCTCATAATCACTAACTTCAACTACCATTGCATCAAATTCCTTTTCCATTTCTTTAATATCTGATTTTATCCCCTTTTAAGACTCTCAAAATGATCTTTTAGTTGTTTAAAGAAAGGCATGACCACAGTTAAATAACATTCCTTTCATTTGCTCAAAACCCCTTTCCCCTTCAGTTATCCCAGTGGGTGTGATCCTTTTCTTACAAGTTTTCTCAAAATCCGTAAATAGTTGAAGAATAACATATTGACTGATTAAGGTCTTGCTCTTAGTGGCAATAGTTCTAGGAACTAAATGCATTGGTGTATTTGGAGGATACACAGTCGCTTTAGGGAATTTCCTACAAGGAGGATTCTTTTCAACAAGATTTTCAGCTTTTTGCAAGTCCATATCCTTTTTCCCGAACACTTGTTCAGGGGTCAATAGAGTCTGAGGCTTAAACATGTTTAAGGATATCCAATTTTCCTTAGTGTAATCATGGGGTTTTATCGTTATCTTGTTCTTTTTACACTCGGGATCTTCTAGCTTCTTATTCATTTTCTCCCTAGTGACTTCATCTGATTTCTTATCATCCTCGCACTCAAGCAACTAGGTTTCTGTCTAGGCTTAAGGATCTCATTACCATCATACAGTACCTTATGAGCATTTCTAGCCTTTTTAATTACCTCTGGATTAGGTTCCTCAACAAGGGGAATGCTATGCTTATCGCTTAAGACTCTATGCTTAGTGATCATGTGAGCAGTCTGAATGGTATTCCCTTGTACGTACAACTTATTTTCAAGCTTGTTTTCAAAGTTTTTAGATTGGAAAAATCATTCAAAAGTTTTGATTCCTTAGCCTTGAATTCTTGCTTAAGCATTTTAACATTTTCTTGAAGTTCGTGTTTTTGCTTAGCAGTTTTAGAAAGCTTTTCTTGTAAGGAGTTTAACTCTTGTTTTAATACTTCTTCTCTAAACCTACTTTTTCTAATAGTTGTACGTATTTGGACATCCATTTCCTGCTCACGGGTGGTCAACTCAAACTTAGCACGCTGTTCATAAATAGCAACCTGATCCTTATATATGTTAAGCTCAGTGGTAAGGGAATCATCAGGCACAAATGCAGCGTACTCATGCAGTTCATAATCATCATTTTGAGTAGAAGATGCACAACTAGGTACAGCAGAAACATCCATGCAACTTACCTGAGCATTGACATGCACAGGCTGTGTCTGGTGCACCTCTCTCTCTTGTGAATTTGAGCACGAAGATTCCATTTTTCCATTATCTGACTCATCATATTTTGTTGTCACTGACATTCTGCATTCAGCAACACCCGATTCTTCAACATATACATTACCTAACTTATCACAACAATCTTTCAACTGCACCTGACACTCATTCACGTCTTCATTCTTTTGAGCAGATTCTTCAATGTAATTTTTCACATTATCCCATGAGTTGGATAAATGTCTCAATGAATTCCTGAATTTCCATTCCAGTATGTTTTTGAAGGAAATTCCAGTCAAGTGTTGATCGTAATCTGCTGAATATTCTCCATTGATGAATGGCTGAATTGTTTGTAGATTACTTGAAGAGCTGCACTGGAACCATCCTTTTGAACCTCTTTATTGGTAAGTTGTAGCTTTAAGTGTTCTAAGTTCAACAGCAAGCTTCTTGTCAATGTAGGTAAGTCCTGGCGGAAAAAGCACTACATGTTCGATCCCCGACTATGGATAACAGCTTGTATGAGGTGCAGATGAAGTAGTGATATGGCTCAATGTCTGCATTCCATTTTGCGTGGCATTCTCATTGTACTCTGAACATGAAGATCTCACATCCTCATTGTTCAATTCAAACATCTTTAACCGCTCGTGAGTAGCATACTTTATCATTGTTGTCCACAGATCATACAATTTAAGCACTTCAAATCACCTGGGTCAAGAGAGTAAGACATGATGTGGTAGAATGCACGGGATTTTACAAGTCTATGATTTAAACCGAGAAATAGAATCTTTCGCGGGATTTTACTAAAATCAAGACCAAACCGTAAACAATCACTCAAGACTCTAGAAGATAAAATACTAAATCGCTAGAAGATAATGCACTAAGTCGCTAGAAATTAATGCACTAAGTCGCTAACCCTTAATTCGCTACACCCCTAAGTCGCTAGAGTCCCAAGTCGCTAACAGAAAAGCAAGTCGCTAAGTAGTAACTCGCTACAGACCAAGTCGCTAACCAAATTTTTGGCAGCAATTCGCTACACAAGTCGCTAGAGACACAAGTCGCTAAAGAGCAACTCGCTACTGACCAAGTCGCTACCACAAGTCGCTACCAGTAGTGGAGAATCCACTACTTGTACTTTAACTCGCTAGATCTAACTCGCTAGCTCCAACCCTGTAAGTCGCTACAAAAATGTGAAGCAAGTCGCTACCAAGAAAATATTCCGTGAACTAAGTCGCTAGCTTGAAAAACCATATAAACCTCACTTTTCAATCCAAAAACAACCCAACCAAGATGATTCAAGCTTACCAAATGAAAACCTAAACACTTTTGATGATTCTAAACATAAAAGTACCAACAAAATTCAAACTTTAACACAAGAAATCAACCAAATGATGCAAAAACCACTAAACTTTTTCAAACTCAAAAACCACCTAAAAATCACTATAAATCCAAAGATGTGCACGATATGATCTAACCATGGCTCTTGATACCAATTGTTGGATATAAGTTTTCACATACACATCAAACCATAACACAAAGTGGCGTATAAGTGGAATTCTAGAGAGAGAAAGTTAGAGGTTTAGGGAACTTAGTGAGAGAAAGTGAAAGATATTATTATGAGCTCCAACTCTCTACCTTGGGAGGTAGAGAGTATTTATAGTCTTACATAAATCGCCACACAACGGGCTGTGGATCAGGCATACAGTGGGTAAAGACCCGTCCGTCCTCCACGGTGTTACTTAACTAAATACTACTTAACTAAATATTACTATGACTACGAGCTTTCTAACGATTACATATACTTGAGGTGACCGACTCTTTAATACCGGGAATTTCTAATTCCTAACAAAAACTTCCAGATTACTTATGGGCAGAAGCCGTGTCAACTGCATGCTACAATCAAAACCGTTCTATGATAACCAAACGCCACAACAAAACACCTTATGAGCTTATCCATAACCGTAAACCGAATCTCAAACACTTTCATGTATTTGGTGCTCTCTGTTACCCAAATAATGATCGTAATGACTTTGGAAAGTTCAAGGCCAAAGCTGACATTGGAGTCTTCGTTGGATGCTGTGAAAACTCAAAGGGATACTGGATTTGGAATCATCGTACAAGGGAGATTATGGAAATGATTCATGCTAATTTTGATGATCTTATAGAGATGGCTTCTGAGCAAAACAGCTTGGAACCCGGACATAACCATCTCAACTTCCCCCAAACCCCATCATCAGCTGAACCAAGCTTACAGCTTACTCGTTGCCAAATGGAAACGTTATTTGCTCCTCTGTTTAGTGATGATATTGACCAACGTGCTCCAGATGTATCAAATGTTTACGCTGCAAAACCTGATAATATTTCAATCCCTGATACACCTGAAACAACAACTGTTGCTGAAGCACCCCCAATTGATTCTGCGACAACATCCCAACAAACCACTTCTAATGACGCTGATCCAGCTGATGATCTTCTGAATCAAGATGTACCTGCACCCGCGGATTATGATGGAAATGCATTCTTCAACCCTTTTGCTACTGAAATTGCATCTATCTTCTACCAGCCATTGAATCCACCTAATATGCATAATGTATATCAACATCAACCCTTCACACATCGTTAGACTAAAGACCATCCTCTTGTTAACATTACTGGAAACCCAAATCAACCAGTCGTTACTAGACAACGCCTTCAGACTGACGGTGAACACTGCATTTATGCCCTCACCGTATGTCAAACTGAACCTAAAAACATTAAAGATGCAATGACCAAAGACAACTGGATTGAATCCATGCAGGAGAAACTAAATCAGTTTAAACGTCTTGAAGTATGGGAATTGGTTGAAAGACCAACAGGGGTCTATGTCATTGGTCTCAAATGGATTTGGAAAAACAAGTTAGATGCTGAAGGTAAGGTTATCCGAAATAAGTCACGTCTGGTGGCTAAGGGTTATAGACAGGAAGAGGGGATTGACTTCAAAGAATCATTCGCACCGGTACCTAGACTTGAGGCTGTACGGATTTTTCTGGCATTTGCGGCTTACATGAACATCACGGTCTATCAGATGGATGTCAAAACTACTTTTCTGAATGGTAAACTGAAGGAAACGGTATATGTTAGTCAGCCAAAAGGATTTGTTGATCCAGAGTTCCCTAATCACGTCTATAAACTAAATAAGGCTTTTTACGGTCTCAAACAAGCCCCTCGGGCATGGTTTGATGAGCTGTCCTCCTTTCTCATTTCTCATAATTTTGTCAAAGGATCGGTCGACCCAACACTGTTTATCCAATATCACGGGGCACACATTTTAATTGTTCAGATTTATGTGGATGACATCATTTTTGGTTCTACCCACAAAAAGTACTCAAACGCTTTTTTAAAACTAATGAAAACAAATTTTGAAATATCCATGATGGGTGAATTTACGTTCTTCTTAGGACTACAAGTTCATCAATCACCCCGTGGTATTTTCCTAAGTCAGTCCAAATATGCTCTTGAAATTTTAAACAAACATGGAATGCAAAGTTGTAACACCTATGCAACACCAATGACACATACCAACAAACTGGATGCTGATTTACCTGGGAAATTGGTTGACCCTACCAAATACCGAAATATTATTGGGTCCCTCATGTATCTAACAACCATTAGACCCGACATTGTATTTTCTGTATATCTTTGTGTGACAACTCGCAATTTCAGGTCATTTCTCGACACAGTTCATGTCTCATTATTTCAACATTTATAGTAAACTTGGTTTACTTGTTTCAAATTCGCGTAACCTTGGAGGTTTAGCGGCGAATTCATGATCATGACATCACGTACATTTCATATGGACTATGATTAGTCTACATTTCATTGACATCATGGGCATCTCATTAGTACATTCACGACATTTCATTTCACCTTCAACGCGTAATTTTTATGTTTAATAATCTTTATCGCGTGAGTTATTATTTTGAATATTTAATCCATTATTTTCAAAAATGATCCCGATGTATTTTTAAAACTCACATCTAGTTCATAAAAACTATATTTTTAGTTTTCCTAGTGTTTCAAATTCATTTGGTATATTAATCGTTAAAGTAAAATTATTACTGCCGTTTTTCTTAAAAATTATACGATAATTATTTTATCACTCAATTTCACAAGGAATATATTTTTACAATTTTTATTATCTCATTACACTCTATTTTGGTCTATTAACAATTACTTTTACCTAAAAATTTCCATTTACCTTTACTGGTACAATTAACTACACATTATAACTCTCTAATTAATTAGACAAATTCATACCCACTTGGCATTATTTTCTTACAACCCACGCCTACCTCTCCCTATTTTGTGGATCTTGCCTTTAAAAGTGTCCTTTAGATATTTTGTAAAGTCCTACATCTATCCTATATAAGAAGACTAAAATCTATTCTTTTCTTTTGACAACATCTCATTACCTTATTTTTATCACTTAGCTAAATTCATCCATTTGTCCTCTCTTTTCTTGTGTTACCCAACGAACCAAAAACAACCATGAACACACCATAATCTTGAATTATTTGCTAGTTCTTTTCACCTTTTGTTGAAGGGTTATTGTTACTTACTTGATCATTTGTTTATTTCAACACAAAAATCACCTCATCAATGTAACTAGTCATTTTCGAGATTCACGCTATATTTCAGTGTATCCACTTTTGTCATCGTAATCATTGCAACAGGTGAGTTTCATGGCCCCTACTTTTACTTGCTTTCATAACTGTTTTGGGGGAGATACATGCTCAAACTGTTTTCATTTACTTTCACAAGTACTTTAACTTTTATAAGGATTACTGTGAGTTCCATAGCCCCACTTTTCTTGTTTTAATGCTTTCATAACTGTTTTGGGGGAGATACATGCTCGACTATTTTTATTACATTCATGACTATTTGCAAATCATATGTTTAGCCGAACTGAATGCTTAGTCATGCGTAGTAACAGTTTTGCCATACTTAGAATTTCCATATTATATTCATTGGTCTAACCGTCTTGGTATATTCATTGGTCTAACGGTCTTGGTATATTCATTGGTCTAACGGACTTGGTATAATATTGATCTAACGGACTTGGTATACGATTATGGACTAACGGTCTTGGAACGATTTGAACATTAACTCTACATATTCTGGCAGTGGGTTGTGAACACACAGGTTGCAAGTTTTGTATGGGCGGGACTTGGAACTGAGTGGATTTACAATGCCTTTGCTGCATAAACGATTTCGATACATTGAGCCATGCACTATTATGTGAATTCATTTGACATCATGCACTTGAACATTAACTCTACATATTCTGGCAGTGGGTTGTGAACACACAGGTTGCAAGTTTTGTATGGGCGGGACTTGGAACTGAGTGGATTTACAATGCCTTTGCTACATAAACGATTTTGAAAGTCT
The DNA here is from genome assembly GCA_910596185.1 of Chrysanthemum makinoi. Lineage (NCBI taxonomy): Eukaryota > Viridiplantae > Streptophyta > Magnoliopsida > Asterales > Asteraceae > Chrysanthemum > Chrysanthemum makinoi. The sequence goes on from OU343221.1 coordinate 201,469,525, forward strand.
TTACATTTCAACGATTTACAATGTCTTTGCTGCATAAACGATTTTGAAAGGCTTTACATTTCAACTCAAACTCTATGAACTCACTCAACCTTTGTGTTGACACTTTTAGCATGTTTTATCTCAGGTATCTAAGGCATTCACTTCATGGCATGCATTTGGACACATCATGGAGTCGTGGTGACGACGCGTCTCACTGGGTTTTACGCACATTAAAACATCGTTTAATTGTAACAAACTTATTTCCGCACAAGTTGATTTTCATTTGGGACCTACTTTGTAAACTCTGATTATTTTATTAAATCAAACGATGTATTTTCCAAACGACACTTTAGGTCGTTCAATATAACTGTGATTGTGATGCTATGACAGTCCATCCCCAGGAATTCCATTCCGCTGCAAAGCAGGTAATTTGGGGGTGTGACAGATTGGCATCAGAGCTGCGGTTATAGAGAACTAGGTTGCATCATTGACCCTAGACTATAACTACATCATCATAGCATCTCATCATTTCATCATAAGTGCATGTTCACTTTGCATGCGATTTATACGTACATTTTTTTTCGAGTTATTTACTTTCATTTCATAACGATTGTCACATGGATGCCCTGTCATTCCCTATCACAATTTTAACATCAGTTGACTCAACACCAAACATCATATGAGTCGATTAGTCCAAGCATTGCATAGTTACTCCTAAATTATACATAGCCTGATCACCTATGTCTAATTCAGGAAGAATCATGCAATGAAGGAAGTAGTAGGCTTATATGTGTAAGCAATTCCGTAATCGAGCCAAATTTTCAAAAGATTTTCTTCAAACCACTTGTTTCCAGTTTGATCCGCGTGACAGTTCTTGTTTGATGAGTTGCAAAGATCGAGCTAGAAACAAGTTGTTACCTAAACCGATTTTGCCTAATCTCATGACAGTTCTTGTTTGATGAGTTGTGAGATTAAGTAAAATCGGTTACCAAAAAGTCTTCTGAGGGTTTTGCTCGGGAATGGGAAAGTTTGCCACATCAAACCCTAAACCCGTTAGACCTAACAACGATTGAATTCAGGGACTGAATTCCTTTTTGGATGGGCGAATGTGACAACTCGCAATTTCAGGTCATTTCTCGACACAGTTCATGTCTCATTATTTCAACATTTATAGTAAACTTGGTTTACTTGTTTCAAATTCGCGTAACCTTGGAGGTTTAGCGGCGAATTCATGATCATGACATCACGTACATTTCATATGGACTATGATTAGTCTACATTTCATTGACATCATGGGCATCTCATTAGTACATTCACGACATTTCATTTCACCTTCAACGCGTAATTTTTATGTTTAATAATCTTTATCGTGAAGTTATTATTTTGAATATTTAATCCATTATTTTCAAAAATGATCCCGATGTATTTTTAAAACTCACATCTAGTTCATAAAAACTATATTTTTAGTTTTCCTAGTGTTTCAAATTCATTTGGTATATTAATCGTTAAAGTAAAATTATTACGTCGTTTTTCTTAAAAATTATACGATAATTATTTTATCACTCAATTTCACAAGGAATATATTTTTACAATTTTTATTATCTCATTACACTCTATTTTGGTCTATTAACAATTACTTTACCTAAAATTTCCATTTACCTTTACTGGTACAATTAACTACACATTATAACTCTCTAATTAATTAGACAAATTCATACCCACTTGGCATTATTTTCTTACAACCCACGCCTACCTCTCCCTATTTTGTGGATCTTGCCTTTAAAAGTGTCCTTTAGATATTTTGTAAAGTCCTACATCTATCCTATATAAGAAGACTAAAATCTATTCTTTTCTTTTGACAACATCTCATTACCTTATTTTTATCACTTAGCTAAATTCATCCATTTGTCCTCTCTTTTCTTGTGTTACCCAACGAACCAAAAACAACCATGAACACACCATAATCTTGAATTATTTGCTAGTTCTTTTCACCTTTTGTTGAAGGGTTATTGTTACTTACTTGATCATTTGTTTATTTCAACACAAAAATCACCTCATCAATGTAACTAGTCATTTTCGAGATTCACGCTATATTTCAGTGTATCCACTTTTGTCATCGTAATCATTGCAACAGGTGAGTTTCATGGCCCCTCCTTTTACTTGCTTTCATAACGTTGGGGAGATACATGCTCAAACTGTTTTCATTTACTTTCACAAGTACTTTAACTTTTATAAGGATTACTGTGAGTTCCATAGCCCCACTTTTCTTGTTTTAATGCTTTCATAACTGTTTTGGGGGAGATACATGCTCGACTATTTTTATTACATTCATGACTATTTGCAAATCATATGTTTAGCCGAACTGAATGCTTAGTCATGCGTAGTAACAGTTTTGCCATACTTAGAATTTCCATATTATATTCATTGGTCTAACGGTCTTGGTATATTCATTGGTCTAACGGTCTTGGTATATTCATTGGCCTAACGGACTTGGTATAATATTGATCTAACGGACTTGGTATACGATTATGGACTAACGGTCTTGGAACGATTTGAACATTAACTCTACATATTCTGGCAGTGGGTTGTGAACACACAGGTTGCAAGTTTTGTATGGGCGGGACTTGGAACTGAGTGGATTCACAATGCCTTTGCCGCATAAACGATTTCGATACATTGAGCCATGCACTATTATGTGAATTCATTTGACATCATGCACTTGAACAGTAACTCTACATATTCGGCAGTAGGTTTGTGAACACACAGGTTGCAAGTTTTGTATGGGGGGGACTTGGAACTGAGTGGATTTACAATGCCTTTGCTACATAAACGATTTTGAAAGTCTTTACATTTCAACGATTTACAATGCCTTTGCTGCATAAACTATTTTGAAAGGCTTTACATTTCAACTCAAACTCTATGAACTCACTCAACCTTTGTGTTGACACTTTTAGCATGTTTTATCTCAGATATCTAAGGCATTCACTTCATGGCATGCATTTGGACACATCATGGAGTCGTGGTGACGACGCGTCTCACTTGGGTTTTACTCACATTAAAACATCGTTTGAATTGTAACAAACTTATTTCCGCACAAGTTGATTTTCATTTGGGACCTACTTTGTAAACCCTGATTATTTTATTAAATCAAACGATGTATTTTCCAAACGACACTTTAGGTCGTTCAATATAACTGTGATTGTGATGCTATGACAGTCCATCCCCAGGAATTCCATTCCGCTGCAAAGCAGGTAATTTGGGGGTGTGACACTTTGCTCCCGTTATCAGTCAAGACCAACTGAGCGACACCTCACTGAGGCTAAAAGAATCCTCCGATACGTAAAGAGAACCATTAATTTCGGGATCTGGTATCCGAAGGATTCTGGTTTAGAACTAATAGATTTTTCAGACGCTGATCATGCAGGATTTTTAGATTCACGGAAAAGTACTTCAGGAGGTTTACAATTCCTTGGTGATAAACTGGTGTCATGGAAATCGAAGAAACAAGACTGTACATTGCTGTCCTCAACTGAAGCAGAATATGTAGCCATGTCTGTGTGTTGTGCTCAAGTCATTTGGATGAGAACACAACTCAAGAACTATGGTTATGTATTTGACAGAATCCCGGTGTACTGTGACAATCGAAGTGTTATTGCGATTTCGTGCAACACTGTTCAACATTCGAAATCCAAGCACATCGATCTTCGATATCATTTCATAATGGAGCATGTGGAAAAGGGTAACGTTGAATTATACTTTGTAGGTACTGAACACCAACTGGCGGATCTCTCACTAAAGCCTTGGCTCCAGCAAGGTTTACTGATTTGATTCACCGGATTGGTATAAGGTGTTTGACTCCAGGAGAACTGGACGAACTTTTAAAACATTCTTGAAAATAGTCAAACACCAAAACCTCTTTTGTAAATAAATTTTTCAAAAACAAAATATAAAAATATAAAATCTGATAAAATCCAAAAATATTCTTCTATCTAAATTTCTTTCAAACATTGCAAGTACAAATCTTTCGTCAACACTTTGTTCCATCAAACCTTTCACCATTTTTCCCGAACAAGTGTTGAGGGGGAGAATGTAAATATTTTTCAGTCTCATAAAACCTTATACTTGCATGTTACCAAAAGATGTTGTTTCTTCAGAAATGGTGGATACGTTTCTTGTTATATACTCTCCTCGGACTCAAATGTTTTAAAATTTTATCATTACTAAAGTCGAGGGGGAGTATCGTCAAGTTTCTTTCCAAAATATGTTTTGTCTAACCAAAGTGGAAGTTATGGGTCTTGGTAAAAAATGGTTAAGGTGGAGGGGCCAAACTTGTCAAAGTTGAAAACTCATTTTAACAAAATACCTCACCTAACTTAATTCAAACATTTACTTATTCATTTATTACTTCATCTACCAAGAATCCACGCCTAAGAATCAATAATCAAATCCGTGCTTCAAATCCGAAAAGTTTAAGTTGTAAAACCTTTTGATCATCATTACTAACAATGGTTTTTAATCTTTCTCAAATCCAACGGTTAGATTTTTCAAAATGGATGATTTTTGGGTTTGCGCGTATGCGTATGAACAAGGGTTTGATAAATTGTGTTTTTGATGAAATGGGTAATGTCAAAATGTTCTAAAACCAATATTATACCCATTTCTATCATCAGAACATGCCCAGAATCTTGTTTTAATCATTTTCGAATTTTAGGGTTTAAGTTCAAAATTGGGCGTTTCTTCATTTGAGCGTTTTGGCACGATTAGATGCATAGGATAGGTTCATAACGTGTTTAATGTATCATATTCACTCTTAAATCTCACCCAGAAACAATAGATTTGTGGAATTAAGATTTTAGGGTTTATATGAGCGTATAAACATGAACTTTTGATTCTGTAAGTACTTGATGTTGAAACTTGTTGGAACTTCTTTCATTTGCATCTAAGATAGTGCAGAAAAAGTCTTGGTAATTTTCCATGGTTAAATTTGATATGCGTAAGTATAGGGTTTAGGATTTTAAGTATAAACTTACGCCTAAGGTCCTCTACGCGTAACTGGTTTAGAATTTGACATGTTTTGTAGTCTTGAAAGTGTTAGGTTCTCATTGTAATCAGTTTGTTGTGTTTAACTTGTTACAGGCATCTACGCGTAAAGTTCAGAATTAAAGGTGTTCTTGGAATACGCTTAAGGAATACCTTATGCGTAAAGGTTACGCATAAGATTAATCTTACGCGTAACACTTAAGCATAAGGGTCTATAGTGGACTATGCGTATCCTGGAAGGATATGCGTAAACTTTGGATTTCTACGCCTAAGGGCTACTCTTACGAGTAAACCTTACGCATAAATCGTTTTCCTAAGCCTACGCGTAAGCTCATAAGTTACGAGTATACTCCTATGCGTAAGACATTCTTACGCCTAAGGGTTACTCTTACGCTTAAGCTTACGCCTACGCCTAAGGTCGTCATGTTTACGCATAAGCTCACTTGCTTACGCCTAAGCCAACTTGTAACTTTACTTTGAAATGTTACGCGTACAAAACTTGTAATACGTTACTCATATGTCACAAAACCAAAATGTCACTAATAAGCTACAAAAAGTTAAAACGTTGAGTGATTAAGTGAGATTTGGACATTAAAATTCAAAATTAACATTCCTACGTAACTTATCATGTCAACTTCGGACTATTGGACTTCATAAACATAACAACTTCAATCAATAATTGGACAATAAAATCAATCTTAGACTAACATAATGTCTTTCGATATTTTGGCTCTTTTGTCTCAATACCTTTCAGATCATGAAATGGACGTCGTCATGGAAAATCTCAATACATCCAATGAACTCACAATGGAGGATATCTTCCCAACGGATTATCGCAAAAAGATTGGAAAGAACAACCTCAAAGTCGATTTTGATAACTTCACTTGCTCGGAATCCTCCTGCAGAGTTTCCGTGAATATTCTCAAGGTTCATCCCTACAGTCATATGTTAACCAACTCGGCTACAGTACCAGAAATCTATATCCATCAATTCTAGCACACGATGGAGAAGATTGATGGTCAAGATGCTGTTAAAGTGACTCTCAACAACAAGGAAGTCACAGTCACGGTAGCGGATCTTCGCACAATTCTTCTTCTACCAGCCATTTAGTCTGCCGATTACGAGCCAACTCCTACTGAAGAGGCAATAATGCAATTCATGGTCGACATTGGTTATGATGAAGCTGCTGGAATCATCACCAAACACTCCACTGTTGATCTGAAGAACATCCCTCAGCCCTGGAGGACACTGTACATCATGATCGCCAAGTCTGTATCTGGAAGAGACAACGGTCATGAACATCCTAAACTCATGCACCTTCAAACTTTCTGGGGAATGGTCAACAAGCAACACATTGACTTCGCAAGTTTGATATGGGAAGATATGATGCAGCATCTCAAGAAGCCTGGGTCAAAGATTCCCTTCATCAGATATACAAAGCTGTTGATCCAAAACATTCTCGGGCATAATCTGGACATCCCAATGAGAATAAATGGCCCTAAGACTCACTCAGTGTTATATGAGCCAACTTTGAACGTTGTCAGATTTAAGGACTCGTCAACACGAAAACAAGGTGTAGAGTTACTTGACTGCCTACTCACTGATACAATCAAGGGTCTTCCTTCGTATCTTCGTTACAAAGAAGCAGTGAGAGCAGGAAAAGTCGGGTTTATGGATGAAAAGACTTCTTATGTGCCTACTAAAAACACTAGAAGATCAGGTAGCACTAGAAGAACTGGGAGCACTGGGAGCACAAGGAGTACAACAAAGTACAAGAAAAGACACCCACCCAGTAAGAAAAGAGTCCCAGCTCAGATCGTTCGTCCACAAGTCAAACCAGAACCTATTCCAGAGGACGACGACTCTGAAACTGAGTCTGATGAGGTGGTTTACTACTCAGAAACACCAACAGAGGATACATCCTCACCAATGTCAGAAGACAAACCACCAAGTCCCTCATCAGACAAAGGGAAGAAGCCAGTGACAGAAGAAGAGGAAGAAGATTCCAATGCAGAAAATGATCCTATGGATGAAGATAGAGATTACCAGAAGACTCTGAAGCATCTAAGGTTGCAGCAAGCTGCAAAAGACTTTGAAGCTCAACAGTTAACAGGCCCTGGAGGTTCCAGCGGTGGTGTTCCAATCACACCAGTTCTTGATGTGGTTAATCAACCCGATAAGGGAACTGGTGACACCACGAAGGAATCTACGGAGCAGCAGCAGCAGGACTACGAAATTAAGTTCGATTTTGAGGAAGATGAACCGGAAACAACAGAGAAGATAACTGATGAAGATGTGGAAAAAGCGGCAAAGGAAAAGGCTGATGAAGAAGCACGTGCTAAAGAGGAAGAAGAAGAAAGGATCAGAATTGAAATCGATAGCTACCTTCGAGACAATCCTGAACACAATCCTGAACAATCTTCGGAGCCACCTCATGACCCTTCGACAACTGAATCATCATCTCACTCTTCACCACCACCATCAAAAGATACAACCACAAGATCATCGTCCAAGTCAGTCAAGAAAACTGCTGATACATGGGCATCTCGAGCCAAGACCAAGATCCTTAAAGCTGTGAAACAAGCTAGAAAATGTAGCATGGTTGATAGAAAGCTGAACTTGCTGGCTGATAGGGTCAATTTACCTAGCGATGAGATGAACACATTCATTCAAGAGAGAGATCAAATCAAGATATTCCTAAACAGAGACATTCAAGGAGAAATAGACGAGAAGATCAAGGAATATACTCATCAGTTCCTACTCCAATATGTTCTAGGAATAACTAAAGACATGTTCTCCAAACAACTTTACCCTACACTGAGATCACTAATTAGACAAACAATTGTCACAACACTGGTGACAATGCATACTTGTCCATTCCAGCCACCTCATCTCACAGAAAGTGATCTACTCTCACAGTTGATAATTCAAATGACTGCTCGATCTTTGACACTCACATCTGGCAAATTAAAGTTTCTTGAGGTTCTCCTTGCTCATCAACTGAAGACCACATGCAAGGAAGTTGCTGGTATTGAGAAGCTTTACAGAGATGATGATGACACTGACAAAGACCCTAATGCAAAACGTCAGAATAAAACAGGCGAGTCTTCATCATCTATGCCACCGCCAAAGACCACCACCACATCTACTACTCGAGCATCTCAGCAAACTCCTTCATCTGACAAACCTCAGGATTCTGAGTCTCCACCACCATTAGAGAAAACTAGTGATCATTTTCAATATACCGGTAGTGAAGACGAAGAAAATCCTGAGCCCCAGCAACAACCATCATCCCCACCATCAACTAAGCAACAACCGAGATCATCCTCCAAACCGAAGAAGAAGAGATCAAGTTCAGTCGTCTCCTGGTTGGATGAAGATGACACTGAAGAGTATGACTGGTTTAGAAAGTTAGTTGATGCCACACCTAGATTACCGGAAGGTCAAGAACCGGTAGATGGTCGTACTATGGAGCAAGTCAAGATTATCCAGGAAGAGTTTAAAGTCAAGAAGATGACGAAGAAGGTATTACGCCGGATCAAGAACGATGCTTTCCAATTTCTAAAAGATAGATCCGGCAGTACTATTGAAGTCGAATACCATCTCAACAACATCACACGAGCCATGTCTAACAACAGTCACTGGCTAAACCCCGAGTCGAACATCGACTTCTCAAGAAAGGATAATAATCCGTATTACACTGATTGGACCAAACCACTACCAACCATTGGCCGACCATAGCAACCAAAGATTCCTTACTGCTACTTCTTTAACAACGACCTGGAATTTCTACAACACGGTAGCGACATCAGCAAGAAGTACGCTACATCACTTACCTTCAACATTCCAGCTGTAATCTTCTCCACAAATGTTGCCATCGAGGAAGAGGCCACCAAAATGTTCGTTGACAAAGTGGTGGACTATGATATTGATGCTAAGTATGGGATTCACCATTAGACAACAAGGAGAAGTTTGTATTACGGAAGCTGCCAAGTTCTACAGTCAAACAAGGAGGTCTATAGTGATAAGAAGATCGTTGCTATCATGAATGTCACTTTGGCTACGAAATGGGATTATTCTTTCTTGAAGGAAATCAGGGTCAATCGCCAGGATGAAAAAGAATATGATTTCACTGAGGCTGATTTTTCGAGATTGTCGCTCAACGGCATCGAAGATATGTATCTTGCTAAGGTACTAGGAGGGATGAGACAATTCTCCACCAACATTCAGCTTCAGTATATCACAGCCTTACTGATATTCATTCGAAGCAAAGTGATCCAAGAACGTGTTGAAGATCTCCAGCTTGAAGTCGAATCTTATCAAAAGCAAGTCAACCTTACTCCACCGCTGTTACACTTTCCCAACATAAACCAGCTATCCTAGTACACCAAAGTTTGGAGTTGTTTACCACAGTGAACTTCACCACAATTGCTTCATGGCGTACGACGAGGTTCATAAGTTCGGGGATCACATGCTAAAAATGGTTCGTGATGGGTTAGCGTACCGGTTAAAGGATATTAAGGAAGGTATTGGGTCAAAGAAGAGGTGGAATACAAAGGAACAATAGGAGGCTAAAAGGATAATCACAAGGCTGGATCAACGTATGTTTCATAGGGATCAGATGCGGAGATTGGAGAGCTTTGTAGGTGGAAGACAGAGTTTCTCGATATCAACATATCAACGTGAAGAGAGAACTCCTAGTCTACTTGACTAATTGTTTGGTACTCCTAAAAACTCTTGATTGCTTTTTTGGATTGATGGTTTTGTACACTTATTATGGCTTGTGCACACATAACAGTGTACAACCCGTACTTGTAATGAAAGGACCCTGTGGTACGCATCAGTGCTACAATCCTTATAAAAGGAGCGAAAGCTTCTTACTTTTGAGTAAAACTTATAAAAACTTTAATCATTTTCAAATTTTTGCTCAAAAGAACAAGTACTTCCTCTTATCTTTTCAAAACCTCAAAAGTTAATATTACTTGTTGAGGGAGAGTATTTGCAAAATACGTTTGTTCAAAAAAATTTCTTTGTGGAAATCTTCCCACAAAACTCGAAATGGTCATATTCGATATCAAAAATTTCATCAAAAATAACATTTATATGCCATTTTTGAGGGGGAGAAAAATTGTGTGATAAAAATATGTTGGATTGCGATTGAATCCTCGTGTGCTAAGACTTAACCTATGAATTGACGAGATCTGAACTGTCATACATCAAAAAGATTTGTCCTCCAAGACTTATCCGAGTAGGTAGTACCTATTCGGGAAGCTCTTGATAGACATGAACTTTGACGGGTTTGACAACCTTTTCAAGGGTTGTCCACACCTTCAAGGTAGTTATTAGAGCAAGTTGTCACCTAAAAGCTGACAATGCATCTCTTTAACTATGCAACGTAACCGTGTCTCGCAGGGAATTGTCTATATTGTGTCGATCAATTCAAAAGTGCGAGCTCTACCCTCACTGTGCAGATTTCAGTCTAAACACTTAAGCACAAGTGGAGGGGGAGTATTTCTGAAAATGCAAAACTCTCAAAGTGTTACAAAATGTTTTCATTAATAAACACTTTGAGAGATTTTCAATAAAATGGTTTTATGGCAACGTAGGATAGTCATGGAGTTATAAGGTGACTAAGGTTAGGAATAACCGTCCTATGATCCGCCAGAGCCGGAGGGATCTAACCAAAGAAACCACCAATAGTTAGTACTTAGAAGTCCTTAGGTATTATTATGAAAAAAAGGAGAAAATGAGAATCGGAGAAAGAATTAGTTGAAAAATTAAAAAGAAAAGTAAAGAAAAGGGTGAAAAGAAATAGCCCTCAAAATTATTCAACTTAGGGCAGACACCGGGTTCAATTCATATGCTACTGGCTGTCACTAGATGACACCGGTATTGAAGATTAAAGTCGTCATGGACCCACTGACGCAATGCACTAAACCTTCTTATCCACTCAAGTTTCTCTCAACAGAAGCTTGTTTCATTCTCACAGGGAACCCTACGTAAACTATCGACTTTCTCTTAGAGATTGTTGGTATTGAAGAAGGAGACCCTCTCCCTAGTCTCCGCTCAGGAAAACCAAAGTGCACTATTGAGTCTAGAGCCACGAGATTCATCGAAAGATCTCTTAGGAACACTTGACATTTCATCACTTGTCGTTCAACAGTAAGGATGCAAGTGATACATTTTAGAATCCTTCACAGATCTTAACAATCTGTCGAGAACATTTATGAGGGGATTCACAATTGTGATCCTCAGTGATTGAATGGAAACTCCTGCCAGGGTCAACATCAAACAGCCCAGACAGCAGGTCACTTCGGTAACTCCTTGTGGGTTACGCTTAGTGTTGTCTCAAACGGTCTACAATCGTGAGGTGATGCTTCGGTGTACCTCAGCGAATCACCTGAACTGTAGATGTACTTCGGTACATCGTGTTATCATACTTGAGGGACTCCAGTTCAGGAACAGCCTCTGCTAGAATTAGAGATGTGTTTTCACACTATGCTGTTAACACCCTCGAAGTTCGAACTTGTAAGTGCTGGAAATCCCGCTAAGGAGATTCCTTTCAAGAATTGAGTCCTGAAGATGTGGGTCATTACTTGAACTTGTTCAATGTAATGCCAATTGTCCTTTATGGGATTCGGACGGCTGATTCGCCCTACCAAGGTGAATGGAATCAAGACATTCATCAGAAGAACAATCATAGTGGTCAATTCTCTAAGAAACGATCACAATGATCGATTGGTGTTTATCACTAACCAATTCTTATGTTTTCTTCTTATGGATGCTCCTGAGAGGAATGATAGTGCTGATTTACCTCATGCTCATACCAACAACAACTCAATTGAAGTTCTCTCAAAAGGCAACTCAAAAGTCAAAAGGATTCTTCATCAACCAAAGAATCTACAAAGTCTAAAAACTAGAAAACTACATCAAATCTGAAATCCAATGTCAAAGAGCGTATGAGCATGTTGGAGAAAGACGTGGAGACACCTGAGAAACGAAGCTGACCAGATGCAGACAACAACAACATACCATCACCATATCTACACCAGAATAAAGAACAAAGAACAAAGTAATCAAAGACGTCAAAGCTGAAAACTTCAAAAGAAATAAGATCCTTACTATGGGGAGATTGTTGGAATCAAGGCACTTCTTCTCACAAGAAAGAGGAATGCCAGAAGACGTCAAAGAAACAGCTATTACATCAACACCAACAACTTATCCAAGATCGCTGGAGTCATCACTAACACTTAGGGGGAGATTGTTGGAATCACTCCTAACTTGTATTTCAAGTGTTAGTCATTTAATATGTAATAGGTTGCTTTATTAGGCATTTATGTTAGTTATTAAGGCTAGGCTCATGTAGAAAGCCCATGAGCCTATGCCAAAGCCCAATAAGGAAGGAAGGGACTAGATATGTTGCTCTAGCTCCCTTCCCCTATAAATAGACTTGTAAACCTTCATTTGAAGGTTGGTTGTTCACTCTAAATAATCTACGCATAACCTTTATATATTCATATGTGTGTTTTGTGTTCATCCGATCATCTCTACCTATATTTCTTACATATTGATCCTTGTGTTAACTTATGGTGACCTAACAACTCACGTCTCTTATAACCTAAAAGTCCTAAAACCCAAAGGCGTTTCTCTAAGATCTTGTAAGAATATTCATGTGTTCTTGAAGAAAACCTAGGTTTTGATCCTCTTTTTTTCAAAGTTTTCAAGTAAAGTCGTTATAAACTTCAAATAGCTTCAAGTTTTCAAGTGAAGTCGTTATAGTTTTCGAATAGCTTCGAGTTTCAAAGAAGGCGTCGTTATAATCTCCAAGTAGTTTTGGGTTTTTCGGAGGTTTTTAATTTCACTTCGAAGCTCCGCTTATTACATGACCTCTGAATTATGATGGCCCGAACAGTAGTTCGATATTTAAACTAAAAACATTTTACAAGCTAGTAAGCCATTTTTATAATGAAATACACAAATACTATAAATTAAAAAGTACAAAATCATGATCAATATAATAAACTAAGATAGATTTATTTACATTTTCACTTCATTTCTTTAAAAACCTAAGACTCAGTATCATATTTTAGGTTGCTCATAGAAGTTTCCACAACACGTCCATCAAACCGACTCAGTATTATGACCCCGACCCTTTCATTATATATTTATCATCCACTAACGGTGATTCGTAGCCCCAACTTTCTCATTTAACTGTTTATTAAACTCTTTGGGGGAGATACATGCTCAACTATTTTATTAACAATCACGAATATTTGTAATCTATATGTTAATCGGAACTAAATGTTTATATATACTAAGTAAGAGTATTGTCATACTTAGAGTTTCTATATCATGGACTATTAAGCACTATGCGTAGTGAGCAAGAATACTATGGTTAGATCCAATGAGATTAATGTAATCATTAAGTTGCCTTAGTTAGATTAAACAAACACAACAAACCTTTGAGAATACTAGGTATAACAACAGATTACCTACTAGGCTATGATGGCAAAAATTATTTCAATTGCTATTGGTACGAGATTTACATTTTGGGTTTCATAAGGATAGTGCAATAAAAAAAGATTTTCAACGCTATGGGTGTAATGGACTTAGTATTTCAACTTTATGGGTGTATAACAATGTAACCCATACAAAGTCATGTGATTTAATTGATTTAATACAAACTACGTGATCTAATGGACTTGGTGTAAATCTCAAACCAGCAGATCAAATATTGTGAATAGGCCTATTAGGATTGATGAATAAACCTTTGTGTTGACCCGGTTAGGAGAAATAAACGCACTATATTTTAGAACAATAAGTATAACGACAAATTATCTATTAGTGCCACGATTTTAACGAGTACTAAACTATTACAGATTGCCTAAGTTAGGAATAGTTATATTACTACCGATTGTACTGGTGAAACTAATTACTATCAATTGTACTGGTGAAATAAATTACTACTTATTGTACTGGTGAAACTAATTACTACCGATTGTACAGGTGAAAATAAATACTACTGACTATTTTACTATAAACTCTATGAACTCACCAACCTATGTATTGACTCTTTTAGCATGTTTATCTCATGTCCATAGTGAAAGAGGTTGGCACGGAGGAGCACGGATTCATCAACAGGGCAATAAATTTTATTATCATTCGAAAACTTATTTAATGAAATTTGTAAATCGTGAAACTATTGGGACCTCATTTTGTAAACCCTGATATTTATATAATTCGAATGATAAATCTTTTAAAACGACTCAGTTAGAGTTCGTTTTCTATTGTTATAACTGTCATATCGTCGAGTGACACCCAGTTTGAATTCCGCTGTGTTCACGAAATTGGGGTGTTACAAATTGGTATTAGAGCTATAGTTATAGAGAAACGGGTCGTAATTTAGACCTAAATTATAACCACTTTTACACAAAACATTTTATAGCCTTACGCTCTCCGTGCCTTCCGTCCTCCAGACGATTACGTAAACATATGAATATATTAACATATAACACACACTGAATTCCGGGACGGAATTCCCTTTAAGGTGGTGAGACTGTAACAATTCGTATTTTTAGGTTACTATTCATCCTCGTTTTTTACTATTCACATGTACTATTCATATGTACTATTCACTTCCGTATTTTTTATTTTACATCCTCAAAACTTAACCTATTTCCATGATGACACTAAAGTTTGACACTCATCGGGTCATTTTTGCAACATATGTCTATGTTACCGTTTTCACAAAACCGTGTCTTAAATTTACGTTTTGGTCTAAACATCATTTAAACATCCCCCGTGTAACAAAAACCGACTTTGAACATTTTTATCACACTAGATTAACTTTTAATTCACTTATAATCAATATATGAAATTTTAAATTTTAATTTCAAATGTTACCAAATAGACCCTGTGTTTTACGATTCTAAACTCGCGTTTTAATCATTTTTACTTACACACAGACTTAACCTATACCTGTACCACATTTTTAAAAACATTTAGATATTTTTACTTTTTGGAAAAAGTCAAACTTATTTCCGTCCTCTTTTGACCATAAAATCATCCCTTAATTTTTTACACTTCTGGTTTAAGACTTAACGAATATTTAACACGAAAGACACTAGACTAGGCCTAGTCTAGACATTATAAGCCTTTTAGGTTCATAATAATCATATTAGACAAGTCACATTTTACTTTTTCCATTTTTACGTAAACTCGTACGTTTTAAGTTTTACGCGTTTTAACCTACGTTTTCAGTCGTATTCGCCATCCGTTAAACTCATCACTCATTTAATATGATAATATCAAGTATATTAATAACTTTTAAAATTTCTATAAGTTTATTATTTTTCCAATACCTTGTTTTAAGTTTCGTGATTTAAATACTTAACGTTTATAATCACCCGGATCGAAACTACCTCCGTAAAGTCAAGATAATATATAAAACTCATTCACCTCCTCATTTTAGCCCAAGGTGGCATTTTCAATGAGTCACCAAGCCACTTAGCTTGGTGATATAACATCTTACTTAAGATGATTACATGTATTAAACTTAACCATTAAGTATTACTTTTATATGTAGTAAAATTCTACTATAAATACTAAGCTAAAACGTCATAATTTCTTGCACCGTCCTCTCTTATAACCTAAAAGTCCTAAAACCCAAAGGCATTTCTCTAAGATCTTGTAAGAACATTCTTGTGTTTTTGAAGAAAAACTAGGTTTTGATCCTCTTTTCTTCAAAGTTTTCAAGTAAAGTCGTTATAATCTTCAAATAGCTTCAATTTTTCTAGTAAAGTCGTTATAATTTTCAAAGAGCTTCGAGTTTTCAAAGAAGGCGTCGTTATGATCTCCAATTAGTTTTGGGTTTTTCGGAGGTTATTAATTTCACGTCGAAGCTCCTCTTATATTCCCTTTTTCTTATAAACAAGCATTCTATTTTATGGTAAGTATTTATAAACTTTAAATACTTATGAACTTTTATTTAATTATTTAGGTTGCTCATAGAAGTTTCCATGGCACGTCCATTATTTTCATTATATATCTATTATCCACTCACGGTGAGTCATAGCCCCACTTTTCTCGTCTAACTGCTTATTAAACTCTTTGGGGGAGATACATGCTCAACTATTTTATTAACAATCACGATTATTTGCAAACTATATGTTTATCTGAACTGAATATTTATTTATACTAAGTAACAGTATTGACATACTTAGAGTTACTATATCATGGACTACTAAGCACTATGCGTAGTGACCACGAATACTATGGTTAGATCCAATAGGATTAATGTAACCATTAAGTTGACTCAGTTAGAGCAAACAAACGCAACAAACATTTGAGAACACTATGTATAATAGAAGATTACCTACTATGCTGTAATGGCAACAATTATTTCAATGGCTATTGGTACGAGATTTACATTTTGGTTTTCATAAGGATAGTGCAATAACAAACGATTTTCAACGCTATGGGTGTATAACAACATAACTCATACACAGAAAAACACGATCTAATGGACTTGGTATTTCAACATTATGGGTGTTTAACAACATAACCCATACAGAGTCATGTGATTTAATGGATTTAATACAAACTACGTGATCTAATGGACTTGGTGTAAATCTCGAACTAATATAATTGGTATAATATCAAACCAACAGATCGAATATTGTGAATAGGCCTATTAGGATTGATGAATAAACCTTTGTGCTGACCCGGCTAGGAGAAACAAATGCACTATATTTGAGAACACTAAATATAAAGACAAATTGCCTATTAGGGCCACGATTATAAGGAGCGCTAAACTATTACAGATTGCCTAAGTTAGGAATCGTTATATTACTATCGATTGTACTGGTGAAACTAATTACTATCGATTGTACTGGTGAAACTAATTATTATCGATTATACTGGTGAAACAAATTACTATCGATTGTATTGGTGAAACTAACTACTACCGATTGTACTGGTAAATCTAACTACTACCTATTGTACTGGTGAAAACAATTACTAATGACTATTTTATTATAATCTTTATGAACTCACCAACCTTTGTGTTGACACTTTTAGCATGTTTATCTCAGGTCCATAATGAACGAGGCTGGCACGGAGGAGCACAGAACAGGGCTATAAATTTTATTATCATTCGAAAACTTATTTAATGAAATTTGTAAACTGTGAAACTATTGGGAACTTATTTTGTAATCTATGGTATTTATATAATTCGAATGTTAAATCTTTTAAAACGACTCAATTAGAGTTCGTTTTCTATTGTTATAACTGTCATACCGTCGAGTAACACCCAGTTTTAATTCTGCTGCGTTCACGAAATTGGGGTGTTACAGATTCGTATCAGAGCTATAGTTATAGAGAAACGGGTCCTCATTGAGACCTAAACTATAACCACTTTTACACAAAATATTTTATAGCCTTACGCTCTCCGTGCCTTCTGATAACATCAAATAGTCTTGAATTTTAAGTGTCAATTTCCCTCGATAATGCTCGTATTTTATATCATTTATATGAATTTACGCTTGTATTCCTTTCTATTTCACTTACAGGTAAATTACGAGCATTGGAGCTTATTAGACGCAGATTTGGAGATTTTCTTAAAGATTTATAATAGTATGCCAACTGTGAAGAATCTACGGCGTAACTCACTCTCTCACATTACGCCGTAGCTAGTGCGTTGACTCAGAAGACCAATTTAAAGGCAATTATGGCGTAACTCCCAACAAAGGTTACGCCGTAATCAATTAGGTCAAGAAATGTTTTGCGCCTCCATCAACTACGCCGTAACTCCTCACAAGGATTACGGCGTAATCTTAGCAAAAGTAATATGTATTGAAGATACGGCGTAACTTTTCCCAAGTGTTACGCCATAACCTGATTAACGAGAGCATTATTTGAAGAATTATGGAAGTTATGGCGTAAGTCTCAACTAAAGTTACGCCATAACTAGATCGTGCCTATAAATACCAGCCATAATTTCTGCATTTCACATCATTCACTCACAACTCAAAGGCAGAGAATGTAAAGAGGGTTCCAAAGGCAGATCATTCGGAGCATATGAAGCAATCTCCAAGGGAGAAATCACTCCCTAATGATAAGCATTAGCGATCATTTTATTTTTTACTTTCGATTCATGTATTTCATTATGTTAAACATTGAATTCTTTGTTTCTTTTAATATGATCGGCTAAGCACCTTTGGTGCTAGCCTAGTTATGATTCCTTGAATGTTTTGTTTATATTTTCATGCTTCCGTATAATTGTTTCTAATGTATGCATGCATAGTTCATTGGTAGTTACCCTAGCTTCGGTAGTTTTGAATGACGATCGTATCTTGTTGTTTAGGAGAATTGACCAACTGAGCCTAAGTAGTTAGGTAGAGTTGGGGAGGGTAAGAATTGACCAACTAACGACCCTTCCTCGCTTGTGCCAACTGACCAAGTGATCACCGGTCATTTGAATGAACTTAAGAAGTTAGGGATTAGTGTCTAAGATGCTAGCGCCCGGGCACTCATTATTTCAAATCTTGAATGTAGGGTACTTAATGACTTGGCTTAGGTGACTAAAAACAACTTGACTATCAAGGGTAGAATCTTGACCTCGGGTGGAAGCCTTTGTTGATAGGTTAGGAGGAACTGACCAAATGCTATCCTAGCGACTTAAACCCCCACTTGAATCAATTGGAAGTAGCAAAACGTGAACATTACATGATAGGATGAGTAATTAGGTTAGCACACTTTCCCTCTATTAATCACAACTCTATTTACTTTTCGTGTTTATTTCTTGTTTCTTAGTTTCATAATCATTTCTACTATAAACCAGTTAAAACCAGTGACATCTAGACTTAATTAGAATCCACTCACATAGCTCTTGGGACGACCTCGATTTTACCGATTACTACACTACACACGACCGAGTCACTAACCGTGAGTGCATAAGGTGGACCATAGGTAAACGAGACTTTATAAATATTAAAACCTAGTCAGAAAACATGCATCAAGTTTTTGGCACCGCCGCCGGGGAGTTATATTAGGATTTTTATTAAGTCTTTATTTTTATTTTTATTAAAAAAAATTTCTCACTATTTATTTTCAATTTCAGATATTATGACTCTCACCATTAATGATTATCTTACCACCTCTAAAGTGAAACAGGGGGATTACTGTTCCAGCTCTTGAAGAAAATGTTAGATTCGAATTCTGGGGACTATGTCTGGAAGAACTAAAGAAATGTAGTTTTTACGGAAATAAGGAGGAAGAAGCACATGAGCACATCTCTAAGGTCTGTGAAATCGCTGATTTGTTCCATGCACTAGGTGTTTCCAGAGACCATATTATGATGAGAGCATTCCCATTCAGTCTCAAGGGAAGAGCTAGAGATTGGCTGAAGAAACTACCTTCTGCATCTATTACGACATGGAATGCATTTAAGAAGGCCTTTCTTAAGGAATATTTAACCACTGCGATGATACTTCAGCAAGTTGATGAAATCAGAAGATTCCGTCTGAACAATGATGAATCGTTATTTGCAACTTGGGAAAGATTCAATGAAGCCATCCTCAAATGCCCCGAGCATAAACTCAACAAGCACGAGAAACTGCAAATATTCTACAACGGGCTTAATATTAAGATTCGATAGATGTTACACTCCAAGGAACCTATCCCTTGGATAACTGCTGATAAAGGATGGACTAGGATTGAAGAAGTTGCCCTTCATTCTTTGTCATGGCATGAATATTGCGAGGAACGCCCGTTGGAACTACAATCGGTAATAAAGAACTTGGAAGCATTCAAGTTTAACATGCACTCCCTTACTGAAGAAGTAAAAATGGTTAAACATAAGTTCAATAGCCTAGTTGAAGGAAGGGTGACAGACCTCGAAAAAGCAATAAAAAATCTTGTGAAAGAATCTAGCAGGAAGCAAGAGGAAAGCGAGAAATTGGTATGGAACATCAAGAAGGACTACGACTATGTACTAAGATCTCAAGCGGCTGCAATAAGAAGGTTGGAGAACCAGGTTGGAAAACTTGCCGAATCGGTCAGAGTCAGAGACGAGGGGGAACTTCCTAGTACCACTGAAACCAACCCAAGGGATCTAGCCCACACTATCACCACTCGAAGCGGATTAAATTATAAAGAACCAGCTTATCCCTCAAACTCAGAAATTCAAGATGAAGAAACCTTTCAAAACAGCAACAAGGAAACAGGGGAAACTCAACCAACTTTTTAGCAAGAAAAAGTTCGAATTTATGTCCCCGCCTATACCGTTTCTTGAGAGAATTAAGAAGGAGCAAGAACGATTGCAATTCCAGAAATTTATGGAGAAATTAAAAAAAGCTTAGCATAAACATCCCTCTCGTGGAAGCACTTGAACAAATGCCAAAATATGCTAAATTTATGAAGGACCTCCTCACTCATAAAAGACTTTCTGATCGGACACAAGTTACCTTGAATCAAAGGTGTATAGCTGCACTTCTTAAGGACATACCTCTCAAAGAAGAAGATCCGGGGATTTTTACCTTACCTTGCACCATCGGAGGTATCGTTTTTGAAAAAGCCCTTGCCAACTTGGGAGCCAGCATCAGCCTTATGTCATACTCGCTATATTCAAGACTTGAATTGGGAAGCTTGAAACCTACAAGAATGTTCATTGAGCTAGAAAATAAATCAACTCAATACCCTAAGGGAATTGCCGAAAATGTCCTTGTCAAGATTGATAAATTTGTTTTTCTGGTCGATTTCGTAGTACTCGAAATGGAAGAAGATGATATTCCAATTTTGCTCGGGAGACCCTTTCTTGCCACCGCACACGCCATGATTGATGTATTCAACAAGAATATCTCTTTGCAAATTGGAAATGATAAGATAACCTTCGACCTAGAAAAGCAATGAAGTATGTTTCCTTCACGGACGACAACCTTGATTTAGTCGAGGTTAATGTTCAGAAACATGTGCAAGAATGTTTTCAGCCAGAATCTTTAAGTTCTAAATCACTAATATTTGAAGAAGATGTCGACGTATCTAATGATGAAGAAGACAAGTGGGAAGGAAATATTGAGGATAGCCACACGTTGTGTTCTGCTAGCGTCCCAGAAAAAGCTGAAAATACTCCCAAGCTTAAGGAGCTCCCTTCTTATTTAGAATACGCATTTATTAATGATGATCCTAATTTTCCTATTGTTATCTCTTCTTTAATCTGACGATGAAAAGAGATTATTATTGCAGGTCTTAAGCAAATACAAAGGAGAAATTGCATGGAAGGTTTCTGACATAAAGGGGATTGACCCTTCATACTGTTCTCACAAGATACTAATGGAAGATGATTTTAAACCTGTGGTGCAACCGCGGTCAAGGATGAAATCATTAAACTCTTGGATGCAGGTTTAATTTACGCTATTTCCGATAGCCCTTGGGTTAGCCCTATTCATGTTGTGCCCAAGAAAGGAGGAATGACCGTGGTCATTAATGAGGATAGCGAACTGATCCCTACAGGGACAATAATTGGATGGAGAGTTTGCATCGATTGCCGGAAATTAAATGACGCAACGCGGAAAGATCACTTTCCACTCCCTTTTATTGATCAAATGTTAGAAAGGCTTTCGGGACACGATTATTATTGTTTCCTTGATGGATTTTCAGGCTATTTACAGATTCCAATTGCTCCAGAGGATCAAGAAAAGACAACTTTAACTTGCCCCTACGGAATATTTTCTTACCGAAGAATGCCTTTTGGTCTATGCAATACCCCCGCCACATTCCAACGTTTCATGACGGAAATCTTCTCGGATATGTGCCAAGATTTCATGGAAGTGTTTATGGATGATTTCTCGGTTTTTGGTAACTCTTTCTCCTCTTGCCTTAACAATTTATCTAAAATGCTTGCTAGATATGAAGAGACCAACCTTGTCCTAAATGGGGAAAAATGTCATTTCATGGTAATAGAAGAAATTGTTTTAGGACATAAAATTTCTCAAACATGAATTGAAGTCGATAAGGCTAAAGTTGACGTTATTTCTCGACTCCCTTACCTACTAACCTTAAGGGGATTAGGAGTTTCCTTGGGCACGCTGGGTTCTATAGAAGATTTATAAAAGATTTTTCAAAAACTGCTAAACCCATGACCCAACTTCTCATGAAAGATGCAAAATTTGATTTTAATGATGAATGCAAAAACGATTTTGATATTTTGAAAGAAAATTGACTACATCTCCTGTTATCATTGCTCCTGATTGAAATAATGATTTTGAATTAATCTACGATGCCAGCAACTATGCTGTAGGGGCTGTTTTAGGACAAAGGATAGATAAAAAATTCAAACCAATTTATTATGGTAGTAAAACCTTATATGAAGTGCAAGAACGTTATACGACCACCGAAAAGGAACTCTTTGCAGTGTTCTATGCCTTTGATAAATTTAGGTCTTACTTTGTAATCTCTAAAACTGTTATCTACACTGACCATTCTGTTTTGAAGTACTTGTTCAGTAAACAGGATGCCAAACCCAGGTTGATAAGGTGGGTGCTTTTGCTACAAGAGTTTAAAATCGAAATCAAGGATAAGAAGGGGTAGAAAATTTGGCAGCTGATCATCTGTCTCGGCTAGAAAACCCTGAGCTTGAGGAACTTGACATAGAAACTATTTGTGATTCCTTTCCAGATGAACATCTTATGTCAGTGAGAATTAAAGATCCTGAGCCTGAACCATGGTATGCCGACTTCGCTAATTACCTTGCCGCCATAGTTCTACCAAGCAACAAAACTTATGAGCAAGAGAAAAAGTTCTTCTCGGACTTAAAGTATTACTTTTGGGATGACCCCTTCCTGTTTCGATCTTGCCCTAACGATATCATTAGGAGATGCGTTTTTGGAGAAGAACAACAATGAATCTTGGAACATTTCCACAACGGACCTGCTAGAGGACATTACGGGTCCGACACTACTGCTAGAAAGATTTATGAAACGGGATTCTTTTGGCCTAGCATTTTCAAGGATGCCGCAAAGTATGTAAGAAATTGTGACGCATGTCAAAGGGCAGGTAATATCTCTTCTCAAAATCAGATGCCGTTTAATAACATTTTGGTATGTGAAGTATTCGATGTCTGGGGAATCAATTTCATGGGACCCTTCACTCCCTCGAAAAATTAGAGTTATATTTTGGTAGTTGTCGATTATGTATCAAAATGGGTTGAAGCCGAGGCTCTGCAAACTTGTGATGCTAGGAGCTTCATTAGATTTAAAAAAAATTATTCTCCAGATTTGGGATTCTTAAAACTATTATAAGTGATCGGGGAATGCACTTTTGAAACGCAATTATGAAAAAGGTACTTAATAGATACGGAGTGGTCCATCGGATGTCCACGCCTTACCACCCCCAAACTAATGGGCAAACAGAAAACACCAATCAGGAACTAAAGCGAATTTTGGAGAAATCCGTCAACAGTAATAGAAAAGATTGGTCCGAGAAATTAGACGAAGCTTTGTGGGCATTCAGAACTACCTACAAAACCCCTATAGGTAACACACCTTTTTGGATCGTGTACGGAAAGATCTGTCATCTCAATATGGAATTAGAACATAAGGCATATTGGACCCTTAAGAAAGCTAATTTTGATACTGACTTGATCAAGGAACACTGATTTTCTCAAATCAATCATCTTGCTGAATTAAGAGACGAAGCCTATGATCATGTCAGAGCAAATAAGGATAGGACTAAAAGATGATACGATGCTCGGATAAAGGATAAAAAGTTTGAAGTTGGGCAAGAGGTGCTCGTTTTTAAGTCAAGACTTCAACTTTTCCCTGTAAAAATGAGATCTCGCTGGGTTGGACCTTATACAGTGAGTAAGGTGTTCCCTTATGGGACTATTGAAGTTTATAATAATGCAGGGGAATTTTTCAAAGTAAATGGGCACAGAGCAAAGATATACTATGGAAAGGACGTTAGCAAGCTTTCGGGGGATGAATTCTTCGCTCCCACGTAAATCCCCATGGCTTTGAGTCTAACTTAAAGACTCGGTAATAAAGAAAAGTGATCTTTCGGGAGACAACCCAAATTATCCTTTTTGTTTCTCTTATTTCAATTTTTGTTGGGTTTTGTGTTTTTAACATTTTTATAGGAATTGGAGATGAATTCACAAGTGACTAAAACGGGGACCTATTCTGTCCAACAATTACGGCGTAACTCATCATCATGGTTAAGCCGTAACATATCCTCAGTACTGATTCTCTCCAAGATATAAACCATTACGACGTAATCCCTTTATATGGTTACGCCATAGCTATTCTCCAGTAGCCGAATGCCAGGTTTTATCACAATTACGACGTAACTCCTCTTTTGGGTTATGCCGTAACTATCTTACAGTTCCAATTTTTCCTATATTAACACAATAACCTTGTATTAGTTTTTAAATGAACTTTGTGGTATGTTCCTGTAAGCCCTCACGAGACTACACTAGTCCACTTGAGAGACCAAGTGGTTTAAAAGGCTTGTTGCATATGCTAAATGCAGCCGTGATTCCTACGAAAGTGAGTTAGATTTCTTTTTGTTTTTCTTTTTCTTTTTAGAATTATGCTTGTTGGTTAGTATGATTTCAGGGAACGAAGTTTGCTCGTGGATGCTTAAGCGAAGGCACGATTCTCTTCGTGGGCCTTCTTTCTTTTTAAGGAGCAAATTTCAGGGAAGTTATCGCTCTAATTATACTTTCTCTTCACCTTTATTTAACGTTTAGTATAAAAGGGACTTTGTACATTTCAAGTGGGGGGGACGGGAGTAAAATTTTTACTTGAACTTAATTTCCCTCGTTTTTCTAGTTTATTCTGAAAAATTATGCCATTTTTAAAATTTTGACATGTTTTTCTTAACCTAACTAGATTATACCTTAGCTGAGTACATTGTAACCCTTGATATTTTATGTTGAGATTAGCCTTATCCGTTTCCAATTATTTACCCAAATCCACCAAATTATGAGTGTGCCGGTAGCTTGTAAACTTTAGAACTTGGCCTTTGCATCATTTCGAGACCATAGACGAGGTATGTTGAGTTTGCTTAATTTATATGGAATAATCAGTTTGAGAAGGCAATATTTAGTATTATCACCTAAATAGCCCATCCTTGTGTGTCTATCGATTAGTCACCTCGACTTTTCGACCCCCATGTTTAACCCTTTTTTTGCACTCACCTTTAGTGCAAGATACCCCTAGATACACCCGTCTGAGCCATTCCTTTCATTTTGTTCACCCAATACATATTGTTTCGTTACACCCATTCGCCTTAGCCTACCGTGTAGTCTTAATTTGTGATCGGGAAGTCATTTTTTGCCTAAGTTCAAGGTTCAAGTAGAGAGGTTCGGAAATCATGCTTTCGTCAAAGACTTATATTTGAAGATCATTGAAGACCCCCCAGATTCTCATTATATGTTCATCTCAAGTGGAGGGATGATATGTTTAGTTTTTATGTAAATAAAAAAAAAAAAAAAAAAATCTAAAAAAAAAAATAGTAGTTTATTGTTTATTGTAAAGTGCAATGTTATAAGCACTATGATTGGAGCTCATCAAAGATTAAGCATCGAGGAGGCCACCTCGGTCAAATTTGAAGAATTGAGCAGGTAATTATTTAGCAAACAGTTGAAGAACAGGTAATGTGCCCATCATGACGTCCGCTAATGGCACATCTACTTGATTTGATCATGATCCGGTTTCTTCACCTTAAAGCTTGAACTTAGGATGAACGATAGGCGGTGACAACTTGTTTATAGGTTAAGACTATTTGCTTTGTTACTTTACACCAATTATTTCCCATGTCTTATCCTACCCTTTAGTCATGAAGCGTGTCTAGGTTATGAAGCAAGCAATCTTTGGTGTCTTGGCCATGGATTTGGTCATGTATCATTGATTTTGTCCACTTTGCCGTGACATGTTAGTAATAACATTACACCCTTAACCCATGTTGTGTCTACCCATATTGCCTTCAAGAATTGTTTAGTCCTTAACTCTAGTGGTGGAGATTTGTGTAACCGCCAAGCTTATGATATGATACATGCTATGATTGTGCTTTGCGTGATCACCCTGAAATTGACACTTAGACTAGTTGAAAGAATTTGTGTGTTTTGTTCCCATTTCGTGAGGTGTTTGGCTTTGAATTATTCTAGCATAAGAGATTTTTAAACTCATATCTTCCAGGTGATGGGGGATATCTTTTTAGAAAATTTTCTAATAAGGTCTACTTGAGGGCAAGTAGAGTTCAAGTGGGGGGATATTTGATAACATCAAATAGTCCTGAATTTTAAGTGTCAATTTCTCCTGATAATGCTCGTATTTTATATCATTTATATGGATTTACGATTGTATTCCTTTATATTTCACTTTCAGGTAAATTACGAGCATTGGAGCTTATGAGACGCGGATTTGGAGATTTTCTTAAAGATTTATGATAGTATGCCAACTGTGAAGAAGCTACAGCGTAACTCACTCTCTCACATTGCGTCGTAGCTAGTGCGTTGACTCAGAAGACCAATTTAAAGGCAAATACGGCGTGACTCCCAACTAAGGTTATGCCGTAATCAATTAGGTCAATAAATGTTTTGCGCCTCCATCAACTACGCCGTAACTCCTCACAAGGATTACGGCGTAATCTTAGCAAAAGTAACCTGTAACGAAGATACGGCGTAACCTTTCCCAAGTGTTACGCCGTAACCTGCTTAACGAGAGCATTATTTGAAGAATTATGGAAGCTACGACGTAACTCTCAACTCAAGTTACGTCGTAACTAGATCGTGCCTATAAATACCAACCCTAATTTCTGCATTTCACATCATTCACTCACAACTCAAAGGCAGAGAGCGTGAAGAGGGTTCCAAAGGCAGATCATTCAGAGCATATGGAGCCATCTCCAAGGCAGAAATCACTCCATAATGATAAGCATTAGCGATCATTTTATCTTTTACTTGTGATTCATGTATTTCATTATGTTAAACATTGAATTCTTTGTTTCTTTTAATATGATCGGCTAAGCACCTTTGGTGCTAGCCTAGTTATGATTCCTTGAATGTTTTGTTTATGTTTTCATGCTTCCGTATAATTGTTTCTAATGTATGCATGCATAGTTCATTGGTAGTTACCCTAGCTTCGGTAGTTTTGAATCACGATCGTATATAGTTGTTTAGGAAAATTGACCAACTTACCCTAAGTAGTTAGGTAGAGTTGGGGAGGGTAAGAATTGACCAACTGACGACCCTTCCTCGCTTGTGCGAACTGACCAAGTGATCACCGGTCGTTTGGATGAACTTAAGAAGTTAGGGATGAGTGTCGAATTTAAGATGCTAGCGCCCGGGCACTCATTATTTCGAATCTTGCATGTAGGGTACTTAATGACTTGGCTTAGGTGACTAAAAACAACTTGACTACCAAGGGTAGAATCTTGACCTCGAGTGGAAGTCTTTGTTGATAGGTTAGGACGAACTGACCAAATGATGTCCTAGCGACTTAAACCCCCACTTGAATCAATTGGAAGTAGTAAAACGTGAACATTACATGATAGGATGAGTAATTAGGTTAGCACACTTTCCCTCTATTGATCACAACTCTATTTACTTTTCGTATTTATTTCTTGTTTCTTAGTTTTATAATCATTTCTACTATAAACCAGTTAAAACTAGTAACATCTAGACTTAATTAGAATCCGCTCACATAGCTCTTGGGACGACATTGGTTTTACCGATTACTACACTACACACGACCGGGTACACTGCCCGTGAGTGCATAAGGTTGACCATACTTTATAAATATTAAAACCTGGTCAGAAAACCTGCATCACATTCCATCCTCTAGACGATTATGTGAATTTTAGGCATTTTATTCTACACAAACATATTAGTGTATTAACATGTAACACACACTGAATTCCGAGACTGAATTCCCTTTAAGGTGGTGAGATTGTAACAATTCGTATTTTCATGTTACTATATTTTATTTTTTAGTTTAAATTCTAGAAACTTAACTTATTTCCATGATGAAGCTAAAGTTTGACACTCATCGGGTCATTTTTGCGACATATGTCTAAGTTACCGTTTTCACAAAACCGTGTCTCAAATTTACGTTTTGGTCTAAACATCATTTTAACATCCCGTGTGTAACGAAAGCCGACCCTGAACATTTTTATCATATTACATTAATTTTTATTTGACTTATAATCAATATATGAAATTTTAAATTTTAATTTCAAATATTACCAAATAGACCATGTGTTTTAATGCTCAAATGTTTTACAAGTCTAAACTCACGTTTTAATCATTTTTACTTACACACAAACTTAACCTATACATGTACAACATTTTCTAAGACATTTAGATACTTTTACATTTTTGGAAAAAGTCAAACTTATTTCCATCCTCCTTTGACTATAAAATCATCCATTGTTTTTTAACACTTCCGGTTTTAGACTTAACGAATATTTAACACCTACCGAAACTAGACTAGGCCCAGTCTAGACATTATAAGCCATTTAGGTTCATAATAATCATATTAGAAAATTCACATTTCATTTTTTCCATTTTTACGTAAACTTCGTACGTCTTACGTTTTACACGTTTTAACCTACGTTGTCAGGTTTTAACAGCGTATACGATATCCTTTAAACTTATCACTCATTTAATATGATAATATAGAGTGTATTAATAATTTTTAATATTTTTATAAGTTTATTATTCTTCCAATACCCGGTTTTAAGTTTCGTGATTTAAATACTTAACGTTTGTTATTACTCATATCAAAACTACCTTCATAAAGTCAAGATAATATCTAAAACTCATTAACCTCTTCATTTTAGCCCTAGGTGGCATTTTCAATGAGTCACCAAGACACTTGTCTTGGTAATATAACATCTTACTTAAGATGATCACATGTGTTAAACTTAACCATCAAGTATTACTCTTGTATTTAGTAAACTTCTACTATAAATACTAAGCTAAAACTTCATAATTTCTTACACCCTCCTCTCTTATAACCTAAAAGTCCTAAAACTTAAAGGCATTTCTCTAAGATCTTGTAAAAACATTCATGTGTTCTTGAAGAAAAACTAAGTTTTGATCCTCTTTTCTTCAAAGTTTTCAAGTAAAGTCGTTATAATCGTCGAATAGCTTCAAGTTTTCAAGTGAAGTCGTTATAATTTTTGAATAGCTCTGAGTTTTCAAAGAAGGCGTCGTTATAATTTTCAAGTAGTTTTGGGGTTTTCGGGTTATTAATTTCACGTTGAAACTCCGCTTATATTCCCTTTTTCTTACAAATAAGCATTCTATATAAAGGTAAGTATTTATAAACTTTAAATACTTATGAACTTTTATTTAATTATTAAGGGTGTGTTTGTTTTAAAAAAAAAGTCTAACTAGCCCTCTTACTCTTACCAGTAAGAGGTGGGCAGACGTTTTACTTGTTTGTTTTTTTTTATCACATGTCATACATGGTAAGAGCTAATATGTCTAACTCGGTAAGAGGTGGCGAAAAGATCTTACTACCTCTTATTAACACCCTTTCAACTCATTCATCTTCAAAACCCTTCAACCAATTCAACTTCAAATTATGCAAAGCTAGGTTTTAAATTATTTGATATTAGTTAAGTTACTTAATTGTTGTTTCATAGTGTTAAGCTTATGTTTTATTTTAATACCATTTATGTAATAGTTTTTATTATGTTAAATTTTGAATATGTATTAAGATAATTTATTTAATGATTTATAATTGTGTTAAATCTATGATAAAAAAAATTTGTTTCAAGTTTACACTGTCTACTTATTAATCGTATTTGCAATAGTTTAATATATACTTAAACAAGATAAAATTAAAATCATTCAGACAATTATAAAAAAATAAACAACACTTTTTTCATTTAGATTCAGACATTATAGCCACCTCTTACTAGTAAGATGTGGTAGTCAGATTTAGATGCGAAACATCTTAATCAAACAAACACGCCCTAAGTGTTTTATAAACTCTTAATATGTCATGTAATCAAGTAAGCAAAATATATGTTTCACATATTAAGTACTATGTTAGTAGGGAGCTCATGTGAGGGGCTTCATTTGAGTGAACGTATCGACAAGTTGCTGGATTTACGATTTAAAGTGTTCTAGCTCCTCGAACGTTTACTACATGAACTCTGAATTATGATGGCCCGAACAGTAGTGCGATATTTAAACTAAAAACGTTTTACAAGCTAGTAAGCCATTTTTATAATGACATACAATAATACTATAAATTGCAAAGTATAAAATCATGATCGATATAATAAACTTTAGATAGATTTATTTACATTTTCACTTCATTACTTTAAAACCTAAGACTCGATATCATATTTTAGGTTACTCATAGAAGTTTCCACGACACATTCATGATTTTCGTTATATATTTATCATCCACTCACGGTGAGTCATAGCCCCACTTTTCTCGTTTAACTGTTTATTAAACTCTTTGGGGAGATATATGCTTAACTATTTTATTAACAATCACGATTATTTGCAAACTATATGTTTATCTGAACTGAATGTTTATTTATACTAAGTAATAGTATTGCCATACTTGGAGTTTCTATATCATGGACTATTAAGCACTATGCGTAGTGAGCAAGAATACTATGGTTAGATCCAATGGGATTAATGTAACCATTAAGTTGACTCAGTTAAAGCAAATAAACACAACAAACATTTGAGAACACTAGGCATAACAGCAGTACTAGGCTATGATGGCAACAATTATTCCAATTGTTATTGATATGAGATTTACATTTTAGTTTTCATAAGGATAGTGCAATTACAAACGACTTTCAACGCTATGGGTGTACAACAACGTAACCCATACACAGAAAAACATGATCTAATGGACTAGGTATTTCAATATTATAGGTGTATAACAACGTAATCCAAACAGAGTCATGGATTTAATACAAACTACGTGATCTAATGGACCTATTAGGATTGATGAATATTGTGAATAGGCCTATTAGGATTGATGAATAAACCTTTGTGTGGACTCGGTTAGGAGAAACAAACGCACTATATTTGAGAATACTAAGTATAACGACAAATTGCCTATTAGGGCCACGATTGTAACGAGCACTAAACTAATACAGATTATCTAAGTTAGGAATCGTTATATGACTACCGATTGTACGGGTGAAACTAATTACTATCGATTGTACTGGTGAAACAAATTACTACCGATTGTACCGGTGAAACTAATTACTACCGATTGTACTGGTAAAAACAATTACTACCGACTGTTTTACTATAAACTCTATGAACTCACCAACCTTTGTGTTCACATTTTTAGCATGTTTAACTCAGGTCTATAATGAACGAGGCTGGTACGGAGGAGCAAAGATTCATCAACAGGGCTATAAATTTTATTATCATTCGAAATCTTATTTAATGAAATTTTCGTGAACTACCCGGACCTCATTTTGTAAACTCTAATATTTATATAATTTGAATGATAAATCTTTTAAAACGACTTAGAGTTCATTTTCTATTGTTATAACTGTCATACCGCCGAGTAACACCCAGTTTGTATTTCGTTGCGTTCACGAAATTGGGGGTATTACAGATTCAATTAATGAACTTCCGTTTCATGAAGAATCTTATAGTTAGGTAGCTATTGAACCACAAAGCGATAAAATATAACCAAATTGAAATCCTTTGTTATGTGATTGAGATAACTCGAATTTTATACATAATGATGATTATAGGTTGATGATGCAAGGACAATGGATAAATGATAAAAAATATCAAAACAAAAGAAAAGAGAATAAAGATCTAAGGTCTAAATTTGTAAACGATAGAACAGAGTGAAGAATTTTGGAAAGGAGGAATTTGTGATGCAACGATCCTGCCCACGCTGTGACAAAAGTTATAGAGATTTGAGAGTACCTCACGAGTAATAATTCACTTCGCAAAATTTGACGTGAAAAGTATTCTTGTGTAACGAAACGAGGTATAGGCCAGAAACCCTAACTATATACACAAGGCAAACTCTAACCTCAAAAAAGCAAGTCTAGCCACGAAATTCATAGAGAATACAAAGGTTCTTCGAGGCCGTGAAGAGGGTAACCGAAGAATCATTCCGCAATAAAAGCGGCGCTTGTCAAAACATTGGTTAAGATGATTATCTAAGAACATTTTATGCTTATTAAATTAAAAATCACAATTAATTAAAGTAATTAATTAGTTAAATAAATGCGTATTAAATGCAAATTTTAATTTAAAAAAAGATCGGGATGAATTAATGCACATCTAACAATGCCTTAAAAACACTTGTTAAACAATCATTTAATATAAAACTAGCTTAAAGACCCGTGGATTTACGGGGTGTTTAAAGAAATATGAAAATGAGATAATAAGAAAACAACGAACATAAACATGTTTCATTAATATACGAAAGAAACAGTGAGTTAATAGATGAATTATTCGACAATCAATTGAGTTTTTAACAATTAAAATAGTAAACGTGGACGTCTTTGTCATCTCAAAATTTGACGGTCTTGAATAGCAAATGATGTATGTGAGTGCTAATCAATTTGATAACTAATGTCCATTCCGTGCACACCTAATAATCCATAGAAAATGTAAGCAAAAGCAGGTTGTGAGTCATAATGTATTATAATTTAAAATTTGGTAAAAAACTTGTGATATGTTACCATAAGGATATATGTATGATACCGATAGATGGAAAAAATATTCCACTATCGACCAATAGATGGAATATTTGTTACCATCCGAATATAAGTAATACATTGTATATAAGAATAAACATGTATGTATTAAATCGGCGATATCAAAGTTCATGAATCACTTATTTGTAAACAACATTGTTTGTTTTGTTGGTATATTTTTCACCATTCAATAATCTTCTCAAATTAAAGTGTCGATGATAGAACCATGTAATGACCAGCTTTTATCGAACCTGCAAGAAATATAGTGAATGATTAGATCATAACACGAATCTATTACAAATACACTTTGGGCAACCTATTTTCTAAGTTAAATTTCTTAATTTTACCAAATTGGACACTCTGATAAGGAAGATTGATGTCGCTATGCATAAACTCATTTTCCATTATATAATACCAAAGTTCCTAAAAATACAACAAACTATTATTAGAAAGTTCCTAAAAATAATACCAAAGTGCATTCAAGTTAAGAAAAAAAGTATTGAAATTAAAGCATTATCACTATAGTGAAAGAGGGCTCAAATGAAAACTAAAGATAATAAAGTGATACGCATTTGAACACAACTAACAATGACTAATCAGAATATGTTGAAAAATTATATAAAGGGAAACAATAATAAATCAGTCCTCCTACTACCTTAGTCCATAATTTATACTACAAATAACCCTACGCTATATTCATTTGGACAAAAGGGCAATACCGTTAGCTAATTAACTAAGGCTTGGTGTAATGACACTCGCTTACGGCGTATCTAATCCTTGACATACAAATATATCAATGTTGTAGCACCAATAACACAATATCCTCATGTAGAAGCTTGATAGATACATTATATATAGCTTTATGTGATAATTCAGGACAAACTCAAGTTCAAAAGTACCAAAAATCCTCAAACTTTTTACCAAGTAGATAACATTAAAACCAAAAACTACTGCGCGGGCCTAAACTGAACTAATAAACTAAAGAATAAAACAAAACGCGAAAACTGGCTCTCTTGAAATGTGTAGATCAATAGCTTACACAACATGCGAGCAACAATTTCAGGCGCTGTGAAGTTCCTTTACCAAAGGTTACTTCCAATCTACTCTCCTTCATCGTCTTTCTTCTTTTTCTTCTTCTCCTTTTTCTTGAAGCTTTTACTTGCATCATCATCACTCACAGCTTCTTCGGCTTCTTTCTTTTTTTCAGTACTCTCACGTTGTACATCGTCCTTCACTTCTTCAGCCTTGTGTTTTTTGGATGCTACCGGCGTATCAGTAACTTCTGCCTCTTCAATACCATTTTGATTCTTTTTCTTCTTTTTCTCACCGTCAACTTTCACACCCTCTGTTCCCTCCACATGTTGTTTTACCACAGGTGCAGCTGCAAGACTCACAACAAATAAATCCCCACCATTAGGCAAAACTACATTCTTCAACCACTCAGCTGGAGTATTCTCATTCGGTTTCCCATGCTTACTCAAATTCCCCTCACTAATCAGCTTATTCTTTGTCGAAGCAGTAACTTTTGACGAAGATGGTACAACTAAATATGTAAGAAAAAGTTAAAAATAGTAACCTAACTTCAAAGCAATAGAATCAAAGATGAAATAATAGGAAGTTGTTGACATGATTGTCTCGCCAATGCAATATTTTTAGTTATCAGTACTTTAGCAACCATGAAAAATGTGTCATTTAAGTAACAGTGAACTGTTTAGCAAATTTATCATCCATAGTGAGAACTTGTGTTCTTGTGATAACATGTACTTTAATTATCGTGGCAATAGTTGCGTTATTATTATCCTATTTCCATTACAAAGGCCAGCCATTTGAATCATGTTACGAAATGATACGGTTGAATGTGAGCTCTTGTGATGACATAAGGTTACTTAAAATTAAGACACTTTGAAAGTGGTTTGATTTGTATACTTATTTGTTATAGAATAAATGTAGGAAAAATAGAGTTATCCAAGTTATTAGGATTTGTCTGTAATAGCTGCGTTATTATTATCCTAGTTCCATTACAAAGGCCAACCATTTGACTCATGTACTAAATGCTACGGTTGAATTTGAGCTCTTGTAATGACATAAGGTTCCTTAAAAGTAGGTCACTTTCATATACTTGTCTAATAGAAATTTAGAATTGTGAACTTACTTGATATGGAGAGGAGACATGCTATTGGAAAAAAAACCACGGTGCGATTTGGATTTATGTTCTCATCAACCCATGGTGAGATTAGTTAGGTTAGCTTGTCAAGTACTAATGTAATAATTTAGCATCTATCAGTTCATAGAATTGCTATATTGCCACCTTATACTTACTGATAAAAGAAGAAATATCTGATGAATCGCAACGCAAAAATCACAACGATTAAAAAAAAAGTTAATTTATCTATGTAGAGGAACTCCATAGTTTCATTAAGTTAAAAAGTTGAATGCTATTGGGACCAAAATTCTCCTAATATTATAAGGCATTACTGAAGTATTTTTATTTCAGTGACTGAAAGATATAATCTACTGAAAATAATAAGCAATAACAAAGGAGCTAAGTAAGAAGCATACATTAACATTGAACACCACGATTTCACCAGCATGAACTGGATCCTTACTCATAAGGAGATAGGAAATATCACCCTACACAACATTCAAAAGGGTTAACTTGCAGCATACGTCAAGCAACAACAATGATATTCATAAAAATAGTGCACTTCAAGCTAATTCAGTTAAACAACAAACTTCAACATATATCAACTTACTTACCCTTTTAACGCTAGTTTCTATACTTCTGATTCAGTACCAGTAACACATCAACCCTTTCCATACAATTAAAATAATAAAAAAAACCTCAAAACACCATCTTCACCACTTATCCCAATTCCCAAACACTATAGTTATTTTAAAACGGGTTCAAATAAAGAATGTAGCTAAAAAAAGGAACGGGTCAAAAGGTATAAACTTTTCTCCAATTCATTTTTTAAAAAGCTTTTATTATAGAGGGATTAGAGGTTATAGATAATATTATCATCTCAAAAACTAATCAGAACACCAATAAAGGATAGCAAAATCATTATCTGGACAAAAGGCTATCATGGAGGCTTGCTAACATATATATCGTTGAAGGCATATGACATCTATCACCTGTATGATCACAATACTATTTTCAAACTCATGAAAAAAAATTATCAAATCAGTGCTATATTATTTAAACATTTTAACTACTTCCATCATATCATACATTTTTTTCTATATTATCAAATCAATGCTATCTTATTTAAACATTTTAACTACTACCATCACCTGCATGGTATATTATTTAAACATTTTAACTCATGAAAAAGAACTATTCAAGCACCATAGTGAAGAAGCTCATATTCCCTCCTAATTGGCACTACTATTACTGGAATCAGATCAAGCATATCAAACACCTGGCCATTCATGAGAATATCCGAAAATGGCAAGCTGGAAATTCACATCCATCTTGTTCCGTCAATTTTGCTATACCACTCAGTTAACTGATAACGATTACATGCACCAAAATTAAAGTTCATATGTTCTGTCACTCATTAGTATGTGACCCATTACTAAACTTCCCATTTCACTCTAATTAATGGGTGGGATAGGCGGGTAAAATAATGGTTCAAAAATGGGTATGCACATGTTATAACACAATGTAGACTGAAACAACACATCTGCGGAGAAAAAAGATGAGCATCCTTATGAACATGCATGGTTGTTTTAGGAGGGTATATAGATGTTTAGTATATGCCTTTTCAAGAAGCATAAACATGTAAGCATGCTCGGATATTGTAAAGTGCAAAAGTACAGAAATTCCGTTTTGAGCCATTATCTTATCCGCCTATAGTCCCATACCACCCATTTAACTCATAAAGTTGTTTTACACGCACAAAATTAAAGTTAATCTGTTATGTGACTCATTAGTATGTGACCCATACTAAGCTTCCCATTTTCGCTCTAACTATTGGGTGAGATAGGTGGGTAAAATAATGGTTCAAAACAGGTATGTACATGTTAGAAACAACAAAATCCAACCGAATGACACCCATCCTCCTTTTTTAATTAGAAATCAGGGCCAACAAACCTGACTCGACCTTTTTTTCCACCCATACCCAAAATTACCCGTGTAAACCAATTACGTAATCCGCTTGACAACCCATTTTGCTCCCTTCAATGTATACAATGAAATTGCGTTCACTTTACTATATAATTCCTCAAGTTGATCGAGCATGTCAAGAGTGACTTCTATATTACCTCAATCTGCTGCGTAGACACCTGAAATGGACTCGTCAAAGATACCAGGGGAACTCATATGAAGATAGGCCAAACTCATGTCATAATAAGCATTTTTCCCAGCTAACTCTGCACTTTGAGATGATGAACCAATCCGCCTACTTCATCAGAGAAGTCCATTACTCTCTGCCTACAACAATGCCGGTTCAATCAAGAGTATATGGACTGAATATGCAACCATTATCTAAACCCAAATATAGCATCCACGCTTCAGTAATGTAAAGAACTTACGCGATAATAACATTGATAACAACAACTACCTTTACAACAACTAATTAAATGAAACCTCATGTGCCGTTTGTATCGGTCATCTCTCTCTCTCCCTCTCTCTCTCTCTCTGGCAGTATCATCTAAAGATATATGTACCACAATGATAAACATTCAATTTACAGTCAACTAAAACTTGGGTTATAAACATTTAAATTACATGTATAGATCAGTTTTGACCCGTATAGATCACTTTTGACCCGTAACAGGAATATATATATATATTTAAATTATAGATGACCCTTCACCTAAAAAGAGTATAATTTATAGCAACCATAGGCTCGAAATAAGAACAATACATCTTGATCATTTTTTCCATAGTGTTTTTTTTACAAACTAATGTATATTGTAAAGCAGTACCATTGAATCAATGTTTGGTGACTGCTTTACAATAGATCAAAGATGGTGTACCCATTGCATATAGAGTTAATAAAATGTAAACAATTTATTATCTTTCTTACACATCTTCTATTCAAGTCTTCTATCAAAATTGACTATGAGCTAAAATAGTGATATAACAAAGGACATATATGTTATGTCCTTGCTAAAAGGTGTTGTAAGCTCTATTGAAAAAGTGTACATTAAATTAGTGACACTTGTTTTCAGTGAATACAGCTTGAACATATATCGAATATAAGATGACTATAGCTTCCTATAATAGGGATTGAAGGAATGCCCATTCCAGCTCAATAAAGTTGAATTCAAGTATGTAACTCCTCACAATTGGCCTGCCAGCACCTCCATCCTCTTTAACTAAATCAAATCCTTTATATTAACTCTCGCAACATCAAAATATCGTAAAGACATAAACAATGTCAAAAGTCCTGTATAAAAAATGTCAAAAGTCCTTGTAGAAAACTAGAAGGGGGGTTGAATAGTTTACCGATTAAAAACTTTGTTTTGAAACTTATTGAAAGATCAATTGATATTGATCTTGAGTATGTTAATGAAATATGCAAGCAATATGTAATGAGTAAATAAGGAAAGAAATGATCAAACCACAACAAGTTGTTTATAGTGCTTCGGCTACAAGGACTCTTTTCCTTGCCCTAACTCCACTCCCGAGTCTCACACTCGGGAGTTTAACTTCACTAGTCAACAAGCTCCTTTCACCGGCGGAGAAAACCTTTACACTTCGCCTACACTATTTCCGACACTAAGCTAGATGTCGAGTTCTTTCCAAGGGTACAACTACTCTCACACACAATGTATTTGAGGACAAAATACTAACCACTCACACTCACAAGATTATGATGGTTTAATACAACAATGAAGTATGAATCAACACAAGATCATACAACACTAAACAAACAAGACTTCCAACTTCTCGTTGAAGCTTGAATGTGACTTGATCTTCTTTGCTACAAAAGAGATCACTAATATGATATGAAACTGAGTTAGAAGGGTTAGAGAGGAGATATGTATGAGAGTATGTTAGAAAGGGATGAGAAACTACTTTGGGCTTGGCATTGCTATTTATAGCCAAATTGGACAGGAGCGTCCACGGACCGCGGACCCCTAAAAAGGGTTCCGCCCGTGTACCAAAATGGTACCGCCAGTCTGACAGTCAAGATATCAAATCTGTCTAAAGTCAACTCTATCTAAGTAAGATTGTGCAAGATATGAAGAGTACAAATCTTCACAAAATATCTAATGGAATCTTCCAATGATCTCCATGATGTAATACATGATGTCAAATGTTGTATTACTATTAATAGAAATATGCAAATGCTTAAGTAGTGTTTGGTTTTAAGAACCTAACACATTCTACAAACTATTATCATACATAATGATTAGAGTCATATCAAGATGTTACTAATCATAAATGTAAATGCTTGAATGATGAATATATTGTTTAAGAAAGCTTGTTTTAATATCTAATAAACTTGACAAGCTTTAAGCTTTTATAAATTAAATTTACTTTTGTCGTTAACAAAACTTAGGCAAAGATCAAAAATATAAATAACGTTTAATGACGATATTTGTATTAACAGTCCTGTATAAACAATGTCAAAAGTCCTGTATGATATCACTCAAATATCACATAATAATGTTACAATAATGTCTTATAATTATATAAAACAACAAATAATACATTTATAAAGGAATTGCTTTTACAATAGCAAAATTCGTACGTTCAACCAAACGGGTAGCTATAGGAATTGCTTTTCAGTGCTCATTATCTTCCAAAGAAGAGAAATCTTCTTATGACGTATGAACACAACAGTTCATGCCTCGTTCTCTATAGAAAAGAAAAGTGTACGTGTCAGTGCACTTTATCTTCTGAAGAAGAGAAATCTTCTAATTAATGACCATTCTCATCAACATGCTTCATGTTTTTTCCATGCGCTTCAGTCACAAAGTGAACCGGGCTACCACTGATTGTTTTCTCATTCCACTTGCTCGATTATAATGAAGATGGCGACATCATGTGCTTATTTTGCGGGAGAGAAGTGTGAATAGAACATTCGGATGATTTTCACTTATTTAGTCAAGAATGGCATCTCCGTATGCAATTCTTGGGGGGGAGAAGAAGTGTGAATTTTTTGCATTGTTGATTGATATTTGAGAATTTAAATGGTCATCCGGCTCTAAACTCATGTAAGAACCGAGCTTCTTATTATCGGGTCATCTTCACATGGAGTTTGTCTCTTCTAAGAGCCGTTGGTTGACATCTTCACTCGGATTGATGGGTTTATCGATAAAGTGCTTCCGGTTAATGCTTCACGTATACATCAACATGATGATTCCGAACAATCTCTCTGTTCTTGTTTGATGTGATTGGTAGTTTGGTGTTACCATCTTGTGTGTTCGTTGCGGCCTGATTGCTAACTTCCTTGAT
Source organism: Chrysanthemum makinoi (assembly GCA_910596185.1). Lineage (NCBI taxonomy): Eukaryota > Viridiplantae > Streptophyta > Magnoliopsida > Asterales > Asteraceae > Chrysanthemum > Chrysanthemum makinoi. Next base: position 201,509,669 of record OU343221.1, read on the forward strand.
GAACATCTTTCTGTTCTTGTTTGATTGGGAGGGATTTTAGTTAAGGGGATTTGCAAGATGTAAGTTAATTGGGATGCTTTTTGGTGGGATGCTTTTTTGGTGTGAGTTGAAGATGTTAACTATCTATTCCCCAACTGGAAAATCTAGAAGAAGGTCGAGTCTACAGTCGGTTCTACATTTTTCTGTGTATGATTAGAAGACTAAAAGATGAGTTGCATGTGATTATCAAAAGACTTCTTCTTATTCTGGGCATTTATCAAATAGATTGTCAGTTTAGGGGAGAGCACTAATTGGGGGAGTTTGAAATGCCAAATTTAATCCCTAATTAGACTTGTTCACGGTATTCTTCAGCAAGTTGACTCTCACAGATACATCTGAGCTAATGATGTTCTTCTCAAAATATTTCTAGTATACGGACTTACAAAGAGTTGTTGATTCTGAAGTGTCAAAAACCAGCAAGGAGTAAGGAGATAAGCACCTAAACGCGAGTAAACTTGATGAACTTAATACTTCTAAGTAATTGAAGATACCCCGGGAAGACAAATGTTATTACCGCAAAGAAACTCAAGGTTTGACTCATGACGAGTAAACTTGATGAACTTAATTCTTCTAAGTGATTGAAGATATCTCGGGAAAACAAATGTCATGACCTCAGAGTAACTCAAGGTTTTACTCATCAAGGCGTTTAGTGTTTGTATTTCATCTATGTGGGGGAAGTGATGTTAGAGAAAGTTTCTGAAGATAAAAGAGGTACACAAGTGTGTGATTCATTGGGGAGAGAGATTGTGTACATTGGTGTTAGGTCACTAGTTTTACAAACACAAGTTATAGAGAAAGAGATGAAGGCGGATGAACAAGTAAATCACACACACACGTAAATAATAATACGGTTTAGGCAAAGAGTATGAATGAGAGAAAAACTTGAACAACCAACCCTCAAATGAGGGTTTACAAGATTATTTATAGGAGGGAAGCTAGGGCAACACTCCTAGTTCCCATCCTTTCTTATGTGGGCTTGGGCCTAAGCTTATGGGCCTTCTACATAAGCTTGACCTTAAACAAACATAAAGGCCATAATAAAGCTACCTATTACATATGAAATATAAATACTTGAAATACTGTTTAGGAGTGATTCCAACAATCTCCCCCTCAAGTATATATGAATGTAAACGGTGAAGGCGTTGATGTAATAGTAGCAGTGACGTCTTCTGACATTCTTCTTTCTAGTGAGAGGAATTGCCTTGATTCGAACAATCTCCCCAGTGTAGAGAGATAGTTATCTTTGAACAGTTATGCTTTGACGTCATCTTTAACTTTGTTCTTTGATCATTGTTCTTTGTGGTGAAATTGATAGTATGTTGTTGTCTGCATCAATCTGCCTCAGGTCTGCTTCGCTGCTCCAGTGTCTCCACGTCATTCTTCAACATGCTCACACGCTCTTTGACGTTGGAAATCAATACTGATGAAGTTTTGTAAGTCTTTGACTTTGTAGATTCTTTGATTGATGAAGAATCATTCTGACTGTTGTGTTGCATTGAGATAGAACTTCCATTAGTGATGATGTTGGCGTGAGCATGAGAAGAATCAACACGATCATCCCGCTCCAGAGCTTCCATAAGAAGAAAACATTTCAAACGGTTAGTAATAAGCGATTTCCGGCACTTACAAGTTTGAACTTCGAGAGCATCAACAAAGCATAGTGTGAGGACACAACTCTAATTCTTACAAAGGCCGTTCCTGAACTGGAGTCCCACAAGTGAGATAACGCGATGTACCGAAGTACATCTACAGTTCAGATGAGTCGCCGAGGTACACCGAAGCATCACCTCACGACCGTAGACCGTTTGAGACACACTCCGCGTAATCCACGGGGAGTTACCGAAGTGACCTGCTGACAGGGCTGTTTGATGTTGACCCTGGCAGGAGTTTCCATTCAATCACTGAGGATCACAGATGTGAACCTCTCATAAATGTTCTCGACAGATTGCTAAGATCTGTGAAGGACTCGATATGAACCACTGATGATCTTATTAGTTGATCATCAAGTGATTAAATGTCAAGTGTTCCTAAGAGATCTTTTGATGAATCTCGTGGCTCTAGACTCAATAGTGCGTTTTGGTTTTCCTGAGTGGAGACTAGGGAGAGGGTCTCCTTCTTCAATACCAGCAATCTCTAGGAGAAAGCCGATAGTTTACGTAGGGTTCCCTGTGAGAATGAAACAAGCTTCTGTTGAGAGAAACTTGAGTGGATAAGAAGGTTTAGTGCATGCGTCACTGGGTCCATGACGACTTTTAATCTTCAATACCGGCGTCACTAAGTGACAACCAGTAGCATATGAATTGAACCCGGTGTCTGCCCTAAGTTGAATAATCTGGAGGGTTGTTTCTTTTCACCCTTTACTTTACATTTCTTTTTGATTCTTCAACTCCTTCTTTCTCCGATTCTCATTTTCTCCTTTTTTATAATCATTCCTAAGGACTTCTAACACTAACTAATGGTAGTGTCCTTGGGTAGATCCCTCCGGCTCTGGCGGATCATAGGACGGTTATTCCTAACCTTAGTCACCTTATAACTCCATGACTAACCTATGTTTGCCATTAAAACCACTGTATGATAAAATATCTCTCAAAGGGTTTGTTAATGAAAAACATGTTTGAACCATTGTGAGAGATGATGTTTTGCATAAATACTCCCCTCCACATGTGCTTAATAGTTTTAATGGTTAAATGCACAGTGAGGAAAGAGCGCGCACTTTTTGAATTGACCCACTGAAGATAGACAATCCCCCGCGAGACACGGTTACGTTGCATAGTTAAAGAGTTACATTGTCAGCTTTTAGGTGACAACTAGCTCTAATAACTACCTTGAAGGTGTAGACAAACCTTGGAAGGTTGTCAAACCCGTCAGAGTTCATGTCTATCAAAAGTTTCTCGAATGGTACATTCTACTCAGACAAGTCCTTTGCGAGACACGTTTACATCACTAGCGAACTAGCTTGAAATTATTACCCGTCCGGGACAAGTCTTTTCGAGTTACTAACAGTTTAGTACCGTCAATTCGTTGGTTAAGTCTGAGGTACACAGATTCATTTGCATTTTGTACAACATATTTCTTATCACACAATTTTCTCCCCTCAAAAATGGCATATAAAATGTTATTTTTGAACGTTTGAGAATAAATATGACCATTTCGAGTGTTGCGGGAAGACGACCACTGTGAACAATTGGTGAACAAAGTTTTAATTTCAAATACTCCCCCTCAACTAGTGATATTAACGGTTGAGGTTTTGGAAAACATCATTTGGGGAAGTACTTGTTCTTTTGAGCAAAACCTTGAAAATTGAAAGGTTTGATAGGTTTTACTCAAAAATAAGAAGCTTTCGCTCCTTTAATAAGGATTGTGGCACGCGTACCACACGGGTCCTTTATTGACAATTACGGGTTGTACACTGTTATGTGTGCACAAGCCATTGACATATTTAATCACACATCCAAAATTATATTAAGGAAACAATTCAAGGGTACCGGAAGTGCAGTGATATTCCCAGGAGTGCGCACAGGGCGTTGAAAGCCGGTGATGTTTCTCCTCGGTCGACCACCAACATAGCTCTCCAATCGTCTGAACTGATCCCTTCTGAACAACCGCTCATCAATCATGGTGATGATCCTTCTCACATCCCTCCTTTCCTGAGAATTCCAGCGCTTAGGAGACCCAACTTTCAGGCGTATATCCTTCAACCTGTACGCCAATCCATCCCTAACCAGCTTCAAGGTATGATCCCCGAATTTGTGGAGCTCACTACACGCCATTAAGCAGTTTCTTTGAAGTTCACTATGGTAAACAACGCCGAAAGGTTTGCTGATGAGTGTATATTGAGAGAGCTGGTTGAGATCGGGAAGAGTAAGCGTTGGAGGAGTGAGGTTGACACGCGTCTGATAAGATTCACAGCCATCTGGATATCTTCAACACGTTCTTTGATCACGATGCGTCTAATGAAGATGAGAACTGACTTGATAAATTCACGTTGAACTTCAGTCGAGAATTGTCTCATACGAACCTGTACTTTGGCAAGGTACATGTCTTCGATGTCGTTGAGGGACAAGTTCTCAAAGTCAGCCTCGGAGAATCCATAGTCCTGTTCATCTTGTCGTTTGACTATGATATTCTTTAAGAATGTGTAGTCCCACTTAGACTTGAGATCAATGTGTTTGATGGCCACGATGTCCTTAGAACTATACACTGCATGTTGAGACTTCTGAACCAGGCAGCTTCAGTAGTAGATTCTTCGGCGTTCAGGCCAATGATGAATCCCATACAATGCATCTTGGTCGTATGCTTGCACGTTGTCAGAAAACAAGTGATTTGCACGTTCCTCGATAGCTATGCAGTTTGAGTAAATAGCCGCTGGGAATGGAAGAGTCAATGATGTAGCGTATTTTCGCGAACCATCGCTACCGTGTAAGAGAAAATCCCGGTCTCTGTTAAAGAAGTATCGGAAGGGAATCCGTGGTTCGTCTGTTTGGCCAATGGTCGGTAGAGGTTTGGTCCAGTCGGTGTGGTATGGAGGGTTGTCCCTTTGTGTGAAGTCAATGTTTGCTTCCGGATTGAGCCAATCCATGTTGTTAGACATAGCTCGAGCGATATTCTCAAGATGATATTCGACCTCGAGGGCGCTTTCAGAGCTGTCTTTTAGAAGTTGAAACGCTTCATTCTTGATTCGCTTCAACTCAGATTTCGTCATTTTCTTCACATGGAACTTTTCTTGCAAAAGTTTTGCGTGCTCCAATGTAGAACCGTCTACCAATTCTTGACCTTCATCAGAGTAGGGAGTTTGATTGACAAGTGTGGAGAACCATTCAAACTCTTCGGTTTTATCGTCATCTAGCCATGAGACGACTCCAGGCTGAGACGTCTTCTTCTTCTTCTTTTGGAAGGCCTTGATGATGATACTGGTTTCTGCACTTGTTTGGGTGAGGTGGGTTGTTGTCGGGGCTCAAGGACTTCTTCATCGTCACCACCCGTATACTCAAAGTAATCACCTGTTTTATGAGTCGGGGGTGGTAACTCGGAATCGTCCCGAGGTTTATCAGAGAAGACCGAGGTGGAGGAGACTTTTGTTGAGAAGAAGTCCGTGGTGGAGGAGGTGGCATCGAAGGAGATTTACCAGATTGCTTCGGACGTTTAGGTGCGATCCTTGTCCTTATCATCGTCATCTCTTGGTCGTTTGGGTTGATCGGCTGACTCCTTGCATGATGATCTGAGTTGAAAATCAAGTAGATTTTCGAAAAATTTAGCTTCATCCGAAGTAAACGTTCAGATCGCTTTGACATTTGTATCACAAGTTTAGCGATTAACTCAGATTCAGAGAGATCAGCTTCTTTGGCCATTGTATGTTTAACCAATGTTACGATGTTAGGGTGAGTTGTCGGAAAATACTTCTCTAGTCACACCTGGGACAGTATCGAGAAGAAACTTGTGAGTATGATCTCTTGCTGTCTTCTCCAGTTCCTTTTGGACTTTAGGAACGATATCCTGAAGGTACTTGTTAGTGTAACCTTCGATCATTTCGTTCAGTTCCTTTTACGATGTTTCTTCATGAACTTCTGAACAAATTCCCTTTCTTTCTCCATCTTGTCTTTCTCATCATTTAAATACTGAATCTGGTCAAAAATTCAGTTTTTGTAAAGTATGTCCTTCTTTCTGACTTGTTGGACCTTTTACAATCTTTTATGGGACTGAGAAATCCAAGATTTAGGTTGTTTCTTCACTGATTTGGATGATGATCTGGTTGACTTCGTTGATGGTGGTGGTGATGAGTGAGATGAAGAGTCTGATGATGAGGAGTCATGAGGAGACTTCGGGTCCTTAGGAGTTACTGTGGTTTTCTCCTTTGAGTGTGTTGGACTGTCTAGAAGAAACTTTGTATAGTCATCCTCGTCATCTCTAGACTTTTCTTTCTCATCTTCTAGTTTCTCAAAATCATACTCAATAGTGTCTTCAATAGGCTTTGTTGTTGCACAAGAGTGGTGGCACCAGATCCCTTATCGGGTTGATTAACCGCATCAGGATCTGGAGAGGAGTGAGCAGCACCACTTGATCCTCCTGGGCCACCCATTTGATCATTAGCAAATTCTTCGCCTTTTGAAGATGTCTAACTAATTGTGAAACTTCTTCCTGTATGATTGATCCAGTTGCTCTTCATCTTCTTCAGAGCTTTCATCTTGTGGCACAAGTGCAGGAGTCTTCCCTTTTCCTTTATTAGTTTGAGGACTTGGAGGTTTTGGTACTGAGGGATTTTCATCCTTTGCCGTTTCAGAGTATGTGATCTCTTCATCGTGTCAGTAGCATCGAGTCCTCGTCCCCAAGCTGTCTTTGCGGTTCGTGAAAGGATTGAGTGGCTTCCGAGAAGGAACTTTTCTTAGTGGTAGGCTTCCGCTTTGGAATAGGTTTCTTCTTTGGAACATTCCTTGACTATCGAACTTGTGACACTTCCAGCACTTCCTTTTCTGGTTCTCCTTACAGGGGTTCCAGAAGATTTTTCGTCGAGATGACCAACTTTGCCTTGTCTGACTGCTTCTAGATACCTTTTGTACGATTCGAGCTTTCGACATCTTCAGTTAGAAGGAAATCTGGTAGCACAGCACCTTGTTTCTTTGTAGACGTTTCCTTGATTCGAACAGATAGAATGGGTTCCGTCAACATGTCGTGATTGTCGGGTCATTGAGCCTCTTGGGAATGTCAGGATGAAGTCCAAGTGCTCTCTGGATCAACAATTTAGTATATCCGATGTAGGGAATCTTTGAGCCAAGTTTGTTGAGAAATGACATCATGTCATCCCAAATCCGAGCTTCGATAGCGATGTGTTTCTTGTTGACCAATGCCCAGAATATTTGCAGTTCCATGAGCTTAGGGTGCTCATAGCCGCTGTCACGACCAGAAACAGACTTGGTGATGATCATGTAGAGAGTTCTCCCGGGTTGAGGAATACTCTTAAGCTCTACGTGAGAATGCTTGGTGATTATTCCTGTAGCCTCGTCATAACCGATATTGATTAAGAATTGGAGAGTGAGCTCTTCAGCAGGTGTGGCATATAGTTTGGTTGGATCGACATCAGAATTAGGAGAACGCCCTTAAGTCTGCAGGTGTAATGGTGACTTGTTTGTGATTCAGAGTCACCGTCACAGCGGTTTGTCCTTTGACCCTTTCCATAGTGTTCCGTAACTGTTGGATGTAGATCTCAGGAACAGCGTTGCAGAGTGTGAAAGCATGTTCGATACTGGATGAGTCCTCAGAATGTCAATAGCAATTAAACAAGAAGATTCGAGCAAGTGAGGGTGTCAAAGTCAACACGGAGATTATTCTTTCCTATCTTCATTGGATAGCCATGAGGATAGATATCAGCAATGGAGAGAACTTCAGGTGCATCCATATTCATTTGTTCAACCATGTCGTGATCTGAAATAACATTAGCCAAAAGAACCAACATATCGAAAGACATAATGTTAGTCAACAGATGGTCTTATTGTCTAGTTATTGAATGTACAGTGTCAATGAATGTTACGAGTCCTAAGTCACTTGTATATTCAATAGTCCAATGACGTCGTGAAATGTTTCGTGAGTTAGTTAACTTTAAGTTTTAAAGTTTATTTTATCACTTATTGTTCACAACATATCAAACGATTTCAGTTTATTAGTGACATTTTAGGATTCGTGATGATATGATTAGTTTATTTACAAGTTTGTACACGTAACAATTCATAACGAAGGTATGATCTCGGCTTATGCGTAGGATTGGTAAAGTTATGCGTAGACCGGAATGATATATGCGTAGGCGTAAACTTACGCGTAGGGTCTTAACTTACGCGTAAGAAGTGTTACGCGTAGGAAAAAGAGGACCTTATGCGTAAAGCTTATGCGTAGGCATATATTAACCTTACGCGTAAGGCTACTCGTAAGAGTTGACCTTATGCGTAGAGGTCACTGTTTACGCATATCCTTCACAGGATACGCGTAGTCCCATATGTAGAACCTTATGCGTAGAAGCTACGCGTAAGACTAATCTTACGCATAACAAGCTACGCGTAAGGTGATCCTTATGCGTAGATTAACAACAACCTTGATTCTGAATATTACGTGTTGCAAGCCTGAAATAAAGCATCATATCAACAAAGTTAAACACATAACATTCGTTTTATGACAAATCAAAACACATTTGCACAGTTTTAATATTACGCGTAGAACTGCATACGCGTAGTCTAAACCCTAAATCTACGCGTATGAGATCTAGCCATGGAATATGCACCAAAGTTTTTCTGGTATATCATAGATGTTGTGAGAGCATGTAGACTAAGTTTTAACACTTTTATGCAAAGTGAATCAAAAATACCCAATTTTAGAACATTAAACCCTAATTCCTAATTCTCAATCAATTAAGGTTTCTGGGTGGTTATAAGGCATGGATATCATCAATTCATCATCACATAAGCATAACACAACAATCTTTTTGACCAAAGCACTTCACATTCGAAAATCCCCAAATCAACACATAAACCCTAGTTTTCAAAAACCTTTAATTTGTGATTCTGGGTATGTTTAGGTGATGAAATTGTGTATATTGATGTACAAGAAACATTTTGACACAATGTTTATAACCACAAACATCCATTCTTGATCGAGTGTTCATGCGTAGAACACTAAATCAAGCATAGATCAAAATCTGACCGTTGGTTTTGTATAAGAATCAAAACCTATGTTTGTAAACACGTTAAGATCATAAAACCACTTACAAATTAATGATCCAAAACACAAAAATCTTGAATGAATCTTAGGCGTAGGATGTGTATAGGTTTAGAATTAAATGTGAAGAGTAGGTTAGGTGGGGAGGTGTTTTAGTAAAATAACTTTAGCATTTAGACAGTTTTGGTCCCTCCACCTTTTCCTTTTTCAAACAAAGCCTTTTAACTTCCATTTTGGTTACCAATCAAAGATTTTTGTAAAGAAGCATGACGACACTCCCCTCGACTTGAGAAAATAATGAAAGGTTATTAATTTAAGTCCGAGGAGTGTCTTTGAACCATAAAATGTACCACCATTTGTAAAAGATTCAACCGAGATAAGATAACATGCAAGTACACAGATGTTTTAAAGCAGTTAAAAGATTATTTTCTCCCCCTCAACACTTGATCGGAAAAAATTCTGAATTTTGAAAGATTAAAGTGTTGACGGAAGAAATGTACTTGCAATGTTGAAAGAAATATAGATTATGAGAATATTTTTGTTGTTTTATCGGATTTTATATTTTTGTATTTTGTTTTTGAAAAGATATTTACAGAAGATGTTTTGGTGTTTGACAGGTGTTTTAAGACTGTTTAAGAGGTCATCCAATTCCTCTTGAGTCAAACACCTCATACCAATTCGGTGGACCAACTCATTAAACCTAGCGGTAGGCAAGGCTTTGGTGAGAAGATCTGCCAATTGGTATTCAAGTACCACAAAGTATAGTTCAACGGTACCCTGTTCCACGTGGTCCTTGATGAAATGATAGCGTAGATCGATGTGCTTTGATTTCGAGTGCTGAACTGAGTTGCACGAGATGGCAAAGGTACTCCGATTGTCGCATACATCGGATTCTGTCAAATAAGTAACCATAGTCTTTGAGTTGTGTTCTCATCCAGATGACTTGAGCACAACACGCGGACATGGCTACATATTCCGCTTCGGTTGATGACAGCGATGTACAATCCTGCTTCTTTGATTGCCAAGACAACAGTTTATCACCGAGAAATTGTAGTGCTCCTGAAGTACTTTTCCTTGAGTCTAGGCATCCTGCGTGATCAGCGTCTGAAAAAGCGATTAGTTCAAAACCAGAATCCTTCGGATACCCGATCCCCAAGTTAATGGTTCCCTTGATGTATCGGAGGATTCTTTTAGCCTCGGAGAGGTGGGTTTCGGGTTGGTCGCGACCGATAACGGGAGCATAGATAAACGGCAAAGACAATATCAGGTCCGCTAGCTGTTAGATACATGAGGGACCCAATGATACTTCGGTATTTGGTAGGGTCAACCAATTTCCCATGTAAATCAGCATCTAATTTCTTGGTATGAGCCATTGGTGTGGCATAAGTGTCACAGGTTGTCATTCCAAATTTGTTTAACAGTTCAAGGGCATATTTGGACTGACTCAAGAAAATACCACGGGGTGATTGATGAACTTGTAGTCCTAGAAAGAACGTAAGTTCACCCATCATGGACATTTCAAAATTTTTCTTCATTAGTTTTGCAAAAGCGATTGAAAACTTTTTATGTGTAGACCCAAAAATGATGTCATCCACGTAAATTTGAACAATTAAGATGTGTTCCCCGTGATATTGTATAAAAAGAGTTGGGTCAACCGAGCCTTTGGTGAAATTATTGGCAATGAGGAAAGATGATAGCTTATCGTACCATGCCCGAGGGGCTTGTTTGAGACCATAAAGAGCTTTGTTCAGTTTGTAAACATGGTTCGGGAACTCAGGATCAACAAATCCATCTGGTTGGTGACATAAGACCGTTTCTTTAAGTTGTCCATTGAGAAACGCCGTTTTGACATCCATCTGATAGACCGTCATATTCATATGAGCAGCGAAAGCGAGAAATATCCGAACAGCCTCAAGACGAGCAACCGGAGCAAAAGATTCTTCAAAGTCTATTCCTTCTTCCTGACGATAACCCTTAGCAACTGGACGTGACTTGTTTCGGATGACGTTCCCTTCAGCATCCAATTTGTTTTTCCAAATCCATTTTAAACCAATGACGTAGACCCTGTTGGTCTTTCAACCAGTTCCCATACTTCAAGACGTTTGAATTGGTTGAGTTCTTGCATGGATTCAATCCAGTTGTCTTTTGTCATTGCGTCTTTAATGTTTTAGGTTGATTGGCGGTGACAGTGAGTGCATAAATGCAATGTTCACCGTCTGTGTGAAGACGTTGTCGTAACGACCTGGTTGATTTGGGTTGCCAATAATGTTAGCCGAGAGGATGGTCTTTTGTCCATCTATGTGTAGAGGGTTGATGTTGGTATACATTGTGCGGATTCTGAGGAGTTCAAATGGTTTGTTGAAGATTCCGCGACATCTGGTGCAGCGGTCTCATTAGCAAACGGATTGAAGAACGCATTTGGATCAAAATCTGCAGGTGGGGGTACTTCATTCAGAATATCATCAGGTGGTTCATCATTGTTGGAAGCGGTGTGTTCAACTGTTGTGTTGGAGTCAGCTGGTGTAGGTGCATCTTCAACAGTAGTTGTTGTAGCAGGTGTATCAGGTATAGGAATATTATCGGGTTGTGCAGGCGGAAACGGCGGATACACTGGAGCACGTTCATCAATATCGTCCACGAACAGAGGAGCAAATAACCTTTCCATTTGTTGACGAGTAAGCTGAGGGCTTTCTTCAGGTGATGATGGGGGTTGAGGGAAGTTTAAACGGTTGTGACCGGGTTCTAAGTGTTATACTCGAAGCCATTTCCGTGAGTTCATCGAAATGAGCATGAATCGTTTCCATTACCTCCTTAGTTCGACGATTCCTGATTCGGAAACCTTTAGAATTGATCACAAGTATCCAATAAAGACTCCAATATCAGCTTTGGCTTTGAGCTTTCCAAAATCATCACGATCATTATTCGGATAGCAAAGGGATCCAAATACATGAAAGTGTTTGAGGTTCGGTTTATAGTTGTGGACAAGCTCGAAAGGTGTTTTGTTGTGACGTTTTGTGATCATAGAACGGTTTTGAGTATAGCATGCAGTAGATACAGCTTCCGCCCATAAGTAATCTGGAAGTTTAGCATTGATTAACATTGTTCTTGCAGCTTCCACTAACGTTCGGTTTCGTCTTTCAAAAACTCCGTTTTGTTCGTGTATGCGTGCAATAGATGTTTGATGCTGAATTCCCACTTTCTCATAGAATTCATGAAGGGTTTTGTTAACAAATTCCGTTCCTTTGTCTGTTCTATGATTACGGCGGTGTTGCGGAGTGAACTGTATTTTTGTGAGAAAGGTGATGATCATTTGTGGAGCTTGGTCTTTGCTACGAAGAAAGTAGACCCAAGTCCATCGTGAGTAGTCATCAACAATTACTAAGATGTAGCGTTTGCCATTGATCGTTTGCACACGCATCGGGCCACACAAATCCATGTGAAGAAGATGAAGCACATGCTTTGAGCTGTGTTCCACCTTTGAAGGAAAATGAGCACGAGTGCTTTTCCCTTGTTCACAAGCTGAGCAAAGGTGATCTTTTGAATACCGGAATCGTGGGAGTCCTTCAACTAGTTTGTGTCGAGCAAGGTTGGTGATGGTTTGAAAGTTTAGATGTGAGAGACGACGGTGCCATAGCCAGGATTTTGTTGATGTTGCCTTAGAAAGTAAGCAAATGGGAGAGGAAGCAACCATGTCTTGCATAGAGATAGTGTAGAGACTAGAATTACGCGAGCCATACATAAGGTCATTTCCTTGTAGATCACGAATGAAACAAGTTTTCTCCCTGAAAGCAACCTCCAAATCTCCATCACAAAATTGACCTACTGAAAACAGATTGTGACCGAGGCCTTCCACATAGTAAACCCTGCTGATTTCGATGTTCCCATTGACATAATCTCCGTAGCCCATGATAGCTGCGAAGTGATCATTCCCGAACCTGACAGTGCCAATGAACTTTGCAATAAAGTTTGATAACAGTTTAAGATTGCCTGTCATGTGTCGGGAACATCCGCTATCAACAATCCAGAGAATGATCTGTATAACCTGCATTACACACGACGAGGCACAGATGGAATAGAAGTAGATTTGGAACCCGAAATGTTAGAGGGTTCCATAGCAATTATAGTGGATATGCACACATCAATAGCTTTAGGTATCCACTTAAATCCTAGTGTGTTATATAACCATTTCCGCCATCTATAACTACTCTTTGCTTTAGTCTTAGTGAATGCACTAGGTGGTACGACATTCCTAGGAGGTGGCTGGAGCTACTGAGGGACAGCAATGCGTTTCTTAGAATCTAAAGATGGCGGTCTACCAAGCATAGACTTAGAAAGATTAGTGGGCCTAGAGGTATTCCGGTTCTTAGGATTCCTTAAACGAGAGATGATAGCTTTAGCAACACATTTATCATGGCAATCAGAATTCATACTTTTACGACAAATATCACAAGGTGCATTAGACTGAATATCAAAAGTACTTAACGGTTTAGCATTCGTTACATCACTATTTCTATTACATTTGCCAGACGCAATATCTATAGTGGAGGCAACGTGAGTCTTATTCATAGTCCTAGGGTGTTCTTCTACTTTAGCATTCTTGATTGATCTTTTCTTAGGTCGCAACTTCCTATTCTTCGATTGAGTGCTCTTAGGTTGTGAAGTGCGGACGTTTGGAAAAGGCTCAACTATTCCTGTTTCAGTAGAAGGAAGCACGTTAGCTACTTGTGATTTGGCAGTAGAGATTCTAGGTGCATGAGTACTAAGTGTTACGGGGGCTAATCTCTTAATGATTGTTGGCGGAAGTTGTTCATACTTTCCTAACATTCCTCTTAACTTGATGATAGTGTGAATCAGATCTTGATTTTCAGACCGAACATTTCCAGCAAAATGCATAACTTCTTTAGTGTGTGCAAGATAATGATCAAGTTCATTTGATGCTTCATCACGAGTCTTTTTGAGTAAATCAAATATGACACCATATTCCTTTTTAACTTTTACAAGTTCTTGTTCATATTTTGAGATTTGACACTTGAAAGACACGTTTTGATCATCCAGTTGCTCAATTTTAGAATCAGAAGGTTTTGCACGCAACTGGTTGATTTTGTGTTGAAAAACAAGTTGTTGATCGTGAATATCTTTTTGACACCAATTAAGACGACGTATTGCATTTGAAAGTTCGTTTGACAATCGTTTGTTTTCTACTGTTAAGGACTCGATCTGAAGCACATTATCAGTGTTCTCAACATTTACCACGTAAACAACGAGTATCGTGAGCAGAGATATTATCAAATGCATATGACAACGAATTCAATAACAAAGCATTTTGAACATCAGCACAGATAACATCTTCCAAGAGTCGATCAACATCTTTTCTCAAGAGTTTCTTTTTACGTTTAGTATTAGAAATAGATGTTTCTGTTTTCTCGAAACGTTTTTCATGACCCCAAGTTCCTTATGAAAATCCTTTTTCCAGGCAATTGCACAACTTTTCAAGTTTTTAACATTAGGTAAAAGATTTTTCTGAAAAATGTCTCTTTGTTCTCGCGCCAGAGGCGATTGAAAATGTTCAACTTTGATTTCAGATCGATATTCTATCTCATGTTGTAAAATTTTGAGGTCAACCATGAAAATGTCAAAATATCGAAGAATTTTTCGATTTTCAGGTTGTGAGTTTACTTCACTAATGGAAGGTAAAGGACCATAAGTTTGTGCAAAGTCTGTTTTGGGATTAACAATAGAAGACTCAGGTGTTTTGATGATAACCCTTGGTGTGTTAGAAGAATCCGTTGGTGTGACGAAAGTGACCGTTTTGAATAATTAAAAGGTTTGTTGTAAACAACAGTTTTAATTTTGATCGACTCTCGTCTTCTGCATCTAATTCCTCTTGGCGATGATATTCAACAACATTCATAAATGAATTATCAATTTTATATTGTGCACTTTGGAAACTTCGGGATTTGGTTTGAATGCTTTGGTTGAAAGCTTAGGTTTGTAATCAGCAAGATTCGGTCCATATCCATTTGGATTTGGTTTTAAAGTAAACTTTTCAATGGCTGTGACCGACTCGCCATGTTTGTAAACAACAGTTTTAAACTCTTTAAGTTTGTTTTGCAAGCCGATGATTTCTTCAAGATGATCATCTATTCGTTTCGTTGAATGCTTTTTGTATGCAGAGAACTGTTTTTGACAATTTAACAACTCGGCCTTAGCTTTTTGATTTTCCAAGGTGAGAGCGTTAATTTGCTGTTTATGTTCATGTTTCAGATTGTTCTATTTCGACAACAAAGCATTCTTCGAAGCGGCTAGATCACGCATCTGTCGTTCTAAATATTTTTCGTTTTGATAAGATTTGGCAAAGGGTGCTTCAAAACCGTTTTCACGTTTTTCTTGAGTTTTGAAAAAGTTGAGTTGCTTTTGTAAACATTCAAAATCCTTTGTTAACAGTGCATTTTTACTTTTCAAGTCCCGATTAATTGCACGACATTCTTCCACTATGGTTTGTTGGTCTTGTATTAAACGAGCAAAATCTGGATGAGGCAAAAGTTCGGCGTGTTCAATGTGAGTCACAACATGATCATTACTGAGATCCTCAAGTATAACCACGGAGTCAATTTGATTATCAAGGGAAACCATTTGGTCATCTTGATCGTCAAATATAACTACTGGGTCTAGTTGAAAATCGTCGGAATGAGATGTGGACGACTCATTTTGAACATTCTGAGCCTTGCCGGATTGAGATGTTGGCGGAGATATGAGATCAGAGATAAATATGGTTTGTTCGGGTACCTGAGACAAGCCATCGGTGTCATACACTGGGCCTGTGTCACTCATGTGTAACGCCTGCATATTAGCCATCAACATAACATTTGCATTGGCCTGCAAGTCCTCCATATCATCATCTGAGTCAGCATTTGCCATAAAGCTCGTTCTTTGTCTCGTGAGAGTTCCACCAGCTTCATCCTTAAGGGCCAAAAGAAGAGCCTCTTTGAAATAAGCACTGCCCCTAGTCCTTGGCTTTGGGCATGCATTAGCCAGTGTCCCTTCTCATTGCAGTTGTAGCATCGAAGACCATTCAACCCATTTTGAGCATTTCCCTGTTCCACCACTTGAGCTCCGTTGTTATTCCTACCCACAGCATTAAACCCTTGACCACCGCCCATCTGACGACCATAATCACGATTCCGAACTTCAACACGTCCATTGTTCACAACAGCTTGAGTCCGTGTGTTAGATGAGGAACGAATACGATTGTTGGATTTGTTGGTGTAACGGCCAAAAGCATTAGCAATCATCACAAATCCTTGTTGCAATGCTTCGCACGGATCGGTTTCCTCCGCTTCACGACATATGCTTGAGCATTGTTGTTGTATGGAACCAATTGATTTTGTTGAGGTTGTTTTTGTGAAGGTGTGTTTGAAGCATTTGGTTGAGTTGCTGGTTGAGGAGAATAACTGTTTTGAGCATATAAGGCAAGTTGTTGTTGATTTTTCGGATGTGTTGGTGGAGCAATTTGAGCACGGAGAATCCTTTCCCGATCAACTTCCTTTTCATGAGGTTTCAAGTAATCGTACAACAATCCGTTGGTAGAATGATGCATGTTTTCTCTTGACGGGAGAAAAATGACATACTTCTCCCATTCGGGACCAAGACTACTTAGGAACTTAGTATTCACTGCAATTCTTGGCATGATGATGTTGTGTTTATCCAAATCATTGATGATGTCTGAAAATCGGTGATGATAAGACTCTAGTGTCTCTCCCGGTTCAATCATGAAGTATTCATAAGCCAAGTAAATTTTGGATTCCAAATCTTCTTGATTGAGTACAGATCCTTCCATAAGAAGACGAATGAGATCGACATTTTCTGTGCAGTTTTTTGAGCATCAACACTACGAAGAATTGGGTTTGGTAATCGTAAAAGGATGTATTCCATGGCAAGCTCATCAGCTTCATAGTGTAGAAGTTCTTGAGGATTCAAGTCTGCAACAGTAGCAATGTTTGTTTGTTCATCTCTTGGTGGAATGGCATTTGGATCTCCGGGTACAATGATAGTAGGCATCTCAAATGGACCTTCCAAGATAACCTTCTTTAAGAACTTTCCATGTGGCTTCTTTAGATCACAAAACCTAAAGAACCTTATCACCCATTGATCGTAGTTTCCTGGAGTGAGCATCGGAGGTCTATCAAGTGATCCAGCCTCATGAATTGATTGTTGGCTGCTTAAAGCTTCACACATCTTTGCAAACCAAGTGGGTTCCTTCATAGTGTTCCTTGATGGATGTTGATTGAATTCATTTGTGTACGGTTGAACTTGAAGACTTGGTGGTGGTTGAACCATTTGAGGTTGTTGATTAAATTGTTGTTGATAAATTGCTTGTTGTTGATTCCATTGCTGATGTTGTGGACTTAGTTGTTGTTGTTGTTGAGGATAAGTGTAAGGGAAATAGTTAGAGTATGGTGGTTGTGACATGTTGATAAACTTGTGTTGGTAAAAATGGATCTTTGTAGTCGAATGAACCTTTGTTGATGAAGTGTCCTTAGGCGTAGAAAAGACAAGAACCAAGTAGCACTTATGCGTAAAAACACCAAAAGTTACGCGTAACAATGAGGAGTTACGCGTAGGTTTTAGCTTACGCGTAAGTAGGATAAAAGCACTAAAGTTATGCGTAGACAAAAGTTAGGCGTAGAAAGTTAGGCGTAGGATTACCTTATGCGTAGACCTAAGTTTACGCGTAAAGTGAATCTTATGCGTAGAATTTCTACGCGTAAGCTTATGCTTATGCGTAATTTTAGGGTTTTGCCCAAATGATCTTTTACACTTCACAGTGCAAAAGATATCCAAAGTCGACGTATTTTCAGACTTATCCAAGTAAGAAAACACGGAATAAACCGGGAAAATGAAGATCAAACCAAGGAAAAATCTTACGCGTAATTTTAGGGTTTTGATACGCGTAGGATTACTCGTAATTTTGATTTTGCCCAAAGTTGTTTCTAAACCAGTTTTTGTGTGATGAAATAGCTTCAATAACACCAAAATAACACAAAAGTGTGAAACTTGATGATCCAAAGCACTCAAAACAGTTATGCGTAGAAATACACACACGAAAGAAACTAGTTCAAAAACAATGATCCACGCATAAAGTTTGAAACTTTTTGCCAAAACAAGTATTTTAACACCTTAAAACGTTGAAAGTACAAGAATCTTGGATTAAAAGTGCAAAAAACAAGTTTTTAAAAGAGCTAAAGAATGCGTTAACCTTACGCGTAAGACCCAAAATCAAAACTTCAAAACAAACGAGTACACCCAACTATTTGGCGATTGATACCACTGTTAGGTCACTAGTTTTACAAACACAAGTTATAGAGAAAGAGATGAAGGCGGATGAACAAGTAAATCACATACACATACACGTAAATAATACTAAGTTTTAGGCAAAAGTATGAATGAGAGAAAAACTTGAACAACCAACCCTCAAATGAGGGTTTACAAGATTATTTATAGGAGGGAAGCTAGGGCAACACTCCTAGTTCCCATCCTTTCTTATGTGGCCTTGGGCCTAAGCTTATGGGCCTTCTACATAAGCTTGACCTTAAACAAACATAAAGGCCATAATAAAGCTACCTATTACATATGAAATATAAATACTTGAAATACTGTTTAGGAGTGATTCCAACAATTGGGGATGCTCAGCTGTTTCACTTGAGTGCTTAATCAGTGATTCAGAGATATAATCACTTATTCCGGTGTTGACATCCGCAGTGATTGTCACCCGCAGAGATAATCAGTGACTTGGCCTGCTTCTTCAATGTTATCAGTTATTCATTCCTTGTGTATTGATATACTTCGGATACTTGAGCTTCATACACGTTCATTAGGGAAGAAAAATGTGAACATGGGGAGGTGTTTTCATTCCCCTAATGAGGTGTAGTTGGGAGAGCTCTTGGGTATTGGTGTACTTCAGGTTCTTGAGCTTCATACATGATCATCCGGAAGAAAAATGTGAACATGGGAAGGTGTTTTCATTCCCCTCATGATGTGTATTTGGGAGAGTTTTTGAGCATTATACAAAAGAGGTGATTTGCATCAATTCAATAACTACTTGGGGAATTGTCTCTTGACACCTTTTGGAATGGATCGCTTCACTTCCGGTGGGTATGGAAATTTGAGAAGATTATTTATGAGTGGGATGATACGTTGATGTTCTTCTTGATGATATAACCCCGAATGGTGATCCTCGATTATTGTTCTTAAATGGAGCAGCGGGATTTATGATAATGGTGTGCTTCTCTGTGCACCTGGCTGAGGCAAGCTTGAAATAGAGCTTCGAATCTGCTCAGCTAAAGGATTTTTGGTTTGGGGGGAAGCTGCCAAAGTCTCTCTTTCAGATGGTTCAATTTCTTTCTTCAATTCAAGAGCCTTGAAGCTTTGGTGGTGAATGTTTAAGAGTTGATGACTTCTATCTTCTACGACTTGCTGCTCGATATCCTTATCTCGGTACTCGTATCATCATCTTCTTTAACTATATCATCTTCTCTATCTTTGTATATATTTATCAAAAACCAAATACAAAAATATAAAACCAGCAAAACAAAATAGAAATATTTAAAACCAACAAAACCCATAAAAATTAGAAAATTTGAAAAGACCAAAAATATTTTTTCTCATGACATGTCTTCTGGTATCGATAACATCTGCGGTCTTAGAAATGTCATTCAATAATGGCACGGGACCATAGATGAAGTTCGAGCAGGAGGTGTAAATATTCTTTTTCTAAACATGTCAATATTCAAGTGGTTTACAGTTATTTCAGACTGTAACCCGGGCTTCAAAACTATGGCTTACAGTTATTTTCGACTGTAACCCGTGCTTAAACCATGGCTTGCTATTATTTCCGATAGCAACCCGCTCTTCAAAAGAAAGGAAACTGTTGCGCTAAACCAATTTTCAAATATTTTCGTGCACTTATCCTAAAAACAAAATGAGTACAGTATGTCGAAACTGCTGCTTCCCTACACAAATGTTTTTCCGTCTAAAATTCTTCAGAAAAATATTTGGTGTTTTCTAAATGGTGGAAAATGAGTTGCTTATAAACAATCAGATTCAGAGTTTTTATAAAATTTGGAAACTCAATCAATGACTTCAGCACTTTTAAAATCTTTTATAAAATGAGTTATTGGTTGAGGGGGAGAATGTTTTCAAATCTATATCTTCTAACGAGCTTTCTTAATTATCTTAATATGCTTAATTAAAATTGATGTTAACCTATGTTGAAGGACTAGGTGCCTAGGATATGATTGTTAGGATTAGATGATTGGAGTTTGATAAACACATATATCCCATACCTTATATGATCTGATTGTTATGTTGGATTGACTTTTATTAGTCGATTGCTTTGTTTGGGTGAATGTCGACCACCATATATATGTATGTGTGTTCACTACGTATCTGGTATATTGGTATATAAGAATGTTCCCGATCCGGATCCCACAAATGAAGATGATTGGATGCCGAAAGGACAGGGTAACTATATCTTGGGTTGACAAATGAAGAAACGGAGCTTTATTGGACTTCTGTGGAGAGTTGGCATATATGCAACGTAAGAGGTCTCACTGCATCAGCAGATGGTTTTCTTCTAAGTGATTGAAGAAACGGAGCTTAATTTGACCTCAGTTGGCATTCAAAATGCAACGTATGAAGAAGTCTCACTGCATTTGCAGACGGTTTTTCTTCCAAGCCCTACAAAGAACAACACAAATTTCTCAACCACCTAACGTATCTTTGTGCGAGGATACCATTTTTAAAACAATTTTGAATATGTTGATTAAATTGTTTTTGAAAATGGAAAATATTGTTTTGAAAATATATTGGACTAATTTTGAAAATCACCGGACTTCATGTTATCAAAACCTAAGTCACTCAATTATTGACTTCTGTCATAGATTGAGGGGGAGAGTGATTTAAAATAAAATATTTTCAAATGATGTTTCTTCACAAAGTTCCGTCTTGTACGATAGTAAGTGGTGATCTAAAGATTTAATGTTATGTCATGGTATGATTTTTTCTTTAGAATCAAGGTCGTTCAAAATGAAATTTTCTTCCTCTTCTTGTTTGATTGTGAAATTGTTTTGTTTTACTTAAAAGATCTCTTAAAAAACTATCATACTACACTAACAATCTTTAATGTCTTAAAATGGTCCTTATCTGTCATTTTTTAAAAGTTAAATCAAGCACGTCTTTCCAAAATATTTTAAATGATTTAAATCAATTGGGATCACAAATCTCAAAAGGTTTGAAACTTTGATCGAGGTAGAGATCGTGAGTTAAATCTCTTATCTGTTTAAATGGAATTGGTTTTAGTCCTTTAAAGGCACTCCTGCCTCCATGTGCCAAAGATTTCATACACAATGCACATGTTGAGGAGGAGGATTTATCCAAAAACATGATGAGTATTTAAACCAGGCTACATATTCTCCCATGTTTTCTAAACCGTATTAAATCACTTGGGATCCAAAATCTCAAAAGGGTTTGATATTTTTGATCGGGGAGAATTTGTGATTTAATAATGAAATTTGATAAAAGGTGATCGTTTTGATTTAATTGCGCAGGCCGCTCTCTCATATGTGCTAAACGCTTTCGAATCTTGAAGCACATATTGAGGTGGAGCAAACAAACTATCGAGGACGAAGCTTTTAAAGTGATTTATAAATACCTTGATTGAGTTTTAAAATGGTTTCTTAATGGCGCTTGTGATTGTGGATGTGCTTCATATTAACTCTTGCCTCTATGATAAATGATTTCAAATATTCTATGCACATATTGAGGGGAGAATTCCAAAGAAATCAAATGTTTTTCCATGAAATTGTGATCAAGAATTATTTCAAAGAATTATTTCAAAGAACTCTTGCCTCCATGTGCTAAACAATTTCAAAATCATATGCACATGTTGAGGGGGAGCATTTTCTAAATGATCAAAACTATTAAGGTACAAAATGCTTTGATCTCGTATCACAAGTACCTTGATTGTTTTTCCAAATGATTTTTCAATTGGTTTCAAGGAAGAATGAACTGTACCAAAAGACCGACCATTTTACTTTATGCATGGTGTTATAAGGATGGTTAGGTTAGGTATTAGTTCCCATGATCCGCCAGAACCGGAGGGATCTACCCAGGGACAATCCACTAGATAGTGTAGAAGTCCTTAGGTATGATAAAAAAAAGGAGAAAAATGAGAAATGGGAAGAGTGCGGACTGAGACAGAGCTAGTACTGGAATAAACCCAACAAGGTTCTAGTTATGAAGTCTCGGTAAGCACTGAAGGGGTTGAAGAATGAAAAAGAATTGGAATGTGAAAAGGGTGAAAAGAAATAGCCCTCCAATAATTCAACCTTAGGGCAGTAACCGGGTTCAATACATATGCTACTGGTGGTTACTAAGGTAACGCCGATATTGAAGACAAGACGTCATGGACCCAGTGACGCACTGGACTTCAACTTCCCAAACCTCTCATTCCTCTTAAAAGGGCTTGTTTCATTCTCACGGGGAACCTACATAATCTATCGACTTTCTTTTAGAGATAGTTGATATTGAAGAAGGAGACCCTCTCCCTAGTCTCCGGCATAGGAACCAAATGTGCACGATTGAGTCTAGAGCCAAGAGATCATCCACAATATCTCATTAGGACACAAAATTAATGAAGACTTGTTGTTTCACACAATGTGGAAAGTAAGTATATATTTAGAGTCCTACGTATTATCCTTGTGGTATTGCCAGAACATCTGAGTGATATGCATACATATTCATGATGAAGATGGAAAGCCTTCTGGAGCCAACATCAAACCAGCTCCTGGTAGGTGGCATGTGAGATCTATTCTATAGATCAACCATGTGACAACTGGATAGAAACGAAGGGGCGATTCACTCGTGAATCAACCTTGGTCCAGGAAATGGATTGACGGATGCTTTTGGAAAACCGTTCGATGTGCAAATCTTTTCTTTTCTCTAGCACGTCGAATGTCTACTTATGTTTTCAAATTCAAAAGTATCTTCTGATTGAAAAATACTTTTGGAAAAAACCGTTCGATGTGCAAAATTCTTCTTTTCTCTAGCAAAGCGCGAATGTGTCTCTTTTCAAATACAAAAAGTATTTTTGTTTGAAAATTGATCTTTCTCATAAAACCTTTGTTGTATTGCAAAACTCTTTCTTCAAGCAATACACGATTGTTTTTCAAATCAGTTTTCATCAATCAGTGAATCTCAATTCGCTGGTTCACTCACTCCGTGTTGTCTTCTTTGAGACGTTCCGGTTTGAGAACGTCTAGAACAGCTGCGAAACCCTGTCAAGGAGATTCTTAGGAATCCTACCTGATTACAGGCAGTACTTGTACTGATAAACGGGGAACCGTGGGCCGTGTACCTCAATTCAACGAAAGTGATCAAAGACACTTTCGTGCGTTTTATTGCTAACTGTCGTATGCAGATACACCCCGACGATTGCAGCTGATCAGAATTGAGGAGTCAATCCAAAGCCGCATGCTCACATCATCCACACTTAATTTGAAGAAATCATGACTGGTGCATATCTACATAACCTGGCTCTGATATTTCATACTATGCTTCTTCTTCGCTGCTGCAAATATCATGAACCAGTAAGGCTTCCGCTACTCTGATGGAAAGATGTCATGATTCAAAAGTGTGTGCATGTCGGTCCATAAGTCACAACTTCACATGATGGCAACACAATAAAGGGTGATCCAGAGATTTACTGTGGCTGATGATTTAAAGCTCGAAGATCATCAAAGATGTGGATCAGTTAAAGGCCTCCACTAAAGTACAAATCATGGACTTTGAAGAATCGCTACTAAAGCACAAAGATTGCGGACTTGAAGAATTGAAGTCTACGAGCTCAAGAACAAAGTCAAGAATAGAATGCTAGGATTCGAATGTCAAACATGGCGTGACCTCCCTTAGGGGAGATTGTTAGAATTAGAAAATTCCATAGTGAAGAGTCGGTCACCCCAAATGTTATCTAGCTTAATTTAGCTCATAGACTTGTCGTTAGTCATGTTATTTAGTAGCTTATTTATTAGTTTGTAGCGTAGTATAGCTTAGTGCAACACCGTGGAGGAAGGACGGGTCTTTACCCACTGTATACCTGATCCACAAGCCGATAGGAGGTCGTATTTCATGTAACTATAAATACCCCTTCCATCCATGGAAGGGGTGGTGCTTCTTCATAATCTACCTTTCCTTTGTGTAAACCTCTAGCAAGAACACCCTCTCTCTCTACTTTCTCTCTCTAAAATGGTAAACATGTATTTTGATCATCCAAGACCACCCGAATCATCAACACAATAAATATAACGATCCTACATTTTCTTAATAAAAAAGAAGGAAAAAAGTGAGCTAATCCAAAATTAGACCCCTGGTTGATACCAGCAAGTTTCAAACCAAAAAAAAATGAATTTTTTTTTACTATAGCAAGTTTCAAACATGAAAAGTCAAAAATTAAAGTGGCAAATCCTTCCGTTTAGCCAATTTAGTTTTGTTAGCAAATATCTATTTCTAGCTATTTAATATGGGTTCATATATAAAAAAAGGACAAAAGTCTTCTCTGTTGCAAGATTGGAACTTGTGACCACATCTATAAAAAGTTTGCACCAAACAGCCCAAGAAAGAAAATTGGTAATTTGGAGTTATCATGAAATCCTTACTAATATAGGGTACATATATCTCTCTTGAACAACATTTGTAACCTGTATTTGTTTAGCAGATTACTGATTACTGTCATAAATAAATCATAATATTGACCTAACCTTCTGCAGAGGCAAGCTTGTCACGCTTTGAGGCCATCTGAGAACGATGATCTTTTGTTATCTTCAATAGATGTTCCTATGTTAAGAAGTTTGAATAAAGGCTTAAATAAAAATATGGATTAAAAAAGAGGTGAAAAACGATTATATGGTGTCCTAAGAAAGTAGAGTTCTCTTCATGTGGTCCACTTGCAGGCCTTGCTTATCTTTTACACAAAATAAGATACTACCCCAACTTTTCAAAGCAAAAGAAAATTTGGGTCTTATCTCATCATAATTCTTTCTACATGGGTCCATGCATAAGTACAGGGGTCGAAAAAGTTTATTCCAAATTGATTCAGAAGACGCAACTTGTTAACAACATATTCTATTTTGGTTTAAAAACATTTTTGTAGACTGATGATAACTATTCTAGATAGTACCATTATAGAAAACAAAAAGAAGATCGAAAATCTTATGCGCTATTAACATTATCAAGACTTATAGGACCTGACCCGCTTAGACCAAGGGTCATCCTATTAACATCATCAAGACTTACATGCCTAAAATGTTTAAATCAAACCTGCCACAACACACGGGGAGGACACACAACTTGATGTTGTCTTTCACAGCACCTAAACCTTTGATAAAGCATATGAGAAACACGGGAAAGTTTTCATTTAATGGTTAATGGTATTGAATATCTTTACAAAAATAAGTCCCAAGAGGAGCGTATGATTTGTATCAGTTTGAATGAGAGCGTATATTAGCATTTAATGTGTTTTTAGAAAAGATGGTGCTTCAAGGTGTTGTAAATTGGTGCTATATAAGGTAGCTGACTCAATGCTATCGTGCTTGCCTTTTATCAGCAGTTTTTGTTTGTGCCAATTAAAACAACCCAATTGACCCGTTAGACCCCTTTCATTTTTGACAGTTTTAAAAGTTTACCTTTGTGACCCGTTTGTGGCAATGTATTACCAAAATGAAAAAATCTTCATTTTACTTGCGCATTTTGATTATGCTAATAGTATCCTTGATTATACAACTCTAAAGTCTAAGGTTATACTAACAGGCTCAATTTGTTGAATATGGTGAAAATCTGGTTGGGAGTTGGATAAAAGTCTGGTGGCCTGCAAATGAAAGGTTAGTACCATATCAGATGAGTAAGATTCATGAATCTTTGTGGCTCTTCTAATGTGAACATTTTATTGCTGCAGTTATTACGAAGGAGTTGTGGAATCCTTTGACCGTAGGAAAATGAAGCACAAGGTGTGAATTTGACAAATATTTACCCAAAGGTAAACAAATATAAATATAATCTTCTAAAACTCATGACGTATAGCAGCAAATATATTACCTAAAGTAAGTTGTAGTTGAAGACACCCTTGAGAATAAACTATTAAACCGGAAACACAAAATTAAAAAAAAAAAAAAAAAAAAAAAAAAAAAAAAAAAAAAAGATCACTAATTTTGGGAACAAAAGTAATTAAGTAGTGTAAAGTATTTTAAGCTTCCTCAAAAGATAAACCTTTTCCCGTGTTGTTTTTTTTTTTGAACTTCTTGAAAATCAGTATCAAACTTACGTTTGGTTGATGATTCTTCATGCCTCAACTCATTTCCAGTAAAATCTTCGAACAACCAACATTCTGAAACCACCAGCAGCTTATCACACACAGTTCATTGAAGAAAATGACATGTTTTTTTTATCATTGGTAAATGCCAAAGAGACGTACCTTTTGTGATCATGATTTTAGTGATACACATGTGAACTTATTGAGAAAATGATATGCATACACCTTATTTAGAAATTGAATGTCAGGACCTCATAAGATTAGAACATGATGACTATTTTAGCATACGCTATTCTCAAACTGATTATTCAAAGTAAATCATACGTACCTCAATAGTAACACCTTGATCCTCTTCCTTACTTGGTGATGGGGTAATAAAAATGAAGCCTGTCAACTGGCACAAACTTATACCCGTTGCAATTTGAACTAAAAGCATCTTGGTTGAAACAAAGACACCAAACAACCTGATTGAATACAAGCGACTGATTGCAGCAGGATCTGTATAAAACAACCTGGAATCATGTACACCATATAATATATACTCTTACACGTTTAATCATATAACAAATAACATTAAAATAAGATATTTTTATAGTGGTTTCACTCCTACAATAAGAAAAAATTACATATACCTACAGATATGTATGACCCTGCCTTCAAAAAATAGATTGATTTGTTAAAACTTAGAAGAATCAGATGGTCCTATTAAGTACACCGTAACTATAGATATGTATGACCACTGCCATTTAAAAAATAGATATGTATGACCACTTTGCTGAGGTCCCTAAACACTAAACTTCCATATTTTTGAGTATGATGCCAAGAATGCTTACCTCAGACTTCTCTATTACCAAGGGACGTAAATCATTTGTTTGTGTAACGTATTGGATTTCATAAACACATCAACAATCACAAATATGGTTCGAATATTATGAGTTTAGAGAGAGAAAGTGGAAGATGGGAGCCTTTCTAGAGAGATAAAGTAAAACAAAAGAAAGAATGTTAGATTGAGTGAGAAAGGTCCAACCCTCTACCTTGGAAGGTAGAGGGTATTTATAGTTACAAACTAAACGTCCTCCTTCGGACTGTGGATCAGGCATATAGTGGGTAAAGACCCGTCCTTCCTCCACGGTGTTGCACTAAACTAAATAGCTAACTAACAACTATAAATAACGTAATGTCTACGAGCTAACATATGCTAGACTATAGTTGGGGTGACTGACTCTTTACTATGGAATTTCTAATTCCTAACAATCTCCCCCTAAGAGAGGTCACCCCATGAATTACATTTTGTGTCCTAGCATTCTATTCTTGACTTCGTTCTTGAGCTCGTAGACTTTAATTCTTCAATGTCCACATTCTTTGTGCTTTTGTAGTGACTCTTTATAGTCCGATTATTTTGTACTTTCAGTGGAGGTCTTTGAACTGATCCACATATTTGATGATCTTTGAGCTTTCATTGAGATCATTAGCCACAGTAAATCTTTGGATCACCCTTTATTGTGTTGCCATCATGTGTTGTTGTGACTTTTGGACCGACATGCTCACACTTTCTGGATCATGACATCTTTTCATCAGAGTAGCGGAAGCTTTACTGGCTCGTGATATTTGCAGCAGCAGAAAGAAGCATAGTATGAAAATATCGAGAGCCGTGTTATGTAGATATGCACTTGTCATGATTTCTTCAATTAAGTGTGGATGCTGTGAGCATGCGGCTTTGGATTGACTTCTCAATTCTGATCACCTGCAACCGTCCAAATGTACCTGCAAACAACAGTAGCAATAAAGCACACACGAAAGTGTCTTTGATCACTTTCGTTGAATTGAGGTACACGGCCCACGGTTCCCCGTTGATCAGAACAAGTACTGCCTGTGGATCGTAGGATTCTAAGAATCTCCTTGACAGGGTTTCGCAGCTGCTCTAGTTGTTCTCAAACCGGAACGTCTCAAAGTAGACAACACGGAGTGAAAGTGACCGAATTGAGATTTACTGATTGATGAAAAATGATTTGAAAACAATCGCGTACTGCTTAAGAGAAATTGTTTTGCAATACGAAGGTTTTATGATCAATTTTCAATCAAAAATACTTTTGTATTTGAGAGTACACATTCGATGTTAGATAAAAGAAGAGATTTGCACATCAAATCCAAAAGTATTTTTTAATCATAAATACTTTTGATTTTGAAGATAATACACATCGAAGTGCTAGAGAAAAGAGTTTTTGAGCACATCGAACCGGTTTTTCAAAGGTATTAGATCAATTCCTTTTCTGGACCAAGGTTGATTCACGAGTGAATCGCCCCATCGTTTCTATCCAGTTTTCACATGGTTGATCTTTGCAAGATCTCACATGTCACCACCAAGAGCTTGTTTGATGTTGGCTCTAGAAGGATTTCCATCTTCATCGTGAATACTTTTACATATCACCCGGATGTTCTAGCAATACCACAAGGATAATGCGTAGGGACTCTCAATATATTCACTTACTTTCCACATTGTGTAAAACAGCAAGTCTTCAAGAATAGTGTCCTAATGAGATATTGTGGATGATCTCTTGGCTCTAGACTCATTAGTGCACATTTGGTTCCTATGCCGGAGACTAGGGAGAGGGTCTCTTCTTCAATATCAACAATCTCTAAGAGAAAGTCGATAGATTATGTAGGTTCCCCATGAGAATGAAACAAGTCCTTTTAAGAGGAACTTGAGTAGCTTTGGGAAGTTTGGTGCAAGTGCCACTGGGTCCATGACGTCTTGTCTTCAATACCGGCATTACCTTAGTAAACCACCGTAGCATATGAATTGAACCCGGTTTTTGCCCTAAGGTTGAATTATTGGAGGGCTATTTCTTTTCACCCTTTCACATTTCATTTCTTTTTCATTCTTCAACCCCTTTAGTGCTTATCGAGACTTCATTACTAGAACCTTGTTGGGTTTGTTCCAGTTCTAGCTCTATCTCAGTCCGCACTCTTCCTATATTTTCAAATTTCTCCTTTTTTAATCATACCTAAGGACTCTACACTATCTAGTGGATTGTCCCTAGGTAGATCTCACCGGTTCTAGTGGATCATGGGAACTAATACCTAACCTAACCATCCTTATAACACCATGCATAAAGTAAATTGGTCGGTCTTTTGGTACAGTTCATTCTTCTTAGAAACCAATTGAAAATCCTTTGGAAAAATCAATCAAGGTACTTGTGATATAACGAGATCAAAGCATTTTGTACCCTTAATTGTTTTGATCATTTAGAAATGCTCCCCCTCAACATGTGCATATGATATTGAAATTGTTTAGCACATGGAGGCAAGAGTTCTTTGAAATAAATTCTTGATCACAATTTCGTATGAAAAAGCCATTTGATTTTCTTGGTAAATTCTCCCCCCCAATATGTGCATAGGATATTTGAAATCATTTTATCACATAGAGGCAAGAGGTTCTTTTGAAAGCACTTTCCATGATCACACAACCATTTAAGAAAACCTTTAGAAAATCAATCAATGTACTTTATATTGAAACATATAAATCTTTGTACCTCGAAAGTTTATTTTTTGAAATGCTCCCCTCAATATGTGCTTCATGATTCGAAAGGGTTTAGCACATATGAGAGAGCAGCCATGCATACATTGAATCAAAACGATCACCTTTTATCAAATTTCATTATTAAATCACTAATTCTCCCCGATCAAAAATATCAAACCCTTTGAGATTTTGGATCCCAAGTGATTTAATAAGGTTTGGAAAACATGAGAGAAAATGTACCTGATTTAAAAGCTCTTCTGGTTTATGGTTAAATCCTCCTCCACAATCATGTGCATTATGTATTTCAAAATCGTTTGGCACATGAAGGAAGGAGTGCTTTGAAACAATCACCCTTTAAAACCGATTTGAGATTTAAATCACGATCTCTCCCCGATCAAAAATTTCAAACCAATTGAGATTTGTGGATCCCGAATTGATTTAAATCATTTGGAAAATTTTAGGGGAAAGACGTGGCAAAATTTAATTTTGAAAAATGACAGATAAGGATCAACTTTAAGACATTAAAGATTGTTAGTGTCAGGTATGATAGTTTTTAAGAGATCTTTAAGTAAAATAAAACAATTTCACAATCAAACAAGAACAGAAAAAATTTCATTTTGTAAGATCTTTGAGTTTTAAAGAAAATCATACCATGACATAACATTAAATCTTTAGATCACCACTTTGTTTTTGTACAAACCGGACTTTTATGAAGAAATATTGTTTGAAAATAATTTATTTTAAATCACTCTCCCCCTCAATCGATGACCGTATTCGATGATTGAGTGACTTATAGTTTTGATAAAATGAAGTCCGGTGATTTTCAAAATTTAGTCCAATTTATTTTCAAAACAATATTTTCCATTTTCAAAACAATATTTTCAAAATTGTTTAAAAATGGTATCATTCACTACTTTTCCTGCACAAAGATACGTTAGGTGGTATGAGAAGTCGCTTCGTTGTTGATGGGTTGGAAGAAAAACCGCTGCACGATGCAGTGAGACTTCTTGACGTTGCATTTGTCATGCCAACTCTTCATAGAGGTCAAATTAAGCTTCGTTTCTTCAATCACTAATGATGAAGAAAAACCATCTCCGATGTGGTGCAGTGAGACCTCTTACGTTGCATTTCATGCCAACTTTCCATAGAAGTCAATTAAGCTCCGCTTTCTTCATTTGTCGACCCAAGATATAGTTACCCTTTCCTTTCGGCATCCAATCATCATCAATTGTGGGATCCGGATCGGGAACATTCTTATATACCAATATACCGCATACATGTTAGTGAACACACATACAGATATATGGTGGTCGACATCACCCAAACAACAATCGACTAATACAAGTCAATCCAACATATCAATCAGATCATATAAAGCATGGGAATAATGTGTTCATAAATCTATAATCATCTAATCCTAACAATCACATCCTAGAAACCTAGTCCTTCAACATAGGCAATTATATTTTTTTGATAAGCACGTAGGATGATTAAGAAAGCCCGTTAGATGATGTAAATTTGAAAACATTCTCCCCCTCAATCAATGACTCTTTCTTTGAAAAGTTTAAAAGTGCTGAAGTTATTGATTGAGTTTTCAATTTTAACGAAAACTCTGAATCTGATTGATTTACAAGCAACTCATTTACCACCATTTTGAAAACAACAAATATTTTTCTGAAGAATTTTAGAAGGAAAAACATTTGTGTAGGAACAGCAGTCCTTCGACATACTTTCCTCAATTTGTTTTTAGGATAAGTGCACGAATTTTGTGAAAATCGTTTGAGCGTAGCACTTTCCTTCTTTGAAGAATGGGTTGCTATCAGAAATAATAGCAAGCCATGGTTTAAGCGCGGGTTACAGTCTGAAATAACTGCAAGCCATAGTTTTTGACATGTTTAGAAAAGAATATTTACACCTCCTGCTCGAACTTCATCTATGGTCCAGTGCCATTATTGAATGACATTTCTAAGACCGTAGATGTTATCGATACCAGGAGACATGTCTTTGAAAAACAATATTTTTGGTATTTTTCAAAATTTTCAAATTTTTATGGATTTTTGTTGATTTTATATTTTTCTATTTTCTTTTTATATGTTTTATATTTTTGTATTTTCTTTTTGATAAATATTTACAGAGATAGTATAGATGATATAGATTAAGAAGGATGACGATACGAGAACCGAGATAAGGATATCGAACAGCCCCGTTGTAGAAGATAGAAATCGCCATCTCTTAAACTTTCACCACCAAAGCTTCCAAGGATCTTGAAAAGAAGAAGTTGAGCCTTTTAAAAATGCGAGACTTTGGCAGCCTCCCCCAAACCGAAAATCCTTTAGCTGAGCAGACTCGAAGCTCTATTTCAAGCTTGCCTTAGCCAGGTGCACAAAGAAGTACACCATTATCATTGATC
>OU343221.1:201541793-201829251 GCA_910596185.1 Chrysanthemum makinoi
TGTTGGAATCACTCCTAAACCTTATTCAAGTGTTAGTTACTCATATGTAATAGTTAGCTTATTATGGCCTTTATGTTTGTTATTAGCCTTAGGCTTATGTAGAAGGCCCATAAGCCTAGGCCTAGCCCAATAAGGAAAGGAAGGGAACTAGGAGTGTTGGCCTAGCTTCCCTCCTATAAATACCCCTTGTAAACCTTCATTTGAAGGTTGGTTGTTCAAGTTCTTTTCTTTCACTCACCTCTCGCACTAACCGTATGTTCCATATTATCGTGTGTGTGTGTTTGGAATCTTGTTCAATCGCCTCTCTATCTTTCTTATAAGCTTGTGTTGTAAACCTTGTGACCTAACAGTGGTATCAATCGCCAAATAGTTGGGTGTACTCGTTTGTTTTTGAAGTTTTTTGGTTTTGGGTCTTACGCGTAAAGATAACGCATTCTTTAGCTCTCTTAAAAACTTGTTTTTTTACACTTTTTAATCCAAGATTCTTGTACTTTCAACGTTTTAAGGTGTTAAAATACTTGTTTTTGGCAAAAAGTTTCAAACTTTATGCGTGGATCATTGTTTTGAACTAGTTTTTATTCGTGGGTGTCATTCTACGCATAACTGTTTTAAGTGCTTTGGATCATCAAGTCTCACACTTTTGTGTTATTTTGGTGTTATTGAAGCTATTTCATCACACAAAAACTGGTTTAGAAACATCTTTGGGCAAAATCAAAATTACGAGTAATCCTGCGCGTATTGAAACCCTAAAATTACGCGTAAGATTATCCTTGGTTTGATCTTCATTTTCGTGGTTTATTCCGTGTTTTCTTACTTGGATAAGTCTGAAAATACGTCGACTTTGGATATCTTTTGCACTGTGATAGTGTAAAAGATCATTTGGGATAAAACCCTAAAATTATGCGTAAGCTCAACTTTCGTAGAAATCCTCGCCTAAGATTTTCTTCGCCTAAGCCTTGTCTTACGCATAAGCTAAATCCTACGCCTAAGTTTCTACGCCTAACTTTGTTGTCTACGAATAACTTTAGCCTTTTCTCCTACTTACGCGTAAGCTAAAACCTACGCGTAACTCCTTATTGTTACGCGTAATGTTTGGTGTTTTTACGCTTAAGTGTTATTTGGTTATTTCTCGCCTAAGGATACTTCATCAACAAAGGTTCATTCGACTACAAAGATCCATTTTACCAACACAAGTTTATCAACATGTCACAACCACCATACTCTAACTATTTCCCTTACACTTATCCTCATCCTCAACGTCAACAACAACTAACTCCACAACATCAACAATGGAATCAACAACAAGCAATTTATCAACAACAATTTAACCAACAACATACTCCACAACTTGCTGCAAATCCACAACCTCAAATGGTTCAACCACCACAAAGTCTTCAAGCTCAACCATACACAAATGACTTTAATCAACATCCATCAAGGATCACTATGAGGGAACCCACTTGGTTTGCAAAGATGTTTGAAACTTTAAGCGGCCAACAATCAATTCATGAGGCTGGTTCACTTGATAGACCTTCAATGCTCACTCCAGGAAACTACGATCAATGGGTAATAAGGTTCTTTAGATTTAGTGATCTAAAGAAGCCACATGGAAAGTTCTTAAAGAAGGTTATTTTGGAAGGTCCTTTTGAGATGCCTACTGTCATTGTACTCGGAGATCCAAATGCCATTCCACCAAGAGATGAACCAACGAACATTGCTACTGTTGCAGACTTGAATCCTCAAGAACTTCTACACTATGAAGCAGATGAGCTTGCAATGGAATATATCCTCCTAGGATTACCAAACCTAATTCTTCGTAGTGTTGATGCTCAAAAACTGCAAAAGAAATGTGGGATCATATTCGTCTTCTTATGGAAGGATCAATACTCAATCAGGAAGATTTGGAATCCAAAATTTACTTGGCTTATGAACACTTCATGATTGAAACCGGAGAGACACTCGAGTCCTATCATCACCGATTTTCAGACATCATCAATGATTTGGATAAACACAACATCCACATGCCAAAAATTGCAGTGAATACTAAGTTCCTAAGTAGTCTTGGTCCTGAATGGGAGAAGTATGTCATTTTTCTCCGTCAAGCTAAAAACATGCATCAGTCTACCTACGGATTGTTGTACGATTACTTGAAGCCTCATGAAAAGGAAGTTGATAGGGAAAGGATTCTCTGTGTTCAAATTGCTCCACCACACATCGGAAAATCAACAACTTGCCTTATATGCTCAACAAAATTATTCTCCTCAACCAGCAACTCAACCAACTGCTTCAAACCCACCAAACGATCAATCACATCAACCTCAACAAAATCAATTGGTTCCTTACAACAACAATGATCAAGCACTTCATAATGAGGAATCCGATCCGTTCGAAGCATTGCAACAAGGATTTGCTATGATTGCTAATGCCTTTAGCCGTTATACCAACAAATCCAACAACCGTATTCGTTCCTCATCTAATACAAGGAATCAAGCTGTTGTAAACAATGGGCGAGTTGAAGTTCAGAATCGTGGTTATGGTCGTCAGATGGGCGGTGGTCAAGGGTTTAATGCTGTGGGTAGGAATAACAACGAGCTCAAGTGGTGGAACAGGGAAATGCTCAATGGGTTGAATGGTCTTCGATGCTACAACTGCAATGAGAAGGGACACTGGCTAATGCATGCCCAAAGCCAAGGACTAAGGGCGGTGCTTATTTCAAAGAGGCTCTTCTTTTGGCTCTTAAGGATGAAGGTGGTGGAACTCTCACAGACAAAGAATAGAGCTTTATGGCAAATCTGACTCAGATGATGATATGGAGGACTTGCAGGCCAATGCAGCTGTTATGTTGATGGCTAATATGCAGGAGTTACACATGAGTGACACAGGCCCAGTGTATGAGACTGATGGCTTGTCTCAAGTACCCGAACAAACCATATTTATCTCTGATCTCATATCTCCGCCAACATATGCATCCGGCAAGGCTCAGAATGTTCAAAATGAGTCATCCACATCTCATTTCGACGATTTTCAACTAGACCCGTAGTTATATTTGACGATCAAGATGACCAACCGGTTTCCCTTGATAATCAAATTGACTTCGTGGTCATACTTGAGGATCTCCGTAATGATCATGTTGAGACTCACGTTGAACACGCCGAACTTTTGCCTCATCCAGATTTTGCTCGTTTAATACAAGACCAACAAACCATAGTGGAAGAATGTCGTGCCATTAATCAGGACTTGAAATGCAAAAATGCACTGTTAACCAAGGATTTTGAATGTTTACAAAAGCAACTCAACTTTTTCAAAACTCAAGAAAAACGTGAAAACGGTTTTGAAGCAGCCTTTGCCAAATCTTATCAAAATGAAAAATATTTAGAAAGACAGATGCGTGATCTAGCCGCTTCGAAGAATGCTTTGTTGTCTAAAATAGAACAACTGAAACATGAACATAAAAAGCAAATTAACGCTCTCACCTTGGAAAATCAAAAAGCTAAGGCTGAGTTGTTAACTTGTCAAAAACAGTTCTCTGCATACAAAAAGCATTCAACGAAACGAATAGATGATCATCTTGAAGAAATCATCGGCTTGCAAAACAAACTTAAAGAGTTTAAAACTGTTGTTTACAAACATGGCGAGTCGGTCACAGCCATTGAAAAGTTTACTTTAAATCCCAATCCAAATGGATATGGACCGAATCTTGCTGATTACAAACCTAAGCTTTCAACCAAAGAAATTCAAACCAAATCCGAAGTTTCGGTGCAGAATATAAAGTTGATAATTCTGTTATAAATGTTGTTGAATATCATCTTCAAGAGGAATTAGATCAGGAAGGCGAGAGTCGATCAAAATTAGAAAAAGTTGTTTACAACAAACCTTTTAACTATTCAAAAGCGGTCACTTTCGTCACACCAACGGATTCTTCTAACACACCAAGGGTTATCATCAAAACACATGAGTCTTCTAATGTTAATCCCCAACCAGATTATGCACAAATTTATGGTCCTTTACCTTCCATCAGTGAAGTAAATTCAAAACCTGAAAATCGAAAAATTCTTAGATATTTTGACATCTTCATGGTTGACCTCAAAATTTTACAACATGAGATAGAATATCGTTCTGAAATCAAAATTGATCATTTTCAATCGCCTCTGGGGCGAGAACAAAGAGACATTTTTCAGAAAAATCTTTTACCTAACGTTAAAATTTGAAAAATTGTGCATTAGCCTGGGAAAAGGATTTTCATAAGGAACTTGGAGTGATGAAGGTCGTTTTCGAAAAGACAGAAACATCTAT
Source organism: Chrysanthemum makinoi (assembly GCA_910596185.1). Lineage (NCBI taxonomy): Eukaryota > Viridiplantae > Streptophyta > Magnoliopsida > Asterales > Asteraceae > Chrysanthemum > Chrysanthemum makinoi. The sequence continues at coordinate 201,546,087 of OU343221.1, forward strand.
TTCTAATACTAAGCGTAAAAGCTGTTGAGAAAAGATGTTGATCGACTCTTGGAAGATGTCATCTGTGCTGATGTCCATAATGTTGTGTTATTGAATTCTTTGTCATATGCATTTGATCATACCTCTGCTGATACTGTTGATTCTGTGATAAATGTTGAGAACACGATAATGTGCTTGGTCGAGTCCTAAAAGTTGAAAACAAGCGATTGTCAAACGAACTTTCAAATGCAATACGTCGTCTTAATTGGTGTCAAAAAGATATTCACGATCAACAACTTGCTTTTAAACACAAAATCGCCCGATTCGTGCAAAACCTTCGATCCTAAAATTGAGCAACTGGATGATCAAAACGTGTCTTTTAAGTGTCAAATCTCAAAATATGAACAAGAACTTTTAAAAGTTAAAAAGGAATATGGTGTCATATTTGATTTACTCAAAAGACTCGTGATGAAGCATCAAATGAACTTGATCATTATCTTGCACACACTAAAGAAGTTATGCATTTTCTGGAAATGTTCGGTCTGAAAATCAAGATCCGATTCACACTATCATCAAGTTAAGAGAAATGTTAGGAAAGTATGAACAACTTCCGCCAACCATCATTAAGAGATTAGCCCCAGTAACACTTAGTACTCTTGAACCTAGAATCTCTTGCCAAATCACAAGTAGCTAACGTGCTTCCTTCTACTGAAACAGGAATAGTTGAGCCTTTTCCAAACGTCCGCACTTCACGGCCTAGGAGCACTCAATCGAAGAATAGGAAGTTGCGACCTAAGAAAAGATCAATCAAGAATGCTAAAGTAGAAGAACACCCTAGGACTATGAATAAGACTCTCGTTGCCTCCACTATAGATATTGCGTCTGGCAAATGTAATAGAAATAGTGATGTAACGAATGCTAAACCGTTAAGTACTTTTGATATTCAGTCTGATGCACCTTGTGATATTTGTCGTAAAAGTATGAATTCCGATTGTCATGATAAATGTGTTGCTAAAGCTATCATCTCTCGTTTAAGGAATCCTAAGAAACGGAATACCTCTAGGCCCACTAATCTTTCTAAGTCTGTGCTTGGTAGACCGCCATCTTTAGATTCTAAGAAAAGCATTGCTGTCCCTGTAGCTCCATTTTCACCTCCTAAGAATGTAGTACCACCTAGTGCATTCACTAAGACTAAAGCAAAGAGTAGTTATAGATGGCAGAAATGGATATATAACACACTAGGATTTAAGTGGATACCTAAAGCTATTGATGTTTGTATATCTACTATAAGCGCTTACGGAACCCTCTAACATTTCGGGTTCCAAATCTACTTCTATTCCATCATTAGTGCGTCGTATGTCACGGTGATCTGATCATTCTCTGGATTGTTGATAGCGGATGTTCCCGACACATGATAGGCAATCTTAAACTGTTATCAAACTTTATTGCAAAGTTCATTGGCACTGTCAGGTTCGGGAATGATCACTTCGCAGCTATCATGGGCTACGGAGACTATGTCAATGGGAACATCGAAATTAGCAGGGTTTACTATGTGGAAGGCCTCGGTCATAATCTGTTTTCAGTAGGTCAGTTTTGTGATGGAGATTTGGAGGTTGCTTTTCGGGAGAAAACTTGTTTCATTCGTGATCTACAAGGAAATGACCTTATGTCCGGATCGCGTAATTCTAGTCTCTACACTATCTCTATGAAAGACATGGTTGCTTCATCTCCCATATGTTTACTTTCAAAGGTAACATCAACAAAATCCGGCTATGGCACGTCGTCTCTCACATCTAAACTTTCAAACCATCACCAACCTTGCTCGACACAAACTAGTTGAAGGACTCCCACGGTTTCGGTATTCTAAAGATCACCTTTGCTCGGCTTGTGAACAAGGCAAAAGCACTCGTGCTCATTTTCCTTCAAAGGTGGAACACCACTCTCAGCATGTGCTTCATCTTCTTCACATGGATTTGTGTGGCCCGATGCGCGTGCAAGCGATCAATGGCAAACGCTACATCTTAGTAATTGTTGATGACTATTCACGCTGGACTTGGGTCTACTTTCTTTGAAGCAAAGATCAAGCTCCACAAATGATCATCACCTTTCTCACGAAAATACAAGTTCAGCTACGAAACACCGTTCGACTAATCAGAACAGATAAAGGCACTGAATTTGTTAATCAAACTCTTCGTGAATTCTATGAGAAAGAAGGAATTCAGCATCAGACATCTATTGCACGTACACCAGAACAAAACGGAGTTGTCGAAAGAGAAACCGACGAGCGTTAGTGGAAGCTGCAAGAACAATGTTAATCAATGCTAAACTTTCAGATTACTTATGGGCAGAAGCTGTATCTACTGCATGCTATACTCAAAACCGTTCTATGATTACAAAGCGCCACAAAAAAACACCTTTCGAGCTTCGTCCATAACAGAAAACCGAATCTAAAACACTTTCATGTATTTGGATCTCTTTGCTATCCGAATAATGATCGTGATGACTTTGGAAAGCTCAAAGCCAAAGCTGACATTGGAGTCTTTATTGAATATTGTGATAATTCAAAGGTTTCGAATCTGGAATCGTCGTACAAAGCGGTGATGGAAGCGATTCATGCTCATTTCGATGAACTTACAGAAATGGCTTCTGAGTATAACAGCTTAGAACCGGTCACAACCGCTTAAACTTCCCTCAAACCCCATCATCAGTGAACAAAGCCCCGGCTTACTTCGTCAACAAATGGAAAGGTTATTTGCTCCATTTGTTCGGTGGCGATATTGATGAACGTGCTCGGGTGTATCCGCTGTTTCCGCTGCTCAACACTGATCATACTCTTTACGATACACCTGCTACAACAACTACTGTTGCAGATGCACCTACACCAGTTGACTCCACCACAACAGTTGAACAAACCGCTTCCAACAATGATGAAGCTGCTGATGATATTCTGAATGAAGTACCCCAACCTGCAGATTTTGATCCAAATGCGTTCTTCAACCCGTTTGCTAATGAGGCTGCTGCACCAGATGTCGCGGAATCTTCAACAAACCATTTGAATCCTCAGAATCTGCACAATGTATACCAACATCAACCCTCCACACATAGATGGACGAAAGACCATCCTCTGGAAAACATTATTGGCAACCCGAATCAACCCGTCGTTACGAGACAACGTCTTCACACAGACGGTGAACATTGCATTTATGCACTCACTGTCTGCCAATTTGAACCTAAAAACATCAAAGACGCAATGACAAAAGACAACTGGATTGAATCCATGCAAGAAGAACTCAACCAATTCAAACGTCTTGAAGTATGGGAACTGGTTGAAAGACCAACAGGGTCTTCGTCATTGGTCTCAAATGGATTTGGAAAAACAAATTGGATGTTGAAGGAAATGTTATCAGAAATAAGTCACGTCTGGTGGCTAAGGGTTATCGTCAAGAAGAGGGTATTGACTTTGAAGAATCTTTTGCTCCGGTTGCTCGTCTTGAGGCTGTTCGGATATTTCTAGCGTTCGCGGCTCATATGAATATGACGGTCTATCAGATGGATGTCAAAACTGCGTTTCTCAATGGACAACTTAAAGAAATAGTTTATGTCAGCCAACCAGATGGATTCGTTGATCCTGAGTTTCGAATCACGTCTACAAACTGAACAAAGCTCTGTATGGTCTCAAACAAGCTCCTCGGGCATGGTACGATAAGCTATCATCCTTCCTCATTGCTAATAATTTCACCAAAGGTTCGGTTGACCCAACTCTTTTTATACAATATCACGGGGAACATATCTTAATTGTTCAAATTTACGTGGATGACATCATTTTTGGGTCTACACATAAAAAGTTTTCAATCGCTTTTGCAAAACTAATGAAGAAAAATTTTGAAATGTCCATGATGGGTGAACTTACATTCTTTCTCGGACTGCAAGTTCATCAATCACCCCGTGGTATTTTCTTGAGTCAGTCCAAATATGCCCTTGAATTGTTAAACAAATTTGGAATGAAAACCTGTGACACCTATGCCACACCAATGGCCCATACCAAGAAGCTAGACGCTGATTTACATGGGAAAATGGTGGACCCTACAAAATACCGTAGTATTATTGGGTCTCTCATGTATCTAACAGCTAGCGATATTGTCTTTGCCGTATATCTTTGCTCCGTTATCGGTCGCGACCAACTGAAACCCACCTCTCTGAGGCTAAAAGAATCCTCCGATACATAAAGGGAACCATTAACTTGGGGATCTGGTATCCGAAGGATTCGGGTTTTGAACTAATCGCTTTTCGGTGACCACGCGGGATGCTTAGACTCACGGAAAAGCACTTCGGGAGCTTTACAATTTCTTGGTGATAAACTGGTGTCATGGCAATCGAAGAAGCAGGATTGTACATCGCTGTCCTCAACCGAAGCAGAATATGTAGCCATGTCCGCATGTTGTGCTCAAGTCATATGGATGAGAACACAACTCAAAGATTATGGTTACGTATTTGCAGAATCGATGTATCTGCGACAATCGGGTGCCATTGCAATCTCGTGCAACTCAGTTCAGCTTTCGAAATCAAAGCACATCGATCTTCGATATCATTTCATCAAGGATCACGTGGAACAGGGTCTGTTGAATTATATTTTGTGGGTACAGAATACCAATTGGCAGATCTTCTCACCAAAGCCTTGCCTCCGCTAGGTTTAATGAGTTGGTCCAACGGATTGGTATGAGGTGTTTGACTCAAGAGGAATTGGATGACCTCCTAAAACAGTCTTAAAACCTGTCAAACACCAAATTCTCTTTTGTAAATAATTTTTCAAAACAAAAATACAAAATTATAAAACGATAAAACAACAAAATATTCTTCTAATCTAATTTTCTTTCAACATGGCAAGTACATTTCTTCCGTCAACACTTTAATCTTTCAAAATTCAGTATTTTTCGATCAAGTGTTGAGGGGGAGAAAATAAACTTTCACTGTTTCAAAACATCGTGTACTTGCATGTTATCTTATCTCGGTTGTTTCTTTTAACAAATGGTGGTAAATTTTCTGGTACAATGACACTCCTCGGACTAAATTTATAACCTTTCATTATTTCTCAAGTCGAGGGGGAGTGTCGTCAAAGTTTCTTTCCTAAATACTTTGTTTGGTAACCAAAATGGAAGTTAAATGGCTTTGTTTGAAAAAGGAAAAGGTGGAGGGACCAAAACTGTCAAAATGTTAAAGCTATTTTAAATAAAATACCCACCAACCTACTTTTACTTCTATCACATTTAATACTTCACCTAATATCATCTACGAACCAAAATCGTTTGACAAATCCGTGTTTCAGATAATCAATTTGTAAGTGATTTATGTTTTACAACAAGTTTTTAAGCAATGGCTTTGAATCTTTCAAAAAATCCAACGGCTTAATCTCATGATATAGTGATTTGTGTCTTACGCGTAAGCGTGCATGAACACACAATCTTTAAAGGGTGTGTTTGTGGTTATAAGAATTATGTCAAAATGTTTTAATAACATCAATGATATGCTTTTCTATACTCAAACAAACCCAGAAACTCGAATTGAGTGATTTTGAAAATTAGGGTTTATGAGTCGATTTGGGTTTTTCCAAATGTGAAGTGTTTTGGTCTAAAAGATTGTTGGGTTATGGTCATATGTTGATGAATTGATCATTTCCATGGTTGTTAACCACCCAGAAACACTAATTGATCAACAATTTGAAGTTAGGGTTTAATGTTCATAACTTTGGGTAATTTTGATTCACGACGAATTAGATGTTAATACTTGGCCTAAAGACTCTAACAACACCCTAGACCTACCAAAATTAATATGGTGCAAATCCTATGGTTAAAAATCATACGCGTAATTCTCAACCCTTAGGGTTTTGACCTCGCGTATGACTTTTCTACGCGTAATCTTCCTATGAATGTTCATGCCATAAAATGTTATTAAAATGAAGTTCTGTGTTAATATTGATAACTTGATGAACTTATTTCAGGCTTTGCTACGCTCAATATTCAGAATCAAGGTCATTTGCAACTCTACGCATAAGGATTACCCTACGCGTAGTCTTGTTACGCGTAAGAATAATCCTACGCAGTAACTTACGCGTAAGGTTCTACAATGGACTCGCGTATCCTGTGAAGGATATGCGTAAACGATGACCTCTACGCGCATAAGGTCTACTCTTACGAGTAAGCCTTACGCGTAAGGTATATATACGCCTACGCGTAAGCTCTACGCATAAGGTGCCCTTTTCCTACGCGTAACATTTCTTACGCGTAAGTTAGAGTCCTACGCGTAAGCTTTCGTCTACGCATATAACTACTGTTTACGCTTAACTTTGCCAATACTACGCTTAACCCTGGATTGACCTTCATGACGAATTGTTACGTATACAAACTTGTAAATAAACTAATCATAACGTCACAAATCCAATAATGTCACTTATAAACTTAATCGTTTGATATGTTGTGAACAATAAGTGATAACATAAACTTTAAAACTTAAAGTTAACTAACTCACGAAACATTTCACGACGTCATTAGACTATTGGACAAACAAGTGACTTAGGACTCGTAACAATCATTGACACTGTACATTCAATAGCTAGACAATAAGTCCTTCTGTTGACTAACATTATGTCCTTCGATATGTTGGTGCTTTTGTCTAATGTTATTTCAGATCAAGACATGGCTGAACAAATGAATATGGATGCATCCGAAGTTCTCTCCATTCTGATATCTATCCTTATGGCTATCCAATGAAGATAGGAAAGAATAATCTCCGTGTTGACTTTGACACCCTCACTTGCTCCGAGTCTTCGTGTTTAATTGCTATTGATATTCTGAGGACTCATCCGTATCAGAATATGCTCACTCACTCTGCAACTGTTCCCGAGATCTATATCCAACAGTTCGGAACACTATGGAAAGGGTCAAAGGACGGACTGCTGTGCGGTGACTCTGAATCACAAACAAGTCACCATTACACCTGCAGACTTAAGGGCATTCTCCTAATTCCAAGTCGAACCAACCAAACTTTATGCCACACCTTGAAGAGCTCACTCTCAATTCTTAATCAATATCGGTTATGACGAGGCTACAGGAGTAATCACCAAGCATTCTCACGTAGAGCTTAAGAGTATTCCTCAACCATGGAGAACTCTCTACATGATCATCACCAAGTCTGTTTCTGGTCGTGATAGTGGCTATGAGCATCCTAAGCTCATGGAACTGCAAATATTTTGGGCATTGGTCAACATGAAACACATCGCTATCGAAGCTCTGATTTGGGATGACATGATGTCATTTCTCAACAAACTTGGCTCAAAGATTCCCTACATCAGATATACTAAACTGTTGATCCAGAGAACACTTGGACTTCATCGATATTCCCAAGGCTAAATGACCCCGACAATCAAGATATGTTGACGGAACCTATTCTATCGGTCAGAATCAAGGAATCGTCTACAAAGAAATAAGGTGCTGTGTTGCCGATTTCCTTCTAGCTGAAGATGTCAGAAAGCTCGAAACATACAAAAGGTATGCGGAAGCGGTTAGACAAGGCAAAGTTGGTCATCTCGACGAAAAATCTTCTGGAACACCTGTAAGGAGAACCAGAAGAGGAAGTGCTGGAAGTGTTACAAGTACAGATCTTTATAGAAAGCTTCCCAAAAGGAATCCTCCTCGTAAAAGGATTGTTCCTGTAAGGAAGCTGAACCTATTCCCACATCTGAACCGCAAAGAAATCTTGTGGACGAAAGCTCTGAAGGTACTGACAGGATGAAGAAATTACCTACTCGAATCACAACCGTAACACCTCCTTCAGCTGACTAAACCTCCAAGTCCACAGTGATAAAGGAAAAGGAAAGACTCTGTACTTGTACCGTATGATGAAAGCTCGGATCGGAAGAAGAGCAACTGGATAAATCATACAGGAAGAAGTATAAAATCATCAGACACCTTTAAAAAGCTGAAGAATTTGCTAAAGACCAAATGGGTGGACCCGGAGGATCAAGTGGTGCTGCCCACTCTGAACCATCTCCTGATGCGGTTAATCAACCCGATAAAGGAGCTGGTGCCACCACTCTTATGCAACAACAAAAGCTTGTGGAGGATACTATCGAATATGAGTTTGAGGAACCGGAAACTGAGAAGTCGGAAAAAGATCAAGATGTTGATTATGATACGTTTCTTCTAGATAGTCTGCACGATCAAAGGAAGAAACCTCTGAACCTCCGAAGGATCCAGAGTCTCCTCATCTCTTCATCATCAGATTCGTCTTCTCACTCCTCGCCACCACCATCAAAGAAGTCAACCAAATCATCATCCAAATCCGTGAAGAAACCATCTAAATCTTGGATTTCTCAAGCTCATGAACGGATTACCCAAGCTGTCAAACAAGTCGAGAAAGAAAACATGCTCAACAAAAAGCTAAATTTCTTTGCTGATCACATACAACATATGTATGACGAGCATGAAAAGATCAAAGGAGAAAGGAAGTTTGTTCAGGAATTCATGAAAAATCACCGTCAAGAGGAACTGAACGAAATGATCGAAGGCTACACGAAAAAGTACCTTCTGGAGTACGTTCCTAAAGTCACAAAGGAGTTGTTCACCAAACAACTTTATCCAAATCTCATGCAGATCGCCAAGCAAACTATTCGATCAACACCCTTAACCGTCACAATCAATCCAACCGATCCGATAGTTTTCTCGGTTAATGAATTGGTGGCCAAGCTTGTTACACAAATGTCTGCACAATCTGGGACATTTACTTCTGATGAAGGAAAGCTGTTTCAAGCATTGGACTACCAACTTCAAGAAGCTTGTAGATTTGAAGCTGAAAAGTCTAAGCGTCCTAGAGACGATGAAGACAAGGATAAGGATAAAGACTCTGCACCTAAACGTCCGAAGCAGTCTGGTGAATCTTCTTTGATGCAACCTCCTCCACAACGGGCTCCTGTTCAACAAGCATCTCCTCCTCGTTCTTCTACTGAAAAACCTCAGGACGATTCCGAGTTACCACCCCGACTCAGAAAACCGATGATCACTTTGAGTATACGGGTGGTGACGATGAAGAGGTCCTTGAGCCCCTACAACAACCCACCTCTCCCAAACAAGTTCTGAAACCAGAATCATCATCTAGGCCTTCGAAAAAGAAGAAGCGCCTCAACTGACGTCGTATCATGGCTAGATGACGATAAAACAGAGGAATTTGAATGGTTTTCTAATCTTGTTAACAACACTCCCTACCCTGAAGAAGGTCAGAATTTGGTAGATGGTTCTACATTGGAGCATGCAAAAATTCTGCAAGAAAAGTTCCATGTGAAGAAAATGACAAAATCTGAGCTGAAGCGAATCAAAAATGAAGCATTTCAACTTCTAAAAGACAGCTCCGAAAGTGCCCTCGAGGTCGAATATCACCTTGAAAACATTGCTCGAGCTATGTCTAACAAAATGGATTGGCTCAAACCGGAAGCAAACATTGACTTCACACAAAGGGATAACCCTCCATACTACACCGATTGGACCAAACCTCTACCAACACTTGGACAACAAATGAACCAAGGATTCCTTTCGGATACTTCTTCAACAAAGACCGGATTTTCTTCTACGGTGGCGATGATTCAAGAAAATATGCTACGTCGTTGACACTTCCATTCCCAGCAGCTGTATACTCAAACTGCATAGCCATTGAGGAACGTGCCAATCACTTGTTCTCCAACACGGTGGAGGCATACGCCCGAGATGCATTGTATGGGATTCATCACTTTTGGCCGAGCGACGAATCTACTATAGAAGCTGCGAGGTTCAGAAGTCTCAACATGCCGTGCATAGTTCTAAAGATATCGTTGCCATCATACACGTTGAACTTTCGTCTAAGTGGGACTACACATTCCTAAAGAAGATCGTAGTCAAACGACAAGATGAACGGGACTATGCTTTCTCTGAAGGTGACTTTGAGAATTTGTCTCTCAATGACATCGAAGACATGTACCTTGCCAAGGTACAGGGTCGCATGAGACAATTCTCAACTGCAGTACAAAGTGAATTTATCAAGTCACTTCTCATCTTCATAAGACGGATTGTCATCAAGGAACGTGTAGAAGATCTCCAGCTGGCTGTTGAATCTTATCAGATGCGTGTCAACTTCACTCCTCCAAAGCTTGATCTTCCCGATATCAACCAGCTATCTCAATATACACTCATCAGCAAACCTTTTGGCGTTGTTTACCGTAGTGAACTTCAAAGAAACTGCTTAATGGCGTGTAGCGAACTCCACAAGTTCGGGGATCATACTTTGAAGCTGGTTAGGGATGGATTGGCATACAGGTTGAAGGATATACGCCAGAAAATTGGGTCTCCTAAAGCGCTGGAATTCTCGGAAAGGAGGGAATGTGAGACGGATCATCACAATGATTGATGAACGGTTGTTTCGAAGGGATCAGTTCAGACGATTGGAGAGTTATGTCGGTGGTCGACCGAGGATTAACATAACCGGATTTCAACGCCATGCACACTCACGGGAACATCAACTGCACTTCCTGGTACCCCTTGACTTGCTTTCTTCATATCATTTTGGATGTTTGATTGACTATGTCAATGGCTTGTGCACATTACGATGTACAACCCGTACTTGTAAATAAAGGACCACGTGGTACGCTTCAGTGCCACAATCCTTATAAAAGGAGCGAAAGCTTCTTACTTTTGAGTAAAACCTATCAAACCTTTTTCTTTTCAAGGTTTTGCTCAAAAGAACAAGTACTTTCCCTTATGATTTTCAAAACCTCAACCGTTTATATCACTCGTTGAGGGGGTACTTGAATCAAAACTTTGTTCAAAATTGTTCTCAATGGTCATTCTTCCCGCAACACTCGAAATGGTCATATTTATTCTCAAACGTTTCAAAAATAACACTTTAATATGCCATTTTTGAGGGGGAGAAAATATGTGATAAGAAATATGTTGTGTAAAATGCAAATGAATTTGTGTGATTCAGACTTAACCAACGAATTGACGATGCTTAACTGTTAGTAACTCGAAAAGACTTGTCCGGGACGGGTAATAATTTCAAGCTAGTTCGCTAGTGATGTAAGCGTGTCTCGCAAAGGACTTGTCCGAGTAGAATGTACCATTCGAGAAACTCTTGATAAACATGAACTCTGACGGGTTTGACGACCTTTCGAGGATTGTCTACACCTTCAAGGTAGTTATTAGAGCTAGTTGTCACCTAAAAGCCGACAATGCAACTCTTTAACTATGCCACGTAACCGTGTCTCGCGGGGGATTGTATATCTTGAGTGAATTAATTCAAAATGTGCGCGCTCTTTCCTCACTATGCATTTTAACCGTTAAAACACTAAAGCACATGTGGAGGGGGAGTATTTATGCAAAATCTTATCTCAACAGTGGTACTAAAATGTTTTCATTCATAAACACTGTGAGAGATTTTTCATATCTGTGGTTTTTATAGCAACATAGGTTAGTCATGGAGTTATAAGGTGACTAAGGTTAGGAATAACCGTCCTATGATCCGCCAGAGCCGGATGGATCTACCCCAGGACATCACAAATAGTTAGTATTTAGAAGTCCTTAGGTATGATTGTAAAAAGGAGAAAATGAGAATTGGAGAAAGAAGGAGTTGAAGAATTAAAAAGAAATGCAAAGAAAAGGGTGAAAAGAAATAGCCCTCTTGATTATTCAACTTAGGGCGACATCGGGTTCAATTCATATGCTATTGGTTGTCACTTTGTGACGCCGGTATTGAAGATTAAAAGTCGTCATGGACCCAGTGACGCATGCACTAAACCTTCTTATCCACTCAAGTTTCTCTTAACAGAAGCTTGTTTCATTCTCACTGGGAACCCTACGTAAACTATCGGCTTTCTCTTAGAGATTGCTGGTATTGAAGAAGGAGACCCTCTCCCTAGTCTCCACTCAGGAAAACCAAAACGCACTATTGAGTCTAGAGCCACGAGATTCATCAAAAGATCTCTTAGGTACACTTGACATTTAATCACTTGATGATCAATAATAAGGTTATCAGTGGTTCATATCGAGTCCTTCACAGATCTTAGCAATCTGTCGAGAACATTTATGAGAGGTTCACATATGTGATCCTCAGTGAGTGAATGGAAACTCCTGCCAGGGTCAACATTAAATAGCCCTGACAGGCAGGTCGCTTCGGCAACTCCCCGTGGATTGCGCTTAGTGGTCTCAAACGGTCTACAGTCGTGAGGTGATGCTTCGGTGTACCTCGGCGACTCATCTGAATCGTAGGTGTACTTCGGTACATCGTGTTATCTCACTTGTGGGACTCCGATTCCAGAACGGCCTTTGTAAGAATTAGAGTTGTGTTTTCACACTATGCTGTTAACACTCGAAGTTCAAACTTGTAAGTGCGGAATCCGCTTATTACTAACCGTTTAAATGTTTTCTTCTTATGGAAGCTCTGGGGCGGAATGATCGTGCAGATTCTTCTCATGCTCACGCCAACATCATCACTAATGGAAGTTCTATCAAAAAGCAACACAACGATCGAATGATTCTTCGTCAATACAGAGAATCTACAAAGTTAAAGACTTAAAGAACTCCATCAGTAATGAATTCCAACGTCAAAAGAGCGTGTGAGCATGTTGAAGAACGACGTGGAGACACTATAGCAGCGAAGCAGACTGAGGCGGACTTGATGCTTGACAACAACAACATACTATCACTTTCACCACAAAGAACAATGATCAAAGAACAAAGTTAATGATGACGTCAAAGCATAACCGTTCAAAGTAAACTATCTCTCTACACTGGGGAGATTGTTCAAATCAAGGCAATTCTTCTCACAAGAAAGAAGAATGTCAGAAGATGTCAAAGCTACTATTGCATCAACGCCTTCACCGTTTTCATCACCAACACTTGAGTGTTGGTTACTCATATGTAATATCACTTGAGGGGGAGATTGTTGGAATCACTCCTAAACCTTATTCAAGTGTTAGTTACTCATATGTAATAGTTAGCTTATTATGGCCTTTATGTTTGTTATTAGCCTTAGGCTTATGTAGAAGGCCCATAAGCCTAGGCCTAGCCCAATAAGGAAAGGAAGGGAACTAGGAGTGTTGCCCTAGCTTCCCTCCTATAAATACCCCTTGTAAACCTTCATTTGAAGGTTGGTTGTTCAAGTTATTCTCTTTCACTCACCTCTACGCCTAACAATTCCATATTATCGTGTGTGTGTGTTTGGAATCTTGTTCAATCACCTTTCTATCTTTCTTATAAGCTTGTGTTGTAAACCTTGTGACCTAACAATCGGGTACCATCTGCTCAAGACCTGGATCTAAATAAGTTACCGCCTTCATCTTAGAAATAGATAAGGCAGGTCTTCTTCCTTTAGTACTAGCCGGTAGATAATCCAGATCTTTGTTGAAGAAAAATTCTGATTGAATGGTCTTTTGTCCGAGTTCACCACCAAGAGGAAGAGGGTTGTTGACGTTGAATCGACTGATATTTTCATCTACTTGATCTGTCAACAGCTTGTGAAATTCTTTCATTTGGTATTGCAGATGAGCGGCATTAGAATGAAAGACTTTGAAAATTTCATAAGCTGGGCCTTCAAGATCCTTTGGAGTGATTGATGAGATTCCCTGCTTTTCACAATACCATTTAATGAAGCTTCCCATGTCACCAGTAATATGCAAAAGTGATTCTTCCGAAGGGGTTTCATGGTTGGCTGCAATGGCGGTTGCCCAATTATTGTCAGGAACAATCAAATCAGACTCAAGAATGGCCCATGATGGTCTAGTAGATTTAGGTTGTTCTTCTGGCCACCAACTTTGAGTCATGTCTTTAGACGGTGTAGTCCTGGATGATTTGATGCGTTTTCCCCCGATGTATGCATTTCACCAATCTTCAACATCAGAGGGCTTGGGAATGTGTTTTGTGGAGGCATCATCATCCTCTGAGTCTGATTCTTGAACAACATAGTACTCTTCATTCATTACATGTTCTTCTTGGATTTTGGTGAAAGTTGGTGTGAACCGGGTGTCAATCGTAGTCCATGCTGCATAAGGTAAGGTTTTAAATGTCTTCTAAGACCCTTGCCCGACAGATGAACCAGATTGGTTTGAAGGATTTGGTGGTGGAGTTGGTGGATTCGCCTTTTGAGTTTCAGATGTCCCTGATGATCCACCTATCCCAGACGACCCAGCTCCACCAGTTGGAGGAGGAGGAGGTGGCAGTTTAGGAACTCCAGACGTAGATTCAAGCATAACAACTCTCCTCTTCTTCTTTCCATCCCTTTCATGAATATCTTCCAAGAACTGCAAATGATTATCATGATTGATAGAGTTCTGGAGAGCTTCATACAACTTCTTGTGAACTTCGTCCTCCTTATGCTCATTTGTTTCAAACATTCTTTCAAAGAGGACTGATCTCATATCCTAAGTAGGTAAATCCTTGAACCTCTTATGAAGTGGAGCTTTCATTGCCCATTCAACAGCATCCTTTGACTTCTGCTTCAATGGCATTAATTACTTCGGTATCAAAATTGAACCTCTCCAACTTAGATAGACGACGATCAAGGTTATTGACAGATTCGGGCAGGTGGTGCTTCTCGAGAGCTTCGATTCGCTTTAATGCTTCATCAAGAAGTTGCTTTGTTGTCTTGCTGGGAGGTGTTGCTGCTGGTGGTGTAACTGAGTCACTAACAATGACAACTGGTGGAGGGATGGTAGTTGTTGTATCAGAGGACACGGGTGGTGGAAGTGCGGTTGATTGGAGTGGAACAGGTGGTGGAAGTGTGGTTGCTGGAGGTGTTGTTGATGTAGATACTACTTGTGCCGACATAGGAGGAACGGTTGATGTATCCTGCTGAATAGTGACTGAGAACATGGATTCAACCTCTTCCTTTTCATCATTTTGCTTGTCCGACTCAGCATCTGAGGGTCTGTCCTTGAGGAACTGGTCACCATATGTTATGTCTGCATCAAGGTTCCTCAGAGAATATAGGGATCCTGTTGACACGTTTGCTTCTTCAAGACGGACTTGTTCTTCAGATCTTGGTTTTAGAGTTTCCTGAAGGCTTGAGTGTGATTCTTGCAGTAGTTCATTCCCGCCTACCTCTGTGGCTTTTCTGTCAGCATCCGTTTGCTCAGTTTCCGGTACAGTTCCTGTAGTAGTCTCTGTCTGAACCTTTGTCAGAAGTTCAGATTCATGACTCTTTAACTGGGTGTCACTGGAGTCAAAAGTGTCAACCTGTGTAGCAGATTCTTCTCCATCAGCTCCAATTTGCTCTTGTGCAGCAGATTCAACATTTCTTTTCTTGAGCACAAATTGGTTTGTAGTCTTAGGAGTTGGAGTGGAGATAGTCAACAACATTTGAGCAGCTTGCTCCACCTCTTCACCGGCTTTCCCTTTTCCTTTGCCCTGAGCAACCGGAGTGGTTTGACGTAGTACAGATTCTGGTTCGTGTATCATAACCCCTTTCCTTTGCTGTCTCTGAGACACTTCAATACTTTGCAAGCTCTCTTGAATGCCTTGTTGGAGCGCAACATCGTCTTCATCCATCAAGGTCATCTCTTTCTCGGGTTCCTTGGACCCTTTTCCTTTCCCCTTCCCTGTGTCTCTCCTTCTCTTTTTCTGCTTCTGTGATGGTGAATCAGCAGACTCTGACCTTTCTTGCCTTTTCTTAGGGAGGCTTGCATAAGTTGACTTTGAGGATAATTTGGTTCGTGATACATATTTTTTTGATTTGGGTGGTGTGGGAGTTAGATTGGGTGTGTCTTCAACAGTTGTGCCTGATGCCTTTTTCATATATTTCTTGAAGTAGTCGGCTTTCTTAATTCTATCTGTGAGAAGTGCTTCAGGGATTGGCATTCCAAAGATCTCTTTGTTCAATCCTTTGGCAACAAATTTCAAGCTACCAAGAACAAATTCATCACCGGCTTCATGGAGAGCCGACTCACTTCTTGGAGAAAACTGATGTTTCTGCTGCAAGTGCTGGACAATGAGCTTCGAGAACCTTATGCTGGGAATCACCCTCTTGTCTTTGGATTTCTTTCCCCTTGACTTGATTTAGAAAGTTTTGTTTATCAATGATGAAGGTGTCCATAGCCAAGGAGAATTCTTTCCAAATGCGTTCCACAAAGTCTATGTTTACTCTTTTTACTATTCCCCACAGAATTTGTAGCATTGGAGCCCTCACCCTCTCAAACCCTGAAGTCTTGCCAGTTAAGCAAAGGTTGAGAATGGTGATAATACCTCTCCATGGTTGATACATTTCATTGGTGATGACCCCCGAGATCTTTGTGATCTTGCCTGGGTTTCCCAATTCTTTAACAAATTTCATTAGCTCTTCAGCTGTAGGTGGGGTGACGAATGGATTTGCGGGGTCTCTTGGAGTTATTTGTAGAGCCTCCCTGAGAGTGTCTACGGTAGTGTCATAGCACTTGTCTTCAAGTTTACAAGTGTATACGGTTGTGATCTTCTCCCATTCAACAGTATTCTAGAATTGTTGCAGGTATATTGAAGGAATTGTGCACCGCATAGTTAAGGCACCAAAAAAGTTGGTGTTCTTCAAAAGATCAATTGCTATTTGGTAGATGGGATTAGGTTGGTTTCTTTCCACGTCCACAAAGCAGTTGCTTCTAGCTATTTCAACCCATTCCTCATAAGGAAGAATTTCCTCATCAGTAGGTACAGTGGGTGGTGCAGCGGTAGCAAGATTCTCAAAAGATGTGGTGCCTGCCATTGTATTTCTGTAGAGCACACATTCAACAACAATATTCGGAAATTTGTAATGTTAGACAAGGTCAACAGATCAAGCTTATTGCAACAAAATATCTTAGTCACTAAATTAGTAATTCATGTTTATGACATAGCATACACATATTAGTGAACATGAGATTAATGAGGCAAAGGCACATCAAGCAATGAACTCTCATAAACACCACATAGAATTGACAATGACTGATGGTTAAGTGCACAAAGACATAACAAGTATACGATCAACACGCATGACCAAAGAAGTATAATGATGGATACAAAGTAATCAGCATATAAGACAAATCGCATAAGATCAATCATTATATAGATAAACCGCTTAGGATTAAACCGCATAGAGACAAGTTGCATGGGTCAAACCGCATAGTTAGACAAGTTGCATGAGTCAAAAAGCATGCATCAAACCGCATTGGTCAAAGTTCTGGTCAAATCGCATATGTCAAACATAGGTCAAAACGCTATGGTCAAGCCGCATGTGACAAACCGCACACATCAAGTCGCATAGGTCAAACCGCATCTTATCAAATCGCATTGGTCAAAACGCTATGGACAAGTCGCATAAATCAAAAAGCATACAACAAACCGCACACGTCAAAACGCATTAGGTGAATAAACAGACAAACCGCTTTTTAAAATATTTGAAACGACAAATCGCATTCAAGAATTTTAATCGACAAAACGCTTTCAAGCATCATCCCTCAAACCGCTTTCAAGAACTTTATACAGACAACACTCATACAGGCATGACTAACAAACCGCTTTCAAGAATACAACTTGTAAAAACGATTTCAATGAACATATCTAAATCAATACACTCATCAGGCATCCAAAAGCATCATTATATACCATAGATATGTTTATTAAACGCACACAATTGATACAAACAACCATCATTCAGTCCACAATCCTAAAACAACTCCACTCTTTAGAAAATTCACCACGAGGCTCAAAGGGGAGAACATAAACACATACAATCTAAGTCAATGCATAACAATGAAACCTCTACACAATCCAATCTAAACCCAGAACACAAACATAGTGACGAGCAAAAACCTAGATGATGGTTTTATCAAAGGGAATAAGAAAGAGGGAATCCGCAAAGAAAATGTTAATTAGATGTGTGTTCGTGATGAGATATTAGTAATTAGATGTAGATCTTAGTGTTAAATCATACCACAAGTGTACACGTTTATCGAATCGCTTCGAAGAGTGATTAGAGAGAAAAAGATGCTTTGTTTGACTGAGGTTTAGATAGGTTTGACCAAGGAAGACAAATCGCATTTTATATACCAAGGAACAAGTTTACACTTTTGACACATTCAGTCCCTGTGATTTGACAAATCGCATGCTATACATAGACTTGACAAACCGCATAGGACATATTGATTTAGACAAAATGCATGCTCCACTTGGACATGACAAACCGCATTCAACAAATTGATTTAGACAAGCCTCATACACACAACATCAATCTCAACATTATTTGGCATATTCTATCCCTCTAAGTGACATGCAACAGTTTCTAAGACCATACAAGAGATACACATGCCAATTCAAACACTACATATAATGCAAGAAGCATAATGACATGTATTGAACAAATATCTTTGTACCAATTAATTACTAAGAAACATATGCATATCTCAAGAAGTCACATAAAGGCAATCATGCAGAGACGAATTGACAGACATGAAAAGCAGTATGAAATTAATTCTCCCCCCAATCAGTGACACGAATATACATGAGTGATCATTGATTGAATTAAACCCATTTATGAACCCAAAGCCTTAGAGGTACGTATGTGTATACGAAAGAAAATAGACATGTTTTAAAAGAAAACAGTTGAAATTCTGTTCGAACTTCATCTAAAGACCCGTGTCATTATTGAATGACATTTCTAGGACCGTAGATGTTATCGATACCAGAATACATGCCTTTAAATCTATTTTTTGGAATTTTCTGATCGTTAAATTTTTTATGGAATTTAAAGAATTTTAAGAAACTATCTTGTATATGTGTATAAAATTTTTAAAGAAAGTCTTTTTTTTAATGTATCAAGATTGGATGATCCGTCAACCGATGAGGTACGAGTCCTGAGCAGAGGTGATCAGGAGTTATAGTACTTGCAAATCAATTCTGACATGTTGAAACTCCTGGATGAATAGGCTTCATTTTAGTTGGAAACCAAGTCATGATGTTCATGATTGAATTGAGCATTGTACCTGTAAAAGAATGAGAAGTGTATGCACTAATAGCACATGTAGAATTATATTCGGATGGGTTAGTAGCAGTAGTATCCTGTCCTTTGGATGATTTACAGTCAGCCCTTGAGATGACATTAGTGGCCAGTGTTCTGATGGGAATCCATTTGAATCCAACATTCTTAAAGATTTTTCCAGTAGGCATCCACTTAAGGCAAGAGCTAGGAGTGTTATTCCATTTGGATTCAATGTTCTTAAAAAATCTACCAGTAGGCATCCACTTAAGATAAGAACTAGAAGCGTTAGATCCCTTAGTCATAGTAGATGATGTAACCATTTCCCTATTCTTAATTTTAGACATTTTGCTGTTAACTGGTTTCTTAGGAGAGTGGTCAACATTTTGATACTTGTTAAGTGCACTAGATGATCTTCTTACATCCCCGGTCTTAGGGATTTGAGCTTTAACCTGAGCATTGTTTTTCATTTTATCGGAATGAGTTAGTGAAGTGACTGGTTTTGACAAAACTGTGTTCTTATCAACTTGGGAGGCAAGCCTTACTTTTGAGGGTTTAGATCTTTCTGACATAAATGAATTAGGCTGCCTAACTACAGACCGTTCTTTAGTGATTTGTGAAACTGGCTTCCCCAAGGTTGATGGTTTTGCAAACTTAGTGTTCACACCCTTACCTATAGTTTTTATAAGCTCATTTTTTAAGGCAACTATGGCAAAACTCTTATCTAGAAGTTGAGCTTTGAGAACTTCAATGTCTGCTAACAAAGAGCTTGTTTGATCTAAAGACTTAGTTCTATCTTCTTTAGCATGGACACATTGTTCTAAGTGAATCTTTCTCAGAGACTCATTCTCCCTTAATAATTTGGCCACACATAATGCTAATTCATCATTCCTATCTTTAATGGTATCACTGACCTCTATATCAAGATTGTTCACACCCATATTACTTTCCTTATGCATGTCTGAGATGTGTTTTTTCAGATTACATATGGTTGAGTCTTTGTCCTGAAGCTGAGTTTTTAACTGGTTGATTTCAAAAAATTCACGAAATTCTGGGAATTCCGGATTTATGCATGGTTTTGTAGCTTGAAAACTTTCTTCTTTTCGTTGTATTGCAATTTCCAGAGAAATGCAATGTTTTTCAAGAATTGAGTATTTGTTTGAAAGTTTGTCAAAAATTTTCTTATCAACCACGTTATTAGTCATGATATGTTTTATCTTTGACTGAGCCTCAGTTACAGAACATTCATCAGCATTTTGTTCTGTAAGGTCATCAGTTTGCACAGAATTAAACACAGATGGATCATCATTAATAATAGTTACCGAAGGTTCTGCACCCGATGCTTGTTCATTCACCATTCTGCACTCGGCATCCTCCTTTTGTGAGGCAAGAGTTTCTAAACATCTTGTTGCATCCATTTTGTTGTGTCTGTCATTCTGACTTTAGCAATACCAGATGATTCGACTAATAAGTTTTTCAACTCATCACACCTCTCTATTGACTGCATCCCACATTCATTCATGTAATCACTGTTCTGGGTAGCTTCTTCAATGTACTTATTCACATTGTCCATAAGATGGATAAGTGTCTCAATGAACTCATTGATTTCCATTCCAGTGTGTCTTTTGAAAGAAATTCTAGTCATGTGTTGATCATAATCTGATGAGTATTCCCCACTGATGAGCGACTGAAATTGTTTGTAGATTACTTGAAGTGCATCACTGGAACTATCCTTTTGAACCTTCTCTTTGTCAAGTTGTAGCTCCAATTGCTCTAAGTTTAAAAGCAAAGTTCCTGTTAATGTGGATAAGTCCTGACGGAATAGGGCAATACATGTTTGTTCCATTGTTATGGGTAGAAGTAGCATGAGGTGAGAGTAAAGTTGCTGGTAGGGCTCAATGCTGCATTCCTTTTGCATGGAATTCTGTAGCATGAACATGTGCAATTCTTTCTCATTGGACTCAGAGTATGAAGATCTCAAATCATCATTGGTTGAATCAAGCATGGTTAATCTTTCAGAGTAACTAATACTTTCTTTGTTGTCCACAGTATCATATAATTTGAGTACATTTTAGATTACAGGGTCAGTGGTGTAAGCCATTGTGTTAATATCAGATGTCAAGTCTTAATTTTCAATAAAATATCAGACTATTAAGCACAAACCGCTTCTATCAATCCTCTTCTGACAAACCGCTTCTGACAAATCGCACGGATGACAAACCGCTTCAGTCAACCCGCTTCCTACTCAAATCGCTTTCCAGACAAATCGCTTAAGTGTCAAAACGCTTAAGTATCAAACCGCTTACTTGACAAGTCGCTTAAGAGACAAATCGCTTAAGTTGACAAAACGCTTAACAGTCAAAACGCATAACACACGAACCGCATAAGTTGACAAATCGCATAGTACACAAGTACACCCACTACTTCCACTACTTTGTCCTTTCTTGTCATTTTGTCTCAATAGACAAACCGCTTCTTAGACAAACCGCTTCACAAAAATGAGACAAATCGCTTACCAAATGATGCAAACCGCTTAATAATTAAGACAAACCGCTTGATTAGGCTGTCAAACCGCATCAAAGAAAAGACATCCGAGAGACAAACCGCATCATAGAAACTTTCAAAAACTAAACTTCAATCTAAAAATAGTCCAATCACGAGGATTCAAGCCTTCCAAACCAAAACCTAAACACTTATAATGATTCTAAACAAAAGAGTAGTATCAAAATTCAAACTTTAACACTAGAAATGATCCAAATGATGAAAACTACTCTAAACTCATTCAAACCCAAAAACCTTATGAAAACCACTAGAAATCCAAGAACATGAAAGATGAATGATCAAACCATGGCTCTCTAATACCATTTGTAACATATTGGTTTTCACAAACACATAATCAAACACAAATAATGGGGCATATAGAATAGAGTTTAGATAGAGAAAGTGAGATGTTCTAGAGACATAAAATCCAAATGAAAGGTTAGATTAGCAAGTGAACATCCAACCCTCTCCCTTGTGGGGAGAGGGCTATTTATACAAATGACTACGCCTTCCTTCAGGCTGTGGATCAGGCATACAGTGGGTAAAGACCCGTCCTTCTTCCACGGTGTTACTTATACTACTAGTAATCTAACTAATATACTGTTATGTCTACGAGCTGTAATATGCTAAATATATGTTGGGGTGACCGACACTTTTTCATGGATTTTCCAAATCCTAACATATCTTCTCATTGAGACATCCATAGAAGTATGGCAGAGTCACCGACTGGGATTATATGGAGAAAATATGGCATCATACCTTCCACACCGACATCCATGTTAACACTAAAGCTCACCCTGTCTTACTAACAGAAGCTCCTTGAAATGGTAAAGCTAACATGGAGAAGATGGCTGAGAATATGTTTGAAACTTTGAACATGCATTTCAGCAATTTATGTCATTACAATCTTATTCATCTCTTTACGCAATTGGCCGCATAACATGTATCTAGTCACATATAACAAATACTATCTAACGAGGCTGAGTAGTATGTTTAATCAAACAAAACATTAGATGCAATTCTTAGTATCAATTAGGTATATACAAATATAACAAGATAAAGTAACGTATGAAATCATACATTTTATTTGATATTTTACCTATATATATGGCGTGCATGGATATATCTTTTGTATATATAGTGTAAGTTTTTATATTTGAGGTATTTTAGTGTGGTTTGATCTACTTGCTTGGGCCATCTCATTTGTGAAGGTATCGTCATCAACTCAATCTGGTGATGGTGTCAGTGATGTAGTGAATGTTTATGAATGTTATGCCATCTCAAATGCTGTCAACAGGTTGGATCTAGCAGGACGTGACATTTCAGAGCACTTAAGGACACTTCTTAGCAAGAGAAGATACAACTTCAAAACAACTGCTGGACTGGAAATAGTCTGATAAATAAAGGAGAAACTTTCATATGTTTCCTTGATTGCAAATAACAAGTACTATTGTGTAGATAAAAGCTATGAGATGCCAGATAGACAAGTGATCAGTTTTCGTGAAGAGAGATTCTGCTGTGCTGAGATCCTATTCAATCTATCTATTACTTATGGCCTAGGATTCCATGGAATCCATAAAATGACTTACGACACCATCATCAAGTGTGACATTGATAACAGGAAGGAATGTTATGCTAATATCATACTTAATGGTGGCTCCACTTTGCTTCCTAACTTTGCTGATTATATGAGCAAGGAAATCACTGCGCTTGCTTCAAGCTGCATGAAAATTAGGGTGGTTTCTCCTCCTGAACGAATATACATCGTCTGCAATGGAGGATCAATCTCCTAGCTCATTCGAAATGGTAAACAATGAGTCCATACATTGCATGATATTTTTTGCTACTATTTCTCTGTAACCATATCCAGAATTCAAAAATGACTATGTATTCATCTGAAATATATAAGTAGCTAACGTTGCTTCATATAATGTTTACATATGTTGGTTTCAAAAGAAAACTTTATATATTGCAGTATTTCACAAGTGTTGGTGATTTTAGTGTCATCACTTATATTTTTATGTAACTGTGATTTATTTGATATCAATGGCCTAATCAGGTTTAGCTTACAGGCGAGTTGGTACGTGCGGAGTGCACTCTCGTTCTAGCTAACTTGATGCCTCCATGAACAAAGTACGGGAGTCAAGGGGGCCGCGTCCTCTTTCAGGGTCAACATGTTTTCATCAACATATGTGACTTTTCCCGCCAACCTCTTTTAACCGAAAATAACTACCTTTGGTTAGGTTATATACACCAGAATTGATCTCTTGTAGAACATAACGAACACAATAACTTTTTGTGTATTAATTCAATTTCTCGTGCCTTAGAAAAAAATGTAGTTCTTTGAGTTATCCAATTGCGGATTTCATGATAACCGGGATATATAAGGTCGGAATACTTCAATCTGAAAGTGATCTCAACATGATTCAGAAAATATATCAAGATTATTACCACTCACACACACCCAAACTCTAACAACAAGCGAGGTTTTAGTATGGGACAACTTTATATATTGGAGTACTTCACAAGTGAGGTTTTGTTGTTGCATACTATTTCCAGGAAAATTAACGGAATTTCCTTTCTTCCTATCTATGCAAGATATCATCACGACATTATACGATACAAGATGTAAATCCTATTTTAATATCAATAAAAAATTTTACTTGTAAGATGCACTTATTTGGTTCATGTGTTGTTGCATGATGTCAATCTTGATTTTAAATATAATCAAATTGAATTACCTCACGAAGAAATAATCTCACAACACGGTTAAATAAAAAAGGTCTATCCATGTTCAATAATCGATTAAAATAGAAACTTCCCCAAATCATCAATTTAAAGGATCATCACACATAAGATAATTTCTAAGAAGAAAAAAATAGTTATATTTTTGTCTCGACTATATCCAGAATAGGTCCAACTGACTCTGACGGGGGATGCTACGGTGCCACCTAGCTTAATCACCTCACGCGATTAAATATTACAAGGGAATCCTTGGTCAGTTAACATGATTACAAAGGAAGCTTTGATCACTACACATGGTTGAACGTCTAATGGCACTTTATCCACCACATCATTCAAAATTAAAGGAAGTTCTGATCACTAGATGGTCTGCGATCACTACGGTGAATACCAATCCCAAATTCTGTGCGTTGTAGTGGATTTATAATACAAGTTCCGCACATTTAGAGAAAACTTTATATGAGAAACATATTGATCATGTACGATACCCCCGGACATGCGTAGATACCAGTCCTGCCCCGGATCAAGACCTACCGGTCCAAACTTGCCCTGGACGTCATCCGCCCCCGTAACACGTCACCAAGTCAAGGGATAGTAACCGCGGATACAAAACATGTCTGAGGAAGGCCTAGCTACGGCTCAACCAAAAGGGTAAGGAATCTTACATGGGAATGAGGTACTGTGGCCCACAGTCCTCAAAAGGGAAAGCGCGGTGATTGCCACCCAAAACCATCGCTGTCACAACAATAAGACAACCTCCTGAGTTTACTAACGTCATTCCTACTCATAACTATCTTTCTCATGACCAGTGACCATGAGAACCCGAGAAGAAAGTCCAACATATAAATAGGGGTCTTCCGCGGTGAGACTAACGGTGTTTCATTTTCTTAGCAGCTACAATTCAAGATTCCCCCACTTAATTCAAGATCTATTCCACCAAAGTAGCCTAAACTAGCCTTTATGTGGAAGAGCCCCAAATTTGTTTTATCAAGTAGGCGCCATCCGTGGGACGCTAACATAACTGCGTTTCCAAAAGAAGATCTTCCATGAGTAATCAGACAGATATCCCCTCTCCCTCCCTTGGACCTTCCATGGTCATAAACACAGGCGGGAAGGAGAAGGAGAATGACACAGAACGTTATTCCCCTAGCGTTGTGTCGGACGCAGCAATAAGGGAGTTCTGTGACAGGAACTATAACCGGATTTTGCCACTAATGGCAGAGAAGGTCCTTCAAGAAAAGCTGGATCGGGTCAAAACCCTTATGGATTTTGATGATGAGACCAGAAATGAGAGATCTCGGGAACACGCTTGGAACACCCGGTTGGAGTCCGAAAAGAAGAGGAGGTCCAAGAAAAGTCAGAGGGGTAGCCCCAGCGCCAGATCTGATCCTACGGAATATTCCAGATCACAAAGCGTCTTCTTGAGACTCGAGACTCGATAAACTGAACGCTCCAGGGAAAGAAGCCCGGCTGAGGGTCGGAGGTCGCGGCCAGACGTGTTCTCTAGGTTGGAAAGAGAATGTCTGCATGTGACCATGCGAATGGGAAAAAAAAACCGGACGTGTTCTCTCGGCTCCGGTCAAAAGAGTCCTCCCGCCGGCAACGGAGAAATGAAGCTGAAAAGCTTAAAAACGAAAACGCGTCAGCAAGGTACTCGGCCGAAAGGCATTAGAGAAGTCAGAGCTCAATCCGCGTATGTGCTTCTCACTTGAAGTACAACAAGGACGAGAGCAATCGCTCCTACCCCAGCAGGTCCAGGGAGATGTCTCCCCCGGAAAGTGAGGAAAGCACGAGAGGACACTAGAAGTCCACCCAAAAAAACAGGTTTGGAGATGAAGATGACGGGCTATACTGTCCTTATGACATTGCTGATGCGGATCCTTTCACCCAAAGGATACTGAACTTTAAGTTTCCAAAGAGAACGAGGATGCCAGCTCATGTCAAGACATATGACGGAACAGGGAATCCAGAGGATCACCTCAAAAATTTCCAGACCGCGGCTAAAGTGAAATGCTGGCCCATGCCCACATGGTGCCACATGTTCAATTCTACCCTAATGGGGCACGCCCGCGTCTGGTTTGATGAGCTCTGTCCAGAAAGCATCGCAATTTTGAGGAATTGAGGAAAAACTTCCTGTCATACTTCTTTCAACAAAAGAAGTACACAAAGGACCCTGTAGAGCTGCACCACATTAAGCAGCAAGAGGGAGAATCTACAGAGGCATTTGTTGAGCGGTTCAAGGCAAAAAGTATGCACGTGAAGGGTGCTCTGAAATGTATGCGGGTGTCGGGCTTCATGCACGGGATAACAAATCCCGAGCTGATCAAAATACTTAATGACAACATACCCAAAACGGTAGACGAGATGTGGAAGGTAACCACGGTATTTCTCTGAGGGAGAGTTAGCCGCGGTAAACCAAAAAAAGAAGAAACACTCGCACTAGAGAAACCACGAAGGTGGACAGGAAAGCACCCAGGTGTTTGAAAGAAAAACAGAGTTCAAGGGGCGTCTGACGCTGGAAAGAAAGCGGGGTGACAGGTTCACCCCCCTCACAAAAACCCCAAAGAGATTATAGCCATGGACTCTGTCGAGTTTACAGCTCCCCTATCTCCAGCCCAGCTGAGTCAAGAAACAAAGACAAGTATTGTGACTTCCATAGGGAAAAGGGCACAAAATACAGACGAATGCTATCAGTTGAAGAAGCAAATAGAGGAAGAGGTTAGGCCCGGACAGCTGGCACACCTGGTCAAGGAAATTAAGAATGGTACCCAGAAGAATGGGGGTCCCAAGGGAGGAAAAAAGGACACCACCTCCAAAGACAAGGTCCATGCCATATTCATGGTCCAAACCTGGCAACGGACAATTAGGCCAAGAGTGTCCGCAGATATAACTCCTAAGATGGAAATCTCATTTCCCCCCATATTCGGAGATGATTGGGATGATCATCCGCTGGTAATAAAGGCAGACATTGAGGGATGCAAGGTCCACATGATGTACATGGAAAACAGGAGTGCCTCAGAAGTCTTGTACGAGCACTGTTTTAACAAGCTAAGCCCCAATATATCCAGAAAAGAATGGTACTCGCTTCATCCTCACTCTTAGGGTTCAGTGAAGAGCTTTCATGGCCACTAGGGCAAATCCTTCTGGAAGTGACGTTGGGAGATGGCAAAAAGACAACCTGCGCTTGGATGAACTTCATTGTAGTACGGTCCCCGACCTAATATAACAGGATAATCGGAAGGCCGGGCATAAGGCTGCTGAAAATAGTCCCGTCCACGGCCCATGGGATGCTAAAGTTCCCCACCCATGGTGGGATAGTGACCTTTCATAGTGACCAAATAATCCCGGTTGAGTGCCGGATAATTGCTGAGCCTCAGCCGCGCCAAGGCACAAAAGAGACTCCGGTGAAAGAAGGGGTCAAGGTAGCAATTCATCCAGAATTTCCAGACCAAACGATTACCATCGGAGGAAGTCTAAGTGACGAGGGTAAGAGGAATCTCTATGACTTACTCACGAGGAACTTGAATATCTTTGCCTGGCAGCCCTCCGATATGATCGGGGTCCCAAGGACAATAGCTGAACACAAGTTGAACATCAGAGAAGGCTACAACCCAGTGCGACAAAAGAAAAGAGGGCAAGCCCCGGTAAGGAACAAGGCTATCAAAGAAGATGTCACCAAACTAGTTGCAGCAGGAATCAAGAAGAGTGATGTGAGCTGGAGAATGTGTGTGGACTTCAAGGATTTGAAGAAAGCTTGTCCAAAGGACTGTTATCCCCTCCCGGAGATCGAATGGAAAATCAAATCCCTCTGCGGCTATTCCTTTAAATGCTTTCTGGACACCTACAAAGGATACCACCAAATACAGATGGCAACCGGGGATGAGGAGAAGACGTCATTCCACACGAACCAAGGCATCTTCTACTATACAAAGATGCCCTTTGGACTAAAAAATGCTGGAACCACGTACCAAAGGTTGGTGGACAAAGCTTTTGACAAGCAGATCGGAAGAAACCTGGAATTTTATGTCGATGAATTGGTCATCAAAAGCCACTCGGAGGCGGAGGTACTCAGAGACATGGAAGAAACCTTCGGGACCTTAAGAAGGATTAACATGAAACTGAATCCTAAAAAGTGCACGTTTGGGGCGGAGCAAGGAATGTTCTTGGGCCATGTCATAAGTAAGGAAGGCATTAGAGCTTGTCCGGAGAAGTCCAAAGATTTGACCACAATCCCATCCCCAATAGCTAAGAATGAAGTACAAAGTCTGAACGGGAAACTAGCCAGCCTCAACCGCTTCATGTCAAAGTCCGCGGAAAAGTATCTACCATTCTTTAAAACATTGAAGAAATGCATCGAAAAGAGCGAATTCCATTGGACGACAGAGGCGAAACAAACATTCAAGGCAATGAAGTAACACATAGCTAACTTTCCAATGGTAACAGCACCCCGCCCAAAGGAGGAGTTGATCATGTACCTAGTCACGTCACACGAAGCAGTAAGCGCAGTCTTGCTAGCACAACGAGAGTCGCGACAAGAGCCAAACTATTTTGTCATCCACGCCTTGAAAGGGCCAGAGATCAACTACAACCAAATTGAAAAGCTAGTACTGGCATTGGTATATGCATCACGCAGGCTGCGATGGTATTTCCAAGCACACCCGGTGGTAGTTATCACAGACTAACCAAAACTGAGAAGAGTGGAAGAATGGACGGATGAGTGATAGATCTGGACGAGCATGACATCAATTTTAGACCTAATATGGCTATCAAAGGACAGGTGTTGGCAGACTTCATTGCTGAGGTGCCAGAGGAAGGGTTCCCCAACAAGCCAAAGGACAAACAGCCATACTCATAACCATGGGACTTATTCATAGACGGATCTGCATGCCAGGAAGGGTCCAGAGCCGCCTTAATTCTAACAATTCTGGATGGAAGAGAGTTCACTCAGGACCACGGGCATTCATGGCCATGGAAATCCTATTCAGGTACTACTGGCCAATAATGCACAATGACGCTCGAGAACTCATACGGAGATGCGAAGATTGCCAGGTTCACCGTCCAGTACCAAAGAATCCGCAACAGAACTTGAACCCGATCACTTCTCCCTGGACCTTTTACAAATGGGGCCTGGACATCTTTGGTCCTTTCCCAGAAGCCATGGGCAAAGTCAAATACATGATCGTAGGAATCGATTATTTCACCAAGTGGATTGAGGCCAAACCTCTGGCTACCATCACAGGAAAGCAAGTTAAGAAGTTCGTTTGGGACAAAATCGTGTGTTGATTTGGTCTTCTGAGCGAGATAGTGCCAGATAATGGGAAACAGTTCCGCGACAATCCGTTCAAGGACTGGTGTGAGAAGCTCAACATCAAGCAACTTTTTGCGTCTGTCAAGCATCCGCAGTCGAACGGCTTGGTTGAAAGTGCGAACAAGAGCTCGGGAGATGGGATAAAGGCAATGTTAGAGAGGGGCAGCAAAGACTGAATAGAGGAAGTGCCACACGTGCTATGGGCCCACAAAACGATGATCAAGACCAGCAACGGGGAAACCCCATTTTCCCTCACGTACGGCATAGAAGCAGTTATTCCGGTAGAAATTGGTATGCTAAGCATCCGGTGCACAACCATGAATCAGGTGTCCAACAACCAAGACCTACGCCTGAACCTCGACTTCCTGGAAGAAAAAAGAGAAGCCGCTGTAATTGAAGAGGCACATAGTAAAGCCAGGATGGAGAAGTACTACTACGCCAAGGTTCACGGCATGACATTTAGACCTGGAGAGTTCGTCTACCGCAGTAATGAGGCTAGCCGTGTGGAAGACACGGGCAAGCTGGGTCCCAAATGGGAGGGACCGTGATGAGTGCTTATTCACTCATCATTTTTACCCGCCTAAGACCTCAAAAAGACTAAAATCACCCAAATACGATCAAAATATGTCACAAATATCCTCGGAGTGTGTTTTATGTCTTTCAGGTACAAAAGAATTAAAAACAGAGCGAAAACGGGCAAAATCGAGCTGAAACTGGAAAAAGTGCAGTCAAGGCGTAGCCGAGAAGTGATTTTCTACATTTCTGGAACCCGGGACACGTTCTGAGAGTGAGCAGGGGGAAGCAAACTCAAAAGCTACAACCTATACCCAAAATCACCATTCTTCCCTTTTCCCGATACCAAAAATGACCAAACTGCCTTTTAAACCGAAAATCCAAAACCCCATTTTTAGTTTTAAAAAATATTTTGTAAAAATTCATCTTTTCTTAAAACTAATTTTTGTTAAAAAAAAACAAAAAAACCCTTAAAACACTTTTCATAAAAGCCAACCTATCCGTTGACCTGTTGTTTTGAACCCTCCACACTTACCCTTGAACCTTTCCCTAATTAACCCTTTTCCCTTAACCCCTTTTGTTTTGACCCTCTTCCTCTTCCCTTTTAAAACAGAAAACCCAGATAAAAAATTCCCAAAAATTATCCCGCCCAAAAACCCAGTCACTCCTCACTACTTCTCCCCCGTCACTCTCACCATAGGAAGCTGCAAAAAGGAGGTCAATGGAGCTTCACATGTTGCCAAGACATGTTGGCAATCCCTCATCTTCTCATTGGGGCTCAAGGAATTGATGGTTATGATGAGTAGTATGCTTCTCCAAAGCAAATCAATGGCCATGAATGTTCCCAAGAAGCACACCTTAGCTTCTCAGCTTCTTTTTCCTCACAGAAGTAGCACACTTGAAGACTTGAAGACCAGGAATACTTAGTATTAATAGGACTGAATGTAGCCAACACAAGACACCCTAGTTTTAGTTTTCATTCAGTTTTTAAAAATTCCAATTGTATTGTTTTCTTTTATTAATTAAAAATCTCCTTTTTTATATTTCTGTCTCAATTTAGCTTAGTGCTTTTTTGGTATTCATCAAGTTTTCTAAATAATTACTTAAGTGGTTTTTCAGTTTTCACAAAAAAAATTTCCAAGTTTTACGAGTTATACAAAGCTGTTTTAGTAAAAACACCCTTTTAAGGGGTGTTTGGTTTATGCTTGTAAATTGGTCAAAGAATAGTTTTAACCCGTTTGAATTTTAAAGTCAAACTCTTTTTTAGCTCAGTAATCAGTTTTAAAAGTTTGAAATTTGTTTGGAAATTTTCTTTGGGTATTAAGGTGAAAAGAAAAAGAAAAAAACTTACTCCACAGAATAGCAGCACTGCTGCTGTTCATGTGCTAATTTTATAGCTTATTTGATATTTGAAATATGCAAATTTAGTTTTTCTTAGGTCCTTGCATTCCAAACTAACTCTGGTTCCAGTTTTGTGCATCAAGAATCCCCTAGCATAGTTAAATTTGAAGTTAAAAACTGTCTTTTGCAATTTTTTAGTTCTGTACCAGCAAAAAAATTGCCCAAACAATGCTGATAACAACTTAATCTTAAGCTGTTTTAAGCTTTTTCCTGCCCACCAATTAGTATTTCTAGGAAATTTAATGTGCTAACTTTATTTTTGAAGCTTGTTTTTGGTGTGGAAGCTTGGCTCTCAGCTTAAATATTAGCCCAAAAATAGCCTCATAAGGCTGTTTCAGCCTGCATAGAAGTACAGCAGGTCAGTTTAGTGTTCAAGTGCTTATTAGGATTCAAGTTTAGCGAATTTAATTTTTTTTAGTTCCCTTCAGTGTTTTAGATTAGGGTAGTATAACTTACAGGTTAGTTAGAACTCTTGTGCTACTCAATTGCTTATTTTCCCCATTTTAGAGTTTAGGATTCCCTTAGTTTAGCTCTTGAGACCAACTGCTTATTCCCTTGTTACTGTAGTTCATCTATTTTATATTGCTTAATTTAGTTGATCTAACTTATTTATCCATTGTGTCACTTATCCAATTGCTTTTTATAGCTTCATTTGTGCTTATCAGTCAATAAAGGGTTGTTTGGTTGTGAACTTTCCAAAACAGCAGCAATAAGCTATTCTAACAGCTTATTCCAAAGGTTTTAATCAAAAAGTTTTTACAAAAGCTTCTTGTTTTGATTGATCCTTTTATTTTCCAAAAGCTGAATTGAATTTTTTTTGTTGCAAAAACTGACATGGGTGGGACTTGAACCCATGCCACTCAGCTTAACACCAACACACTAAATCAGTTGCCATTGGGTTGTTTATCATTCATGTTCTGCACAATTAATTTCTTAAGGCATTTGGTATAACACCCTGAAACCGGGCCTAAGCGTTATATTACAAAAATGCCATTTGACTAAGTTGACTATGACATTTATAAGTTCAATGGACTTACGGGATTGGTTAGTCAAACCCGACAGCCAGTTATAGGTATTAATGTTATGTAAATGGTTATAGAAAATATTATTTGGCACAATTAGAATGGAAGTATACTTAAGGGACCTATGTTGTCAAGTTATCAATGTATTATTAAGTGTTTGTGACCTAAGTTGAATGAAGAAGACTACAAGGACCTAAGTTGCCATTTGTGCAAACCATCACCTAACATAAACATAAGTCTAGATAATTCCCTGGACTTGTCAAGAGAGTTGGAGTGTTTTCATGTGTAGGTGGTGATGTCGGTTTAGAAGCAAGAAATAAAAGGAGGTAAATCAAGCTTGAGGCTTAATTATCAAAGGATGAAGGAGATTAGTGTTCCATAATCAAGTATTATGTTCATTACAATCATTATGTCAAGTAAGTAACCTCTAATTTTGAAATAATTATAAATTGAAAAGTTAGGGTTTATGTACCCAAATTGGGGGAAATAAGTAATTGGTGTTTTAAGCTAAATAATAAAGTTATAGTAATTATGGTATAAGTTTTATATGATTAGTGTTAGTAATTTTATGAGATTAATTATCATATAATCAACATATGATTATATGGTGATTAGAGATGTTAAGGAGGTGAATTAATGGTTGTTTAGACAATTGTTATAGTTAATTTATTGTGTTTTAAGTGTTTATGTTTATGATGATTTTATCTAGATTGCAAGAAAGGAGATTGTAAATGATGATGTTGATGGTGTTAAAGTATTTATAAACTTATCTTTGGAGCTAAGGTAAGTAACTTTGGTTATGATATGTCTAATATTGATGTTATCATATTGTGATTATGAATGAAGTGTTAAGGTTGAAAGTCTCGGCTTAGAAAGTGTGGTATATGATTAGAAGGTTGATTAGTTGAATGATTGTGTGTTAGTCCTTGGTTGTGGATTAACCAAGGTATGTTTTTGGATTTTGCTATATGATTGATGTTGTGTTCAAGTATGTTATAGTAAAATGTGGTTAAAGTTTGAATGATAATAATTATGGTGTATATTCATGTTGCAAGTATGAGTAATAGATGTATTATTCATATTCTAACCCGGTTACTTACTAAGCGTTTCGCTTACCATTATAGTTGTTAATGTTTTTGTGTAGGTTTATCGCGATGCTAGTTAAGTACTGGAGTAAAGGTCTTTGGCTAAGACATAGAAGGTTGAATAAGAGATGGTATATGTTTAGGAGCTTAGTACTAGTTACCGAGCTCAATCAATGTTGAACCCCCAAGTGTCATAAACGGTTTGCTAATGTCATTGTCAAAGTGTTTGAGTAATTGACGTGTGTTTTGGAGTCTTTTTATAATGGTAAAAGTATATTTGTAAGAGTCAAAGCGTATATACATTGTATGTTATACTAATGGGTTGAAGTTTATATAAATAGGTCAAAACGGTTGTTTTGGCAAAGACACCCGTATACTTGTAAAGTACATTTCTGTGGATCTTTGAGACCACGAGTATTATGAAGATGGAGTTTTATGATGTGTAAATGATTTTTAGAAGTCTTCATGTAGAGTCTTGTTCGGGAAGTTAGTTTTCCGGAAATTTTACAAAAGTTCTTCCCTGTCTATGCTCAATCCAGAAATTTTAAGTTCAAAAGGTTCTTTGTTGGGTATAGATCTTAAGATCTATGCTCAGACCAGAAAGTTTATTTCAAGGAGTTTCTTTCCTGAGCATAGATCTTAAGATCTATGCTCAACCCATAAAGTTGATTTCAAAGAGTTTCTTTCCTGAGCATAGATCTTAAGATCTATTCTCAGACCTGAATTTTGACGTTTGGCAGATTTTTGTCGTTTTGTTTATTTTGTATAAAATAAACCGTAAGTCGTTAGAGGTCGTGCCACCCGTCGTTTCAAAGGTAATGGAGTCTAGTTTTATGTAAAAATACTTTCAAGGGTCGGTTTGTTACATAATTAAATCAGTTTAATGATTAGTAAAAGCGGGTCAGTTTTAACTCAAGTTATTTTCGCGTTAAGTTTTTAATTTTTGATTATTTTAAGTCGTGTCGTTCACGGGGTGTAACAACTTGGTATCAGAGCTTCAGTTTAAGTGAATTAGGTTTCCATTTAAGTTGCCTAGACTTAAACCACTATTAGAATGCGTTGAATGTAAGAATAAATTATGCATGGAAGTAAATGTTTAAGTTTGAAGCGAGTTATGAGATAAGTTTTATGAACCTAAGTAGAGAATAATACATGTGTTTTATAATGTTAATGTGTATATGATATAAGTCCGTGTAGGGATTGATATGTTTAAATGATTGAATTGATGTGCACTTTGGTTAGTGTCGGTAATTGCCTTTTGATTATACGAACGTGTTTTAAAGAGTAGTAGTAATGGAATGTAATTAAAATGGTAAGTGGTATTAGAGATGGGCTATAAGTGAACTAAAGTATCGAATGCTTAGAGTATAGAACGTAGTAATGATAAGTGAGCTAAAGTATAATGTGTGAAAGTAAGACGAGAATTGACACATTAATTGTTAAGTGTCTATTAATACGAGATGTATAGGATGAGGCTAAGAAACGATAACTAGTAATGATGAAATGAAAATGGAATAACTAATGAGCTCATAACTAAAGACCAAATGAGTTAAAAATGTAAGTAAGAACGTAATGACATTTTTTATAGTCAGAAAGTGATAAGTATATTTAAAGTTAAGACAATGACTTGATATTATGATATCACGGCTAATGTGTATCATTAGTTTTGATCATTTAAAAATGAAAATGATAATTGGTAAGCATGTTTGAAATGAGTAATAAGAAAGTAAGATGTGTAAACACATGCGTAAATATAACAAGCAAGTGTCATTTTCTAATGATTATTTCTTAAAACTAAATAAAAGGAATGGAAATGTAAATGTGTGTTAGAATGATGATGACTTGGATCCAATGTTAAATGTGAAAGGTTAAAGGTAATTATCATGTAAACGATGAGTTAATGATAGTTAATGAAGTTAATGATTGTATCCTTCGGGATGACCAAGGTAATGGTGGTATCTTTCAAGATTACCATGTGAATGATGGTATCCTTCGGGATGGCCAAGTTAATGGTGGTATCTTTCAAGATTACCAAGTGAATGATGTTATTGATGGTATCCTTCAGGATGGCCAAATTAATGAATGACAAGGAATCTTTCGAGATGAAAGTATCGCCTTTACCGGCAAGGGGTTGCCTACATCCTGGCATATAAAAATATCCCCAAAATGAATGTGAAAATGGTATGGATCCAAGTCTAAAAATTTAAAAAGAACTAAAAGCAAGAAAAGTTAAAATGTGTAACGAATAGGTATGAGTGTTGTGTTGGAAATGTGTAAGTAGGACGACTTATGATTTCCTTAGTTAAATGGATTGGGACGCCTTTTCATTTAACTAAAGAAATTATGAATCGCCGAACCATGAGTTTATGTTTTTTGATTTACATCGATTGGGACGCCTTTCCATGTAAATGAAGAAGTGTAAATGAATGGGCTTAGGTGTTCCCAACATGGCATGAGTAAGGTAGAAGGGGTAGAAAACGCAAGCCAAGAATTAGTTAAAAGTCTTAAGAACTAAGATAAACGAGATATAATTAGAATGCAACTTTTAATTAAGACATTAAGTGAAACCAACCATTAGGTGTCTATAGTATAACTCGAAAAGATTAAGAAATTGGTAATGATGTTATAGCATGCCTTAAGGCATGGTTCAAATGTGACTAATGATGGAAATAGATGCTAATTAATCTTAGCACTCTTATGAGTGAATGTGAAGGTATAAGTTAAATTTTTTACTTTTGAAGTCAAAACATTGAAACTTGTTATGAGACTCATAGTCTTTGACAAGAAATTTATTGTAAGAAATAGAGAAAATGAGACAATGTAATGAAAACGTTAACAAAGTAAAGGAATGGCGAATGTAAGATGAGTATATAATAGTTAATGTTAAGTTATGAAAGTCAAAGTAAGCCAAGATTTCCCTAAGTCAATCTTAACACTTTGTGGAAATCCTTAAAATGAAATAGCAAAGATAAGGAGTTATAGCAAAATGTTAAAGCGAATAATAGAATGACTACGGTAGAAATGAAATGCTAAGTTGTATAGGTTAACATTTGACTTATGTAAAGTCAAAACGGCGTAAATTTTCTTAAATGGCACATAGTCCTTGATTTAAAATTTAAGTGTAGTAAGTAAGAATGCGATGTGATGGAAATGAGATTGGCAAAATGATACAATGATTATAGTAAATGCGTCATGTTTGACATAATGACCTTAGTAAGAGTGGACGCTCTCAGAAAGTTAAATGAGAAGTAGAGTGGATTAAGGATTTTGATATATATTGCTTAATGTTGCAAGATCTCTTAGATCATTTGCAACAAAATGTTTGAATAAAAATGTGCTTAATGCTAAGATGGGAGTAAGATGTGACCAAGTAGAGGTTAGTTTAGATGAGAGATTGCGGGGACGAAATCTAAATAAGGGGGTAGAATTATAACACCCTGAGACCGGGCCTAAGCGTTATATTACAAAAATGCCATTTGACTAAGTTGACTATGACATTTATAAGTTCAATGGACTTACGGGATTGGTTAGTCAAACTCGACGGCCAATTATATGTATTAATGTTATGTAAATAGTTATAGAAAATATTATTTGGCACAATTAGAATGGAAGTATACTTAAGGGACCTATGTTGTCAAGTTATCAATGTATTATTAAGTGTTTGTGACCTAAGTTGAATGAAGAAGACTACAAGGACCTAAGTTGCCATTTGTGCAAACCATCACCTAACATAAGTCTAGATAATTCCCTGGACTTGTCAAGAGAGTTGGAGTGTTTTCATGTGTAGTTGGTGATGTCGGTTTAGAAGCAAGAAATAAAAGGAGGTAAATCAAGCTTGAGGCTTAATTATCAAAGGATGAAGGAGATTAGTGTTCCATAATCAAGTATTATGTTCATTACAATCATTATGTCAAGTAAGTAACCTCTAATTTTGAATTAATTATAAATTGAAAAGTTAGGGTTTATGTACCCAAATTGGGAGAAATGGGTAATTGGTGTTTTAAGCTAAATAATAAAGTTATAGTAATTATGGTATAAGTTTTATATGATTAGTGTTAGTAATTTTATGAGATTAATTATCATATAATCAACATATGATTATATGGTGATTAGAGATGTTAAGGAGGTGAATTAATGGTTGTTTAGACAATTGTTATAGTTAATTGATTGTGTTTTAAGTGTTTATGTTTATGATGATTTGATCTAGATTGCAAGAAAGGAGATTGTAAATGATGATGTTGATGGTGTTAAAGTATTTATAAACTTATCTTTGGAGCTAAGGTAAGTAACTTTGGTTATGATATGTCTAATATTGATGTTATCATATCGTGATTATGAATGAAGTATTAAGGTTGAAAGTCTCGGCTTAGAAAGTGTGGTATATGATTAGAAGGTTGATTAGTTGAATGATTGTGTGTTAGTCCTTGGTTGTGGATTAACCAAGGTATGTTTTTGGATTTTGCTATATGATTGATGTTGTATTCAAGTATGTTATAGTAAAATGTGGTTAAAGTTTGAATGATAATAATTATGGTGTATATTCATGTTGCAAGTATGAGTAATAGATGTATTATTCATATTCTAACCCGGTTACTTACTAAGCGTTTCGCTTACCATTATAGTTGTTAATGTTTTTGTGTAGGTTGATCGCGATGCTAGTTAAGTACTGGAGTAAAGGTCTTTGGCTAAGACATATAAGGTTGAATAAGAGATGGTATATGTTTAGGAGCTTAGTACTAGTTACCGAGCTCAATCAATGTTGAACCCCCAAGTGTCATAAACGGTTTGTTAATGTCATTGTCAAAGTGTTTGAGTAATTGACGTGTGTTTTGGAGTCTTTTTATAAAGGTAAAAGTATATTTGTAAGAGTCAAAGCGTATATACATTGTATGTTATACTAATGGGTTGAAGTTTATATAAATGGGTCAAAACGGTTGTTTTGGCAAAGACACCCGTATACTTGTAAAGTACATTTCTGTGGATCTTTGAGACCACGAGTATTATGAAGATGGAGTTTTATGATGTGTAAATGATTTCTAGAAGTCTTCATGTAGAGTCTTGTTCGGGAAGTTAGTTTTCCGGAAATTTTACAAAAGTTCTTCCCTGAGCATAGATCTTAAGATCTATGCTCAATCCAGAAATTTTAAGTTCAAAAGTTTCTTTGTTGGGTATAGATCTTAAGATCTATGCTCAGACCAGAAAGTTTATTTCAAGGAGTTTCTTTCCTGAGCATAGATCTTAAGATCTATGCTTAGCCCATAAAGTTGATTTCAAAGAGTTTCTTTCCTGAGCATAGATCTTAAGATCTATGCTCAGACCAGAATTTTGACGTTTGGCAGATTTTTGTCGTTTTGTTTATTTTGTATAAAATAAACCGTAAGTCGTTAGAGGTCGTGCCACCCGTCGTTTCGAAGGTAATTGAGTCTAGTTTCATGTAAAAATACTTTCAAGGGTCGGTTTGTTACATAATTAAATCAGTTTAATGATTTGTAACAGCGGGTCAGTTTTAAGTCAAGTTATTTCCGCGTTAAAGTTTTTAATTTTTGATTATTTTAAGTCGTGTCGTTCACGGGGTGTAACAACTTGGTATCAGAGCTTCGGTTTAAGTGAATTAGGTTTCCATTTAAGTTGCCTAGACTTAAACCACTATTAGAATGCGTTGAATGTAAGAATAAATTATGCATGGAAGTAAATGTTTAAGTTTGAAGCGAGTTATGAGATAAGTTTTATGAACCTAAGTAGAGAATAATACATGTGTTTTATAATGTTAATGTGTATATGATATAAGTCCGTGTTGGGATTGATATGTTTAAATGATTGAATTGATGTGCACTTTGGTTAGTGTCGGTAATTGTCTTTTGATTATACGAACGTGTTTTAAAGAGTAGTAGTAATGGAATGTAATTAAAATGGTAAGTGGTATTAGAGATGGGCTATAAGTGAACTAAAGTATCGAATGCTTAGAGTATAGAACGTAGTAATGATAAGTGAGCTAAAGTATAATGTGTGAAAGTAAGACAAGAATTGACACATTAATTGTTAAGTGTCTATTAATACGAGATGTATAGGATGAGGCTAAGAAACGATAACTAGTAATGATGAAATGAAAATGGAATAACTAATGAGCTCATAACTAAAGAAGAAATGAGTTGAGAATGTAAGTAAGAACGTAATGACATTTCTTATAGTCAGAAAGTGATAAGTATATATAAAGTTAAGACAATGACTTGAAATTATGATATCACGGCTAATGTGTATCATTAGTTTTGATCATTTAAAAATGAAAATGATAATTGGTAAGCATGTTTGAAATGAGTAATAAGAAAGTAAGATGTGTAAACACATGTGTAAATATAACAAGCAAGTGTCATTTTCTAATGATTCTTTCTTAAAACTAAATAAAAGGAATGGAAATGTGAATGTGTGTTAGAATGATGATGACTTGGATCAAATGTTAAATGTGAAAGGTTAAAGGTAATTATCATGTAAACGATGAGTTAATGATAGTTAATGAAGTTAATGATGGTATCCTTCGGGATGACCAAGGTAATGGTGGTATCTTTCAAGATTACCATGTGAATGATGGTATCCTTCGGGATGGCCAAGTTAATGGTGGTATCTTTCAAGATTACCAAGTGAATGATGTTATTGATGGTATCCTTCAGGATGGCCAAATTAATGAATGACAAGGAATCTTTCGAGATGAAAGTATCGCCTTTACCGGCAAGGGGTTGCCTACATCCTGGCATATAAAAATATCCCCAAAATGAATGTGAAAATGGTATGGATCCAAGTCTAAAAATTTAAAAAGAACTAAAAGCAAGAAAAGTTAAAATGTGTAACGAATAGGTATGAGTGTTGTGTTGGAAATGTGTAAGTAGGACGACTTATGATTTCCTTAGTTAAATGGATTGGGACGCCTTTTCATTTAACTAAAGAAATTATGAATCGCCGAACCATGAGTTTATGTTTTTTGATTTACATCGATTGGGACGCCTTTCCATGTAAATGAAGAAGTGTAAATGAGTGGGCTTAGGTGTTCCCAACATGGCATGAGTAAGGTAGAAGGGGTAGAAAACGCAAGCCAAGAATTAGTTAAAAGTCTTAAGAACTAAGATAAACGAGATATAATTAGAATGAAACTTTTAATTGAGACATTAAGTGAAACCAACCATTAGGTGTCTATAGTATAACTCGAAAAGATTAAGAAATTGGTAATGATGTTATAGCATGCCTTAAGGCATGATTCAAATGTGACTAATGATGGAAATAGATGCTAATTAATCTTAGCACTCTTATGAGTGAATGTGAAGGTATAAGTTAAATTTTTTACTTTTGAAGTCAAAACATTGAAACTTGTTATGAGACTCATAGTCTTTGACGAGAAATTTATTGTAAGAAATAGAGAAAATGAGACAATGTAATGAAAACGTTAACAAAGTAAAGGAATGGCGAATGTAAGATGAGTATATAATAGTTAATGTTAAGTTATGAAAGTCAAAGTAAGCCAAGATTTCCCTAAGTCAATCTTAACACTTTGTGGAAATCCTTAAAATGAAATAGCAAAGATAAGGAGTTATAGCAAAATGTTAAAGCGAATAATAGAATGACTACGGTAGAAATGAAATGCTAAGTTGTATAGGTTAACATTTGACTTATGTAAAGTCAAAACGGCGTAAATTTTCTTAAATGGCACATAGTCCTTGATTTAAAATTTAAGTGTAGTAAGTAAGAATGCGATGTGATGGAAATGAGATTGGCAAAATGATACAATGATTATAGTAAATGCGTCATGTTTGACATAATGACCTTAGTAAGAGTGGACACTCTCAGAAAGTTAAATGAGAAGTAGAGTGGATTAAGGATTTTGATATATATTGCTTAATGTTGCAAGATCACTTAGATCATTTGCAACAAAATGTTTGAATAAAAATGTGCTTAATGCTAAGATGGGAGTAAGATGTGACCAAGTAGAGGTTAGTTTAGATGAGAGATTGCGGGGACGAAATCTAAATAAGGGGGTAGAATTATAACACCCTGAGACCGGGCCTAAGCGTTATATTACAAAAATGCCATTTGACTAAGTTGACTATGACATTTATAAGTTCAATGGACTTACGGGATTGGTTAGTCAAACCCGACGGCCAATTATATGTATTAATGTTATGTAAATAGTTATAGAAAATATTATTTGGCACAATTAGAATGGAAGTATACTTAAGGGACCTATGTTGTCAAGTTATCAATGTATTATTAAGTGTTTGTGACCTAAGTTGAATGAAGAAGACTACAAGGACCTAAGTTGCCATTTGTGCAAACCATGACCTAACATAAGTCTAGATAATTACCTGGACTTGTCAAGAGAGTTGGAGTGTTTTCATGTGTAGGTGGTGATGTCAGTTTAGAAGCAAGAAATAAAAGGAGGTAAATCAAGCTTGAGGCTTAATTATCAAAGGATGAAGGAGATTAGTGTTCCATAATCAAGTATTATGTTCATTACAATCATTATGTCAAGTAAGTAACCTCTAATTTTGAATTAATTATAAATTGAAAAGTTAGGGTTTATGTACCCAAATTGGGGGAAATGGGTAATTGGTGTTTTAAGCTAAATAATAAAGTTATAGTAATTATGGTATAAGTTTTATATGATTAGTGTTAGTAATTTTATGAGATTAATTATCATATAATCAACATATGATTATATGGTGATTAGAGATGTTAAGGAGGTGAATTAATGGTTGTTTAGACAATTGATAAGGTTTTAAAATGTACCTTTTTGAGGGGTCATTTAAGCCCTTATTTGATCACTTTTGCATCCGTTATTACTTACTATCGTTCCTTTTCACTTTTTAGGTCTCTTGAAGGCAAATTGCTGTAATGGCACTTATTTGGACGAAAAGGCGCGAATATACGAAGAAAATGGCCAAAGTCAGAATTGAGACACTCAAAGCTGCTGAAAACATAAGGTGACGGCGTCACTGCTTATCTGCGACGCCGTCCGAGGATTTTGTGACGGGACAGAAGCCAAAATTCCTATTTTCAAGCGACGACGTCCAGTTGTAAAAGAGTAGGCCGTCGCAACTCAGACGGCCTAGATGCAATCCAGACAGCGTCAGAAGCTGAAGAGGACGGCGTCACAAGCACAAGGTGACGCCGTCGCAAGTCTAACGTGGCCAAGACGAAACCCTAATGACGGCGACACGACGGCGTCACAAAACATAAGGTGACGCCGTCGCATATGTAATCTTATATATAGAATCTGAATTTTTCAGTATTGGTGTGTAGTCTTTTGGAGTAAAAACTTAGAACCGAACCAAGGATGTCTTGTACAGTATTTTAGGGTTCGAAACCCTATCTTACATCAAGATAAGTTCTTTACCTCATTAATACAATTATGTCTTTGATTATTTGTGTGTATGCTTGCATGTTCTCCATGTCCGGCTAATTTGTTTGTGTGTTTGCTTAAGGAATATGAAACTTAATTATTGATTATTGATTGGTTGTCTCTTATCTTAGTTGATTAATGATCTAGTCATGCGATAGGTCATTCGTTGTGTACTTAATGCTTGATTAAATCTTTATGAACCTTAGAATATAACTCCTTGAGTAGTTGTAAGCTAAACCATCCAAAGAGTGCCTTAGAGTAATAGTTTATTATCCCTAGTGGGTTTTGTAGACAAGACCCTTTGGTAAGTTCAAAGAGTTAGGGAACATACGCATACCCTACAACTTTAGACACACAATGCAACTAAGAATAAGGACGTGACAATTCAACCACCAATAGGAGATAATTAAGGAGTAGTAAAACCTAAGTAAACACATCTTTAAACTATCATACGAGCACACAATAATTAGACATAGACTACATACACCCTAGATTAGATAATTAGATAAGTAGAGTAATCGGTAGCAATACCAACCCCCCAAATACAAACCCCGAGATTCGTACCTTTTAATTTCCTAAAAAACATGAAAAGATAAAAAAATAATCTTCCTCAACCCCAACCTTAGCGTAGTAACTTCTTACTAGCATTCCTATTCCCCTAGAGAACGATATCAATACCCGTGGCTTACCCTAATTACTACACTACAACGATTAGGTTCACTGCCTAGGGTGTTATAAAACTTGCTCGAAGAAAAGGAAGTTTCCTTGACCCCGAACGACGCGTGTAGCGTTATCAAGTTTTTGGCGCCGCTGCCGGGGAATAGAATAGCTAGTTAGTAGTCCACCTCGTTTAGGTTTCTTTGCTTGATTCCTATCAAGTAAATTTTTCTCATTTTTAGCTTTCTCTTAGTCTATCCCCCTTCTTCATGACCTTTGTTCGTAATCCCATCACTTTTCATCATGGAAGGTGATAACCACCCACCATTCATCAACCCACCACCAATTGACCCGCCAAGAGCCCTTACTCTTGGTGAATACTCGAGACCAAGCCACCTAGGCTATAGGAACACCATTGAGCTTCCCGACCAAGCCCAAACTACGGCCCTGCGATCCGACACCATCCGGTTGCTGAAAAATGGATGTGCATTCCATGGACTTCGTTCCGAAGATCCAAATCAGCATCTGAGGGATTTTCTCAAAATTGTCGATTCCATTGACCTTGATGCTACTACTCGAGAAACCACGCGCCTGAGTCTCTTCCAATTCTCTCTACGGGACCAAGCTAGTAATTAGCTTGAGCGACTTCCCGCCGGCTCCATCTCAAGTTGGGATGATCTCACCTCTCGTTTCCTTGCTCAATTTTTCCCACCAGGGAGAACCACTAAACTTAGGAATGACATCTTGATGTTCCAACAACGTCAAGGTGAATCTCTCTACGAAGCATGGACTCGATTCAAGGACTTACTCCATAAAGTCCCTCATCACGGCATTGATCTTTGGCTTCAAGTCCAAATCTTTTATGATCATGTCAACTTCCCCACCAAGCGATCCATTGACCAAGCGGCCGGTGGAAAACTTAGTGATCTCACCGCGGAAGAATCATGGGGTATAATAGAGGACCTTTCTCTCTATGACAACGAAAGTTGGAATGACCCCCGTGAGTTGCCCAAAACCGTTAA
Organism: Chrysanthemum makinoi; assembly: GCA_910596185.1. Lineage (NCBI taxonomy): Eukaryota > Viridiplantae > Streptophyta > Magnoliopsida > Asterales > Asteraceae > Chrysanthemum > Chrysanthemum makinoi. Next base: position 201,590,729 of record OU343221.1, read on the forward strand.
GGCAATCTCCTTACCTCCCATTGACTCACAACCTTCCGACCGTAGGATGATCGAACTTGAAGATCAAGTAAAATTCCTAATGAGTTCCTACGAAAATCCTAAGTCCTCACATCAAGTGAATAAAATCACTCTACCTTGTGAGTTATGTAGTGGTCCCCATGACACTCGTGATTGCACAAGACTCCCCGAACAAGATTTTGCGGACTACGCCTCCGTGCGTACCGACGGAGCGGGAGAGAAGTGGTACACTTTCAAGCCCGAACAAAACAACTTAGGAAACTCTTACAATCCTTCATGGAGAAATCACCCTAACCTTAAGTGGAACCAAAACTCAAGCACATCCCAAAGCTCGTCTAACCCACCTAATAGGTTCAACTCTCTAAACACCGGGAACCCCACTAATCTTGAGGCAATTGCATCTAGATTCCTGTCATCTCAAGAGACTCGATTGACTAAGCTTGAAGCCGATTTTAAGCAAAGACAAAGCGAGATGACAAACAAGCTTGATGCCCTCTTAAAAGCCTTCAATGAACGGGAAGTTGGAGCACTCCCAAGTGATACTATAAAGAACCCAAAAGTGAATTCGATTGTGTCGAGTTCATGTTCTTGTCCACCATGGGAGAATGCACATCCATGTCCCTCACACCCAACGGTTCACTCGGTAAATGCTATCAAAAAGGGTTCCAAGCCATCCAAAAGGTACCAAGGCCCTGCACCATTGGTAGAACCTACTCTTGTGAAACCTGTCAACCAAGAATCCAAACCTAGTTTAGAGGAGGAGTACAAGGAACTCCATCAAGAAAAACCGATTCTTGAGGTCTTAGCTCATGCACCTTATTATAATGCTTTAAAAGAAAAATATGAGTTAGAACTTAAGCTTGGAAAACATGGGTCCGCTTTTGTGCAAAATAATTTACCTAAGAAGTTAGACGATCCCGGGCTATTTACTCTTCCGTGTAGGCTTGGAACTTCCAAACCTCTCGACGCTCTAGCCGACTTAGGGTCATGCATCAATCTTGTTCCGTTGTCCCTCCATAGAAGCCTTAACTTAGGTAAAATAGAACCAACGGAAACTATCTTAGGTCTAGCGGACGGTAGTGTTGCACGTCCGGTAGGGATAATAAAAGACATGGTAGTACACGTAGGAGAGTTGACTCTTTTGGCCGACTTTCATGTGCTAGACATGAATAAGGACCCGACATGCCCATTACTAGTAGGAAGAGGATTCTTAGCTACCGCGAGTGCCATCATCGATTGTAAGATGTCCAAGATAGTGGTAGGAGAGGGGAGTGCTAGGTCAATTTACGATGTCAAAAAGCATACGTACTACAAAGAAGAGGAAATCCCACTTGAGATTAGGTTGGATAGAGAGCCTTCTAGATATGGACCTTGGATAGACAAGAACCTCATAGGCCCCCAAAGACCTTTTTACCTAGATGAAGCCTTCACTAGTAAAGCAACTTTCCAAGAAAAAGAAATGGCTAGGGACATGGAAGAGAACCCGTTCGAGGACGCCTTAGTATTTAGGAAGATGACCGAGTTCCAAGGAAGCTTGCCCGTCAACCTTGTCATGAATAAGTGGAAAGTTGAGAAATCTAAACACAAATGAGATTGGGATAGACCGCCTAGTGACGGTGATGGAGAGTGGCACATTAGGATAACAATCTATGATCCCGATGGAGAGAAGTTTGAAAAGGCATATCTAACCGAACGTACTAATAGGAACTTGAATGATAAGTTTGATCCTTATGACATTGTTGAGGATAGGCTTACTTATATCGGTACGTGAGGGCACGACTACGAGTCTAGCTACAAGACTCATAAATAAAGAAAAAGCGCTTCGTGGGAGGTAACCCATGCTTAATTGTTTGCTTGTTAGTGTCATATATATTTTATTAATTGTTTATTCTCATGTTTAAATTTGTAAAAATGATTTATTTTGTTTTTAACCTCGTCTTAATTGCATATAAAGGTATTTTACATAAAGGATAAGTGTAGGGAGGATTACACACGTTTTCAAAAGAAACGTAAACATGAGAATAACAATTCATTAGAAGATATATATGTGTGTTTGTTCGAGTCAAATGCTTGTATCGAGTCATAATGGATGTTTTGCAGAAATTTTTCCAGATTCTAAAGATGTAAATTTTCCAAAAAATCGCTGACCAGTTTTTGTCAGGATAACCTGACGGCGTCAGGATTGCAACCTGACGGCGTTAGGAAGGAGTAAAAACATCCGATTACTTTTTCTCGTTTCCTGAGCTACTTATAAATTTTTGGAATTTTCCAAGTCTTAATTTTCCAGAAATTCTGTAAACATCCATTCCACAAGCATTATATCCTAGTTTAAATCGAGTCTTATATATATTATTACCGCCGATTTTACGCGAAGGTTTCGTTTGTTTTCTTCAAGTGTGCAGGTTTCATTTATCAAGAAGAAGAAACAAAAGATTGGAAGGAGCTTTTCACGCACACATTCTTCTTGGAAAGGATTTAACCACTACTTCACAACGGATCCTACCGAGCTAATCAGGGGAGTACTAGTTTCTTTCGTTTTTAATTACCTTCATTATCATAACTTTGATACTTTCGGGGAACATTGGGGACAATGTTCAGTTTAAGTGTAGGGAGGGAAAATAAAACGGGAACTTTGAAACTATGCTTATCCTTGATTATTTGCTTTGTCAAAGTGTATTTGTGTAATAAACCATGAGAAAATGTCGGTTAGGGTAATTTTGGCACCAAATTTTGAATTTTTCATGACATATAGGAGTGGGCCATTAGTTTTAACAAAAGCGTCTCACGGATAGGAAGTTGCATGACTAGCACAAAAAAACCCTTTACCACCTAAATTCCACCCAAAATGTGAGGATCACCCTTAGATTAGTAGGAATTAAAAGCATTCATCTTCAATGCTTAGAGTGTGAACCGGTAGTATATTAGATTCTAGAACTTGTTTTGTGATACATTCCGAGATCGCTAGTAAGACTACACTTGTGTAGTTAGGAATAACTAAATGATAAGAGGCATTAGGATAACCCTTGTTTGATACCCGTAATATAATTACTTCTTCCACATCGGTTGAGTAATCCCCCACACCCTTTGCGTTGTACTCATATTTAGTACACGATACCCCTAGTTAACCCCTCAGAGCCTATCCTTTTCGCGGTTCTCGTGATGTTTCGGTTTTACGAAATATCAATGAAGAACATTGTTTACACCCCACCCCCAAATATACACCCAAATCGCCTTAGCCTACCCTTTATGCACTCACTTTTAGTGCATTATTGTTATCACCTTAAACCCTTAGTTCAATTATCTGGTTGCTTGCATGAGTTGCTAAGTCGAGTCATATCCTTTGTACACAGTTTTGGGACGATTGGGATTCATGGGAAAAAAAGTTAAAGTTTATGAAATGACGGGAAGGGAACGTTAAATTCAAATTCCCTTTGTTTGCGTAATAACATAACCCAAGTGTTTTGATCTTTTCAATTCGGGTCAAATTAGTATTAGAGTAATAAAAACTCAAGTGTAGGGATGTGCCTATAAATCCCTATCATTTTGATGTTACCATAGAGGATGGTAGAGTAAAAGTGTATGAAAAAGAAAAAAAGAAAAAAAAATAGAGTGATTGAAAAAAAAAAAAAAAAAAAAACATACGGGCTATCATCCTACATCTATCCTTTAAATTTATGTTTGTTTGTTTCAGTTAGCTAGAGTTTAGAGTGTCGAGTCTTGGCTTAGCAACGCCATTCTTCGTATACTTGCAATATAGAGATTTTTGACTTGCCACCACTAAATAGCCTATCCCACCAAACCCTTTGTTTCCCTACCGTAAGCCTAACGTTACAACCCTTTAAAGACCTCTTTGATAGTCTTTCCTTAGGTGCTTACGCCAAAGCGATGGAGGTTTGATCTGGTCTCAAGCCTATGGTAATCTATGTACTAGGACCGGTTAATGAGTGTTTATCTTCCATTTCCAATTTGTTATATTTCATATACACCCGAGAGAGATGTGAGTATCCAAACACCCCATGTGAGGTGCTAGTATGTAATTTCCATGCTTGTTATGACTTTTGCGGGGCTTATATGTGTTGTGGACTGTTTTAAACTAATGCTTCATGACCCCTAACTTATAAATTAATTGGCTAAAAGCACATTTGCTTGAGGACAAGCAAATACCAAGTGTAGGGATATTTGATAAGGTTTTAAAATGTACCTTTTTGAGGGGTCATTTAAGCCCTTATTTGATCACTTTTGCATCCGTTATTACTTAATATCGTTCCTTATCGCTTTTTAGGTCTCTTGAAGGCAAATTGCTGTAATGGCACTTATTTGGACGAAAAGGCGCGAATATACGAAGAAAATGGCCAAAGTCAGAATCGAGACACTCAAAGCTGCTGAAAACATAAGGTGACGGAGTCACTGCTTATCTGCGACGCCGTCCGAGGATTTTGTGACGGGACAGAAGCCAAAACTCCTATTTTGAAGTGACGACGTCTAGTTGTAAAAGAGTAGGCCGTCGCAACTCAAACGGCCTAGATGCAATCTAGACGGTGTCAAAAGCTGAAGAGGACGGCGTCACAAGCACAAGGTGACGCCGTCGCAAGTCTAACGTGGCCAAGACGAAACCCTAATGACGGCGACACGACGGCGTAACAAAACATAAGGTGACGCCGTCGCATATGTAATCTTATATATAGAATCCAAATTTTTCAGTATTGGTGTGTAGTCTTTTGGAGTAAAAACCTAGAACCGAACCAAGGCTGTCTTGTACAGTATTTTAGGGTTCCAAACCCTATCTTACATCAAGATAAGTTCTTTACTTCATTAATACAATTATGTCTTTGATTATTTGTGTGTATGCTTGCATGTTCTCCATGTCCGTCTAATTTATTTGTGTGTTTGCTTAGGGAATATGAAACTTAATTATTGATTATTGATTGGTTGTCTCTTATCGTAGTTGATTAATGATCTAGTAATGCGATAGGTCATTCGTTGTGTACTTAATGCTTGATTATCCCTAGTGGGTTTTGTAGACAAGACCCTTTGGTAAGTTTAAAGAGTTAGGGAACATACGCATACCCTACAACTTTAGACACACAACGCAACTAAGAATAAGGACGTGACAATTCAACCACCAATAGGAGATAATTAAGGAGTAGTAAAACCTAAGTAAACACATCTTTAAACTATCATACGAGCACACAATAATTAGACATAGACTACATACACCCTAGATTAGATAATTAGATAAGTAGAGTAATCGGTAGCAATACCAACCCCCAAATCCAAACCCCGAGATTCGTACCTTTCAATTTCCTAAAAAACATAAAAAGATAAAAAAATAATCTTCCTCAACCCCAACCTTAGCGTAGTAACTTCTTACTAGCATTCCTATTCCCCTAGAGAACGATATCAATACCCGTGGCTTACCCTAATTACTGTACTACAATGATTAGGTTCACTGCCTAGGGTGTTATAAAACTTGCTCGAAGAAAAGGAAGTTTCCTTGACCCCGAACGACGCGAGTAGCGTTATCAACAATTGTTATAGTTAATTGATTGTGTTTTAAGTGTTTATGTTTATGATGATTTGATCTAGATTGCAAGAAAGGAGATTGTAAATGATGATGTTGATGGTGTTAAAGTATTTGTAAACTTATCTTTGGAGCTAAGGTAAGTAACTTTGGTTATGATATGTCTAATATTGATGTTATCATATTGTGATTATGAATGAAGTGTTAAGGTTGAAAGTCTCGGCTTAGAAAGTGTGGTATATGATTATAAGGTTGATTAGTTGAATGATTGTGTGTTAGTCCTTGGTTGTGGATTAATCAAGGTATGTTTTTGGATTTTGCTATATGATTGATGTTGTGTTCAAGTATGTTATAGTAAAATGTGGTTAAGGTTTGAATGATAATAATTATGGTGTATATTCATGTTGCAAGTATGAGTAATAGATGTATTATTCATATTCTAACCCGGTTACTTACTAAGCGTTTCGCTTACCATTATAGTTGTTAATGTTTTTGTGTAGGTTGATCGCGATGCTAGTTAAGTACTGGAGTAAAGGTCTTTGGCTAAGACATATAAGGTTGAATAAGAGATGGTATATGTTTAGGAGCTTAGTACTAGTTACCGAGCTCAATCAATGTTGAACCCCCAAGTGTCATAAACGGTTTGTTAATGTCATTGTCAAAGTGTTTGAGTAATTGACGTGTGTTTTGGAGTCTTTTTATAATGGTAAAAGTATATTTGTAAGAGTCAAAGCGTATATACATTGTATGTTATACTAATGGGTTAAAGTTTATATAAATGGGTCAAAACGGTTGTTTTGGCAAAGACACCCGTATACTTGTAAAGTACATTTCTGTGGATCTTTGAGACCACGACTATTATGAAGATGGAGTTTTATGATGAGTAAATGATTTCTAGAAGTCTTCATGTAGAGTCTTGTTCGGGAAGTTAGTTTTCCGGAAATTTTACAAAAGTTCTTCCCTGAGCATAGATCTTAAGATCTATGCTCAATCCAGAAATTTTAAGTTCAAAAGTTTCTTTGTTGGGCATAGATCTTAAGATCTATGCTCAGACCAGAAAGTTTATTTCAAGGAGTTTCTTTCCTGAGCATAGATCTTAAGATCTATGCTCAGCCCATAAAGTTGATTTCAAAGAGTTTCTTTCCCGAGCATAGATCTTAAGATCTATGCTCAGACCTGAATTTTGACGTTTGGCAGATTTTTGTCGTTTTGTTTATTTTTTATAAAATAAACCGTAAGTCGTTAGAGGTCGTGCCACCCGTCGTTTCGAAGGTAATTGAGTCTAGTTTCATGTAAAAATACTTTCAAGGGTCGGTTTGTTACATAATTAAATCAGTTTAATGATTAGTAACAGCGGGTCAGTTTTAACTCAAGTTATTTTCGCATTAAGTTTTTAATTTTTGATTATTTTAAGTCGTGTCGTTCACGGGGTGTAACATTTTGGCAATTTAAAGCATAAGCACTTGTTGGCTTATTTTTTGCTTATTTCTCCAAACAACCACCAAATCTTTTATTTTTCCTAGGATCAGTGATAATCAAAGTACTTTTCGTGATTTTTCTAGATTTTTCTAAAATAGTTTAGTATTTTTAATTAATTAATTAGATTAAATTAGTTTTTAATTTGTAGAAATTAATTTAAAAGTCGAAAAAATTCCCGAATTTTTTCTAAATTTTTTTACTCGATTAGAACGTAGAAAAATTGTTTTTACACCCGTAGCTTTTAAATTTCAAAATTTTTACGTTTATTTCTCGGGTCATTCCCGGTTTTTTACGTTTTTATGTTTTAGCATCGTTGGACTTAGTTTAGCTTCGTTTTACTGTTTCTTAGGCTTAGTAGTAGTATAATTTGTGTTTACATTGTTTTACGTGCTTAAATTTCAATCTCGTGCTTAAATTTGTAGAATACGTAATCGAACTCCAAAAATCATTAATCCAATTCAAGCTCAAAATCACAAAACTCAACGAAACCTTCCATTCACACCTCGTTGGGACACCACCCGGGAAATCACTTCCCGGTATCACTTTTATCACATTCGTGAGCTTTGGCACGTTAACCCTTTTCCTAAAAGGTTAATTTGTCGAATTTCACGATTAATTTGATATATTGATATTGTGTTTATTCACCACTCACAAACAATGAATCAAATTTTGGCGCCACTGCCGGGAGGTGTGTTGTTTTTTTTAAAAAAAATACAAAAATACAAAAATATCGTGAAGTTTTTGCGATTAGTGACTTGAAGAACCTTCCTCGTGAAGTTATTGTTTTTATAAAAAAATACAAAAATACAAAAATATTTTTCTTTTCTTTGTATATATTTGTAAAAGATTAAAAATACAAAAAGATTTTTGCTTGTTCTTTTAAATAAAATAAAATCCACAATCAATATAACACTTCTCAACTTGAGTGTTATCATTATAAGTTCCCGAACAAAAGATTCAAAACTTGCCTTTGTGTCGCTCGTGATTTGGTTTACTTCTGTCGGTTTAACAAACTGTGTGAGGGGTATAAGGACGGCCTGACATTAAATTGCGGCTGAAAAGAGACGGGTTTTTAATAAGCTTCGCGTTGACCTATGGTCTGTCCGCTCCTTTGTGCGTTTTACTTGTAGAAGTGATCAATTCACGTGGGATTATTGGTTTAAGTTTCTTGTGTTTTGCCTCGGTCTTGTTTTAATTGAAAGTGTTGTTTTTGGAAGTGCATGCGCACTCGTTCGCAAGCTCGTAGACGTAACCGTAACCAAGCAAACGTACCCGAGATACGTATCGTTGAATAACCCACCATGGAACAAAACCAAGGGAACGAACCTCAAGTCCAAGTACCAGGTCCACAAAATCAAGCTCCCGATCTTCGAACGATGGAGGAGCTTTGCCAACCCACAATGGATGGACGGGGCGGTCCAATTGCCCTGGTTAACATCGAAGTCACGGATTTTGGACTTAAGCATCACTGGATACAACAAGTCCAGAGTTTTTGCCAATTTCATGGATTACCAGGTGACCATGCCAACAAGCATCTTGACAAATTTCTCACCGTCACCCAAAGTATGAAGCAAAATGGGGTCACCGATGACGCCCTTCGCTTATACCTCTTTCCATATTCATTGACGCTTCATGCCACCGCATGGTTTGATCGTATTCCCAAGAACTCAATCCATAGTTTCGATGAAATGATCTCCAAATTCTTGGTGAAATACTTTCCACCATCGATCATGACGAAATTGAGGAATGAAATTAGCAACTTTAGGAAGCAACCCGATGAGTCCTTATTCGAGGCATGGGAATTCAATAAGCTTTCGATTGATCGATGTCCGGACCACAACATGTTGCTTGTTACCCAAATAGATACATTCTATAACGGGTTAACATTGAGACATCATGACACGATCAATGCTGTTGACGGTGGTACCTTTATGAAAAGGCGACCAGAAGAGTGCTACGATCTCATTTAAAACATGACTGCCCACCATAATTATTGGTATTCCTCAGCCAAGAGGGGCGAGTCAACGAGATCCACCACTCCTTCATCTTCGGAATACACCACTCTCACCCAAAAGATGGAAGAAATAGCCACCGCTATGCTAAAAATGTGTCAAATGAATACCAAACAACAAGTGAACGCCGTGTACAAGAGTGGTGAGACTTGTGGAGGTCCATACCCTTATTTTGAGTGTCCAGCCTCCGGTGGCTACACTCAAGAGAACGTATATGCTGCTTCGGGTTCCTACAATTCGGGAGGTAATTCTTACCAACCGCAGGGAGACCGTAACCTTCTAAGCTATCATTCTAACAAATATATTAGACCAACTGGGTTCAATAAAAATCAGAACAATCAAAATGTGAAAAATAGAAATAATCAGTTTAATCAGAATCAGAATCAGAATCAGAATCAGAATCGGATGAATCAAGGATTTCAAAATCTAGGAAATTTTAATCAAAACCGATTCCAAGCTCCGCAACAAAATGTTCAAGCCTAACCTCCTAAAGCTTCTATTGAACTTGCTAATTACATAAAAAACAATGAGGTTGAGTTGGTGGCCACGCAAAATCAGATTACCACTTTGAAAAATGATTTCACATATGAGCTTAGAGCTACTAGTAACAAGATTTATCAATCTCAAAACAAGATTGAGAGCATGTTTGCTAGTCTCATGAGTCAAAGGAATCAAGCTTCAACTTCGGGAACTCTTCCGAGTAATACTATTCCCAACCCAAAGGGAGAGTTGAATGCTATTGCCACTCGTAGTGGTAAAACATATGATGGACCATCGATGCCTACTCCTTCTCCAGGTAGGGATGCGGAACGAGAAACTGAGGTGGCAAAGGACAAGGTGCATATCTCAAGCCCACGAATTATCGCACACGTCCAACCTCCGGTAGTCAAATTTCCCATTTCGGAACCCATTGTTCTGATGACCATTCCTAAGCCTTCACTTCCTTATCCCTCGAGACTTAATGACCAAAAGCTCCGTGATAAAACTAATCAACAAATGGAGAAGCTTATCCAAATCTTTCAAGATTTGCACTTCGAGATTAGTTTCGCGGATGCTTTTCTTCTAATGCCCAAGTTCGGTCCAACGATCAAAAGTTTGTTGAATAACAAAGAAAAGATTTCCGAATTGGCTAAAACTTCTTGAACGAGAATTGTTCGGTGGTTATCCTTAAAAAACTTCTCGAAAAGTTAGGAGACCCTGGAAAGTTCCTAATCCCGTGTGATTTTCAAGGACTAGTTCAATGCTCCGCTTTGGCCGATCTTGGCGCGAGCATTAACTTGATGCCACACTCCATGTGGAAAAATATTTCATTACCCCCACTTACACCTACATGTATGATCCTCGAGCTTTCCGACCGTACAAGTTCTCATCCGTTAGGTATAGCCGAGGATGTCTGTGTAAAAGTTGGAAAATTTCATTTCCCAGCCGACTTTGTTGTCGTTGACTTTGATGTCGATCCCTGAGTACCCCTCATCCTTGGGAGGTGATTCTTGAAAACGGGTCATGAATTGATCGATGTCGATAAAGGGGAAATCACTTTGAGGGTAAACAAGGAAGCCGTTACTTTCAATCTTGATCGGATAACGAGATACTCCCCCAATTATGAAGATACTTCTGTCAACAAAATTGATGTCATTGACATTGTATCGGAGGAGTATGCTCAAGATATTCTTGGATTCTCAAAAAGTGGCAATCCCACTTCGGTTGATCCCATCATTGCTCTCTCTTCCCATCCCCTCACTCCGTTTGAGGGAAGTGACTTTATCTTGGAAGAGATTGAAGCTTGCTTATCGAGTGAATCGGTTTCACGGGAAATTGATCACGCCGATATTGACATCGAGGGAGATATTCTTCTCATTGAGAAGTTGCTTAATGATGATCCATCATCACGCCCTCCTCAAGAACTTCGTATTAAGGAAATCAGAAACATCAAAAAATCTAATGATCCTCCCGAGGTCGAACTTAAGGACTTACCACCTCATCTAGAGTATGCATTTTTAGAGGGTGACGATAAATTACCCGTCATAATTGCTAAAGACTTGAGTAAGGATGAAAAATCCGCTCTCATAAAGGTTTTGAAGTCATACAAGCGAGCCATCGCTTGGAAACTTTTCGATATCAAGGGTATTAACCCAGAATTTTGTACACACAAGATTCTAATGGAAGATGACTCCAAACCGGCGGTTCAACAACAAAGAAGAGTGAATCCTAAAATCCATGAGGTTATCAAGCAAGAATTCATAAAACTTCTCAATGCCGGATTGATTCACCCTATTTCGGATAGTCCTTGGGTGAGCCCCGTTCATTGTGTGCCCAAAAAGGGTGGCATAACCGTTGTTGAAAATGATGAAAACGAGTTGATTCCTACTCAATTGGTTACGGGTTGGCGTTTTTGCATTGACTATCAAAAGTTAAATGAAGCCACCCGTAAAGACCATTTTCCCTTACCCTTCACGGACCAAATGCTTGAGAGATTAGTGGGAAACGAATACTATTGTTTTCTCGATGGTTTCTCGGGTTACTTCCAAATACCCATAGACCCACAAGATCAAGAAAAGACCACATTTACATGCCCTTATGGAACATTTGCTTACCGACGCATGCCTTTTGGCTTGTGTAATGCTCCCGATACGTTCCAAAGGTGTATGATGGCCATTTTCGTTGATATGATCGAAAAGACTATGGAAGTCTTTATGGATGATTTCTCGGTCTTTGGGAATTCTTTTTAAACATGTCTCTCCCATTTGGACAAGATGCTTGAACGTTGTGAAAACACGAATCTTTGTCTAAATTGTTAGAAATGTCATTTCGTGGTCAAAGAGGGCATTGTCCTTGGCCATAAGATTTCTAAGAGCGGGATTGAGGTTGAAAAAGCTAAAGTTGATGTTATTGCTAAGTTACCTCCTCCCACTACCGTCAAAGGAGTTAGAAGTTTCCTTGGTCATGCTAGTTTCTATCGTCGTTTCATTCAAGACTTTTCGAAAATATCCCGGCCTATGACCCTACTTCTTGAAAAAGACACTCCTTTCATCTTCTCTAGTGAGTGCATTGAAGCTTTTCAAACTCTTAAAAAGAAGCTCACAGAAGCACCGATTCTAGTTGCCCCCGATTGGGAATTACCATTTGAGCTTATGTGTAATGCGAGTGATTTCGCTATAGGTGCAGTTTTGGGGCAACGAGAAAGTAAAACATTTCCAGCCTATACATTATGCTAGCAAAACTTTGACCGAAGCTCAAGCCCATTACACTACAATTAAGAAAGAATTACTATCCGTGGTGAATGCTTTAGAGAAGTTTCGGCTATACTTGATCTTGTCAAAAGCATAGTATATACGGATCATTCGGCTCTCAAATATCTTTTTGCTAAGCAAGATGCAAAGCCGAGATTGATTCAATGGGTTCTCCTCCTACAAGAATTTGATATCTTTATCCGTGATAAAAAAAGGAGCCGAGAACCTAGTGGCTGATCATCTATCCCGTCTTGAAAATCCTCATCAAGGTCTGCTCGAGAAAAAGGAAATAAATGAAACGTTTCCTCTCGAGACACTTAATGTGGTATCTCAACGTGGAGATTCGAGTACCCCATGGTTTTCCGACTTTGCAAACTATCATGTGGGTAACTTTGTTGTGAAAGGGATGTCGTCCCAACAAAAGAACAAATTTTTCAAAGATGTTAAGCATTATTTATGGGACGACCCCTACTTGTTCAAAATCTGTGCGGATCAAGTCATCCGACGGTGTTTTCACGGCCAAGAAGCCGTTGAAATTCTCAAAGCTTGTCATAATAGACCCGCGGGGGGACATCATGGCCCGAACTACACTGCCAAAAAGGTGTTTGACTCCGGTTTTTATTGGGCTACTATCTACAAAGATTCCCATGAATTAGTTCAATCTTGCGACGCCTGTCAACGTCATAGCAATATCTCAAAATGAGATGAAATGACTCAAAATGCCATCCAAGTGTGTGAGATCTTTGACGTGTGGGGCATCGACTTTATGGGGCCGTTCCCGTCTTCTCGAGGGAACAAGTATATACTCGTGGCGGTCGATTACTTGTCCAAATGGGTGGAAGCGAAAGCGCTCCCTACCAACGACGCCCGAGTAGTTGTGAAATTTCTGAAGTTTCTCTTTGCCCGTTTTGGAACCCCCCGTGCCATCATTAGTGATCGCGGTACGCACTTTTGCAATGACAAATTCGCAAAAGTCATACTTAAGTACGGTGTCACTCGTCGACTTTCTACCGCGTATTACCCACAAACTAGTGGGCAAGTGGAAGTTTCGAATCATGTTTTAAAAAGAATCTTGGAAAGGACCGTAGGTGAAAACCGTGCCTTTTGGTCGGAGAAACTAGAAGATGCACTTTGGGCCTTCCGTACCGCTTACAAAATACCCATCGGGTGTACTCCTTACAAGCTTGTGTATGGAAAGGCGTGTCATCTTCAGATCGAGCTCGAGCACAAAGCCTATTGGGCCTTGAAGCTTGTTAATTTTGACCTCATGTCCACGGGTGATCACCGAAAAGTTCAACTCAATGAATTAAATGAACTCCGTGATCAAGCCTACAAGAACTCGTTGATCTATAAGGAAAAGACAAAGAAGATCCATGACTCAAAGATCAAGAACCGCATTTTCAACGTTGGTGACCGAGTCCTTCTTTTCAATTCTAGATTGAAAATCTTCTCGGGGAAGCTTAAGACCCGTTGGACTGGTCCATTCACCATTGCCAAAGTTTTTCCATATGGAACCGTCGAGTTATCTCAAACCGACGGGCCAAACTTCAAGGTGAATGGACATAGGTTGAAGAATTATTTTGGAGGGGACGTACCATCCATGGTTGCCCCGGACCTCCAAACCTTCCCCACGAACCAATGAATTTGGGGTCAAGTCAAGCTAGCGACTCGGTTAACAAAAACAGTAGCATTTCATGGGTGACCACCCATGTTTCTGACTTCTTTCTACTTTCTAACCACTAAGTGTGGTGGGAAACCTCCACAGTGTTTGCTTCTTGTGTGTTTTCTCATGTTTTTAGGAATCCCTTTGATCATGATGATTGATGCGTCTGTTTTCAATCCAACCGCTCAATATCCGATCAATTTTGCTAACGTTTATTTGGGGATATGTTTTCAAAATCCTTTTTGTGTAAAATAACATAATTCGTCCACACACTTTGTTAGTGGTATTACCTTTTTCTGTTCGATAGTATCGGCTTCGGCCGGGACTTTGAATATTGAGGGCAATATTCAGTTCTAAGTGTGGGGGGGGGGGGGGAATTCTGTTGAATTTTGTCACATTTGTACCCTTTAGTCCCTAGTACCCCCGTTTTGACCAAAAATTTAAAAATTTTTGCATGAAAAAGAAGTGCTTTGCACGAAAATAAAGCGTTAATACTTCGGTGTTAATGCAAGTTTAGTCTGGATTAGGTTAGAACAAAGGGAATCCCGACTCTGCTAGAGTGTTGATCTAGTTGCTCCCTTAGCTTTTAGGCTAATTTTTTACGAGTTGTGCAAATGAAAATACTAAATGTGGAGTAGTTGGTTCTCTTTGGAGCTTATATAAGTAATCTATGGCTCTTTCTCCCAGTAGCTCTTAATTGAACTTAATATAGTGTTGTTTTCAAACCTTTGAACATAAAAATCATTTTGTTATGCAATAAAAATTTTAAGCAATTTTGATAAAGAGTTAGAGTTCAACTTTTTATTTAAATTTTTTGAAAATCATACTTTCTTAAAATCGGAATAATATTGCAAAATGAAAGTATTGTAAAAAGTGCTTGAATATTGCAAAAGTTGCAAGTTTAAAGTTAAAGTGAAAAAAAAAGTGAAAAATGAGTGATGGAAAAAGGAAAATGGTGGTGAAATAAAAACGTTATGAATAAATGTACGAAACTTTCTTTTTCTCAAATTTAAATCGGGAGTTGAACTCGCATTCGTCAATCTTATCTTAAAAAGCAGCGGGAATTTAGAGATTGTTAATTTCAAAGGTCTAGAAAGCTTTAGTAGTATTCTCTGTGGAGTGTCAAAAGCCTGGTCACCTAAAACCAACTGGTTTGGGATGTGCCGATAAGAAAGCCGTTACATGGAGTAATTTGGCCTTTGAGTTTTCAAATCTCTAGATAATCGTTGGTTGTTGTCCATTAAAATCTTAATATTAAGCTAGCGGAAATCTCTAAACCTTTGGAATCGAAATCTAGCTGATTTCGGTACTATTCTCTATGGGGTGTCAAAAGCCTGGTCACCTAAAGCCAACTGGTTTGGGACGTGCCGAGAAGAAAGCTGCTACATGGAAAAAGCCCTTTTTGAACATTAAGTTTTCAAATTTCCGGTGAATAATATCAACTTGAATCGATAACAACCGTGATGAGTGTCGATTTTTGTGATCAATGTTTTGAAAATAGCAGACACACCTAACTTATAGTAATTGCGGGAGTAAAAAGTTAAGTCTTGACTTACATAGATTATTAGTATAAGCAGTGTTAGCATTTTACAAAAACATTTGCACAATAAGTTGAGACTTAGTTGGGAGTATAAAAAAGAGGATGACGATTCAATTCCCTGGAGACACCCATTTTGTGTGAATCTCGTTCCATGATACCACTTATTTTTTGTTAATAAAGCATGTTGTTTACCTTTCAGTTTAGTTTAAATTTCTCGCATTAAATAAAAATTCGAAACGGGGTAGTCTTGGTAATCTTGAGTCTTTCATTACTTCATATGATTTATTGCTAGGGACTAGCAATTGCCTAGTGTGGGGGGATCTGATGAGTGCTTATTCACTCATCATTTTTACCCGCCTAAGACCTAAAAAATGACTAAAAACACACAAATACGATCAAAATATGTCACAAATATCCTCAGAGTGTGTTTTATGTCTTTCAGGTAGAAAAGGATTGAAATAGAGCAAAAACGGGCAAAATCGAGCTAAAACTGGAAAAAGTGCAGTCAAGGCGTAGATGAGAAGTGATTTTCTACATTTCTGGAACCCAGGACACGTTATGAGAGTGAGCAGGGGGAAACAAACTCAAAACCTTCACCCTTGTTAGGTCACCATAATGTAACACACGCATCAATATGTAAGAAATAGATAAAGAAGTGATTGGATGAACACTTAGACAAACACACGATATAAGAGTACACAAAGATTATGCGTATGATATATGTGAAAGTGATCAACCAACCTTTCAAGGAAGGTTTACAAGAGTATTTATAGGGGAAGGGAACAAGGGCAACACTACTAGTTCCTTCCATCCTTATTGGACTTGGACCAAGGCTTATGCGCTTTCTACATAAGCCTTGCCATTAATACAAACATAAAAGCCTAATTAAGATACCTATTACATATTGATTACAAACACTTGAAATACAAGTTAGGAGTGATTCCAACAATCTCCCCCTAAGTGTTGGTAATTAATAAATGACTCCAGCAATCTTGAAAAGTTGTTAGTGTAGATGTAATAGCTGTAGCTTTGACGTCTTCTGGCCTTCTTCTTTCTTGTGAGAAGAAGAGTCTTGATTCTAACAATCTCCCCAGTGTGAGGATCTTGTTTCTTTTGAAGTTTTCAGCTTTGACATCTTCTTATATCTTTGTTCTTTGTACTTTGTTCTGGTGTGGATATGGTGATGTTATGTTGTGGGTATCTACATCAGGTCTGCTGTTAGGTCACTAGTTTTACAAACACAAGCTTATAAGAAAGAGATAAGGCGATTGAACAAGTAAAACCCACACACACACACGATGTAGAGCACGGTTAGGCGTAGGTATGTGAAAGAGAGAATAACTTGAACAACCAACCTTCAAATGAAGGTTTACATAAGGTATTTATAGGAGAAAAGCTAGGGCAACACTCCTAGTTTCCATCCTTTCCTTAATGGACTAAGGCCTAGGCTTATGGGCCTTCTACATAAGCCTAAGGCTAATTGCAAACATAAAGGCCATAATAAAGCTAACTATTACATATTAATTACAAACACTTGATTATGGTTTAGGAGTGATTCCAACAATCTCCCCCTCAAGTGTTGGTGATGAACGGTGAAGGCGTTGATGTAATAGTAGCGTTGACGTCTTCTGACATTCTTCTTTCTTGTAAGAAGATTTGCCTTGATTTGAACAATCTCCCCAGTGTAGAGAAATTTTTTTTCTTTAAACGGTTCTGCTTTGACGTCATCATTAATCTTTGTTCTTTGATCATTGTTCTTTGTGATGAAAGTGATAGTATGTTGTTGTTGTCAGCATCAAGTCTGCCTTAGGTCTGCTTCGCCGCTACAGTGTCTCCACTTCATTCTTCAACATGCTCATACGCTCTTTGACATTGGAATTCAGTACTGATGAAGTTCTTTAAGTCATTAACTTTGTAGATTCTTTGATTTGATGAAGAATCATTCTGACTGTTGTGTTGCTTTTTGATGAGTGTGTAAATACTCATCATTTTTGGTCAAATCTGAACTGCAAAACACTTAAAAACACTCAAATATGCAGCAAAATACAAAATATATCCAAGGATTGTATTTTATATGTTTCAGATGCAAAATGTTTAAAAACAGATGAAAAACGAGCTAAGTTTGCATAATTGGCAGTTTCAGTCCCTCAACTTTCAAATCTTGACAAAATCAGTCCCTGAGCATTTGTTTTGGAATAAAAGTCAACCCAAGTCCTTTTAAAATCAAAATTTATCAAAAATGATCCTTGGGTAAAAAGTTTGGAGAATTTACAAGTTTGGTCCTTCAAGTTTCAAAATTGGCAAAAATAGTCCTTGGAAGTTTAAAAATGGAAAATTATCTTTTATGGTCCTTGTACTAATGAAACTTAGCAAGTTTGGCCCTTGGAATAACTTTGGAATATTGACAGGTTTAGCCCCTCATTTTTTAGAAATTACAATTTTGGTCCTTGTGTTATTAATAAACAAACCCAAACGGACCCTTTGTAGTATTTACCCCTGTCAAAATACCCCGTGACCCCCTTTTTTGTGAACCCTCCCTATTAATAAACACCCGGTCAAAGCCAGTCAAACCCCAGCCCTTTTTCCCTCCAAACCCACCTTCCTCCTTCACCCACTCTCTGCAACACTCGCAACTCCATACTTCCACATCACCAAATCTCACCTTATCACTCCACCTCACCCAACAATCCAAGTAACAATTAATGCTTCCCCTTCCTTGCACTCAATCGAACCCAACTGGCAAAATCTCATTTTGGCGCCAAAAAGCCGTCAACGGCTAAAATCCATTCTACTCATCCAATGGCTCAAAATAAAAGTGGGAAACACTCAGAAGGCACGTGGGAAGAATTTTGATGATAAATAGAGGGAGAAAAGACAGAGTTGGGAGTTAGTTTTTGAGTTTTTAATTTACTTGTATGTCGTTTTTAATTTAATTATCTTAATTAGTTTCTAAAATTGTAATCTTAAGTTTTCCTGAATTGAACTAAAGTTCTTTAGTCAGTGTAATTTACTTTCAAGTATTAATTCAAAGTTTTATCAAAGTTCCATTTTTTTTTTGCTGTCATAAACTCAGTTTAAATGTGCTAAAACCCGGCTTCAACTAGCTTGTTTCTAAATCGACTAAGCTTGCTTAAGCTCCTAATAGCTTTTAGCAGGCTTATAGATCAGTTTCAAGTAACAATTGCACTTGGTCAACGAAAGTCAAAGGAGGAGGAAAGCAGTGCTAGGTTATTAGAGTAGGTCTGGAAATGGGTAAGGGGAACCTGTGATCTTGTTTAAGCCAATTCCAAAGTGTGGTTAAGGTTCTTAGCTTGATTCTCTAATTTTCAGTTTTTAGAATAAAAATAGTTTAATTGGATCTTGTTGAGATATTGTTGTTAGAATTACTTGTTTAGGGTGTATTTAGCTTAAAGTTAGTAGAATTAATCAGTTTTATTGATTCCATGGCTTGATACTGAGTAGTGCTGCATAAAATCTCAAATAGACCACTTTAAAAGAGTGTTTGGTATAAGCTTGTATTTGGAGTTCTAAAGCTTTTCAGTGGTTAGTCTCAGTTAATTAAGTTTGATTTAGGTACAGCATAGTCAATTAAGTTAGTTATTTGCATATTAGAATAGCTAAAGTCAAAATCATTTTGATTCTTCTCTTGTGCTCATAACTGTTTAAATCAGTTAGTGAGATTTTGCATTTAGGTAGATATAGTCATAATTTAGCCTACATCAGTATTATTTCATATCATCATATCATTTTCATTCAAAAGAATTGATTCAAATTTCATTTTAGTCAACATCTCAAAATCTGGTAAAAAGTCAAAAAGTGATTTAGTGGATTTTTGCAAATCTTTCTGGATTTTTCATGCACTCAATTCTGATCTAAATTGATTGATATTTTGGAATCAAGAACTTCAACTGGTTGAGTTTTTAAAAATCATTTTTGTAGAATTTTAGTAATTTTCTATAAGCTCCTAATCAGCTTGTCAATTAAGCCAAAAGTGCCCTGTGCACATACTCAGTGATAACTGAGTGTGCACAGGTTTGTGCAGAGCTCTCAACAAGCTCATGAGAGCTTGTCTTGGGCTAATATTTGGTTTATAAGCTCCGTGCTAGGTCCACTTGATATTGTGATATCTGGTCTTGGGTTCTAACTAGGGTAGATAGCTTATTTTTAAGCTTGAAATAAGCTCCTAGGGACTGAATTCACTTGTTTGATTTTATACTCATAAGCTTGTAGCTGGTTATCTAGAGGTGTAGACTAGTTGATTTAGGTTCTTTTCACTGAATTGTAGCTTAATCTAAGTAGAGGTAGCTTCTGGTGCATTCTAGAGCTTATTAGCTTATTATTTAGAGCTTATTTAGGGACAGTTTGCACTACAGCTTCATAATCTTACACATAAGCCCTAGTTTTTATATTTTTCATAGATTTAGAATAATATTTTAGAATTTTCCTGAAATTTTCATAATTTTTCATCACTGTTTAGTATTTTTCCTATTTTAAAACAGTTTTTAGGACTTTTTAAATAGCATTTAATACAAATAAATCAGAAAAAGGTCAGAAAAATATGTTTTCAATTTTCCTAGATTAAGAAAAATATAAAAAGCCAAAAAAATATTTTTCCAGAATTTTCCTAGTTTAAATAGTATTTTTTAGCATTTAAATTAGTTTTAAATAGCTTTTAATTCATAGAAAATAGAAAAATAATCATAAAATACAAAATTAGTTTTGAAAATTCTCTTTAGTTATCTTAGATTTTTGAAAAATAGTTTCACAATTTTCCTCTTTAATTTCATAATTTTTAGTATTTTAGAATAGTTTTAAAAGTTTAAAATTAGTTTTAATTCAAATTCATAAAAGAAAAATCATGAAAATCCAACTTTAAAAATAGTGATAGCGTTTATTTAATATAATTTAGCTTTTTAATTTTCTTTTCAGCTTATTATTAAGCACTTATATGTTTTTTTATATTTTTCTTAAGTTTCTGTCATATTAAAGTATTTTTAGAAATTTTCTCAGATTTTTCCTTTAGTATTAACCCCTTTCCTGTTCAATATCACCTGATCACTACGCGTTTAGCTATTTAATCGCACAGCTCGTTGGGACTTAACGACCCGGGGAAACACTAAACTCCTCTGGACTTAATTGCTTTGGTTTTAGACTGTTTGACTTTTATTACGGTTGACCATTCACAAGTGGTTGACTTGTGTAATAAACCTGACCGTTTGGGACCAACCAAATTTTGGCGCCGCTGCCGGGGAGCTGTGCTAATAATCTTACGTTTAGCAGATTAGTGATTTGAATATTCACTCCTTGTTCATACCATCTATATTTATATTTTCTTATAAAAAACCATAAAACCCAAAAAGATTCTTCTTTCCCCATTTTCATAATTCCCTTGACTCTGAGGTTTCTTAGAGTTAACTCTAGTGTATGCGCACTCGCTCTTCTAGGTCTGTGAGCCCATTTCGTGAGCTTGTCAGGATTCCAAGAAGGCGTATCCGTAGACGTTCTGACCCATCAGTCGGATCTGAGATCCGGACTGCTCGCATTACTTCCGTTATCATGGCGGAAGAACGTCCTATGTGCGAGCTTCTCCAAGCACCCATCGATGGGTATGGAGATGCTATTGTTATTCCAGCCATTGTGGCTGAAAATTTTGAACTCAAAACCGGGTTACTAAATCTTGTAACCTCAAGTCAATTCTATGGTTTTGAGAGGGATGATCCTCATGCTCATATTCGATGGTTTAACAAGATTGCATCTACCATCAAATACAAGAATGTCCCTACCGATGCTGTCAAACTTCTTCTCTTCCCATTTTCCCTCGAGGGACAAGCCCGGATTTGGCTTGAAAAACAACCCCCTCAATCGATCGAAACATGGGAAGACCTGGTGAAGAAATTTGTGAACGAGTTCTATCCACCTTCTAAAACCACGAGTCTTAAAAAACGAAATCATCAAGTTCACACAAAAGTTTGATGAATCCTTCAGTGAATCGTGGGATCGTTTTAAGGAGTTGCTCCGCAAATGTCCTCACCATGGTTTCTCCGAGTTGATGCAACTCGATACTTTCTATAATGGGGTGAGTCAATCTGATCAAGATTCTCTCAATTCCTCCGCTGGAGGAAATTTCTTGAGCAAAACTGTAAAAGAAGCTTTAGCGATAATTGAAAACAAGTCTAAAGTCCGCACTGCACGAAGCAAACCGGTTGTTTCCCAAGTCAGTGTTGGTCCTTCTGCTTCATCGCCCGTGAGTCAATCTAGCACCGATGCTAAGATTGACAAACTCACGGAAGCAATTCAAGCTTTGGTTCTCTCCAACCAAAAGAAAGTTTCTTTTCCACAAGCTTCACCTCCTGCTGAAGTTAAGAAAGTGGAAGTATGTGTTACTTGCGGTGGCCCCCATGCCTATTACAACTGTATGGCCACCGATGGTAACCCTTTTGAAGCAAATGTTGTGGGCGGGATTTCCAATTCAGGAGGCAACCAATACCGTGCTCCTATGGACCCGGACCACCGTCCTAACCACTACCCTGGACCACCCGGTTTCAACCAAAACCAAAACTGTAATCAAAATCAGAATAGAACGAACCAAGGTTTTCAAAACCAAGGTAATTTTAGTCAGAATAACGGTTTTCAAAATCAAAGTCAAAATTTCCAAAACCAAGGAAATTTTAATAGAAACCAAGGTCAAGGAAATTTCAACCCAGGGTATTTTCATGGCAATAATCAAGGAAATTTCCAAAATCAAGGCCCTAATCCAAACAATAGAGGCCAGAATTTTCCTACACAAAATCAAGCCATTGTTCCAACTGGACCATCATCTGATGAGTTGTTGAAGCAATTCATGAAATCCCAAGAGGAAATGAATAGGTTGTTGGTTAGCCAGATTTCTGACATTAAGAAGTCTTTAAATGATCGACCCTCGGGCTCAGGTACTTTACCTAGCAACACGATCGCTAATCCGAGGGGCTTCATATGATGGACCCGCTATTCCTACTACCTCTTCTTCTTCTCTCCCGAAGGTAGTGGAAAGTGAACCTGAGGCGACAAAGGACCAAGTGCAACCCACTAGCTCACAAAGTACAGCACATGTCCATCCTCAAGTTGTCCCGAAACCCAAATCCAAACCAGGAGTTGTTTTTGAACCTCTAGTTGAAAACCCCAAATCCAAAACCTCTATTCCTTACCCATCACGTTTAAATGAGCAAAAGCTCCGCGAAAAAGCCAGTCATCAAATGGAAAAAAAATTTCAAATTTTCCAAGAACTACATTTTGACATAAGCTTTGCGGATGCTATCATGTTGATGCCCAAGTTTGCATCAACTCTCAAACACATGTTAAGCAACAAGGAAAAACTGTTTGAAATGGCTAAAACTCCTTTGAACGAGAACTGTTCAGCAGTTCTGTTAAAAAGCTTCGAGAAGCTTGGAGATCTTGGAAAATTTCTTCTACCTTGTGTTTTTCGGGGAATGATTGAATGCTTTGCCCTCGCCGATCTTGGTGCAAGCATCAATCTGATGCCTTATTTAGTATGGAAGAAACTTTCTCTTCCAGAACTTATTCCTACCTGCATGACTCTTGAGCTTGCAGATCGTTCAATATCGCGTCCTCTTGGCATCGCCGAGGATGTATTCGTGAAAGTAGGAAAGTTCCATTTTCCAGCTGACTTTGTGGTTGTTGACTTCGATGCCGATCATCGGGTTCCCCTCATTGTTGGACGAGGATTCCTGAGAACGGGCCGTGCTCTCCTCAAACTATGATGCTGAATCGGTTAATCGAATCGATGTAATTGATATTGCTTCAGAGGAGTACTCTCAAGAGTTTCTTGGTTATTTTCAAAATTCTGTGAGTGGGGATCCCACCACATCTTCTCAACCAATTATTGCCGATTCTTCCCCCTCTCTTACTCCGTTTGAGGGAGGTGACTTCTTTTTAGAAGAGATCGATGAGTTTCTTGCTAATGATGAACCGATTCCGCCGGGAATTGATGATGGTGTTTATGATTCGGAGGGAGATATCCTTTATCTTGAGCAATTGTTAAATGAAGATCCATTACCGTCACTCCCTCCGAAAGAGATCACGATTGAAGAAATCAAATCCGTACAAACATCTACTAAAGAATTTCCCGAGGTTGAACTAAGGACCTACCTCCTCATCTCGAGTATGCATTCTTGGAGGGTGATGATAAATTACCCGTCATAATTGCTAAGGACTTAACGGAGGAGGAGAAGACTGCTCTCATAAAGGTTTTGAAGTTGCACAAGCAAGCAATTGCTTGGAGACTCTCCGACCTCAAGGGTATTAACCCTGAATTTTGTACGCACAAGATTTTATTGGAGGATGATTTCAAACCAG
This sequence comes from Chrysanthemum makinoi, assembly GCA_910596185.1. NCBI lineage: Eukaryota > Viridiplantae > Streptophyta > Magnoliopsida > Asterales > Asteraceae > Chrysanthemum > Chrysanthemum makinoi. The sequence goes on from OU343221.1 coordinate 201,614,544, forward strand.
CAGTCCAACATTAGAGAAGGGTGAATCCTAAGATTTATGAGGTTATCAAACAAGAGGTTCTCAAACTTCTTGATGCCGGTTTAATTTACCCGATCTCTGATATTCCTTGGGTCAGTCCATCCACGTGTTCCAAAAAAGGTGGCATAGCTGTTGTCACAAATGAAGAAAACGAGCTAATTCCAACTCGATTGGTTACGGGATGGCGTGTGTGTATTGACTATCGCAAGTTAAACGAAGCCACCCGTAAAGACCATTTTCCTCTACCCTTCATGGATCAGATGCTTGAGAGACTAGCAAGAAACGAATACTATTGTTTCCTAGATGGTTTCTCGGGGTATTTTCAGATCCCCATTGATCCCCAGGATCAAGAAAAGACCACATTCACCTGCCCATACGGAACTTTTGCCTACAGACGTATGCCTTTTGGCCTATGTAACGCTCCCGGCACGTTCCAACGATGTATGATGGCAATTTTCCACGACATGATCGGGGAAACAATGGAGGTGTTTATGGATGACTTCTAGGTCATTGGGGACTCATTTCAAACATGTCTCTCCCATTTAGAAAAAATGCTCAAACGGTGTTAAGACACCAATCTTTGTCTAAACTGGGAAAAGAGCCACTTTATGGTCAAGGAAGGAATTGTCCTAGGCCATAAGATTTCAAAAAACGGGATTGAGGTTGACAAAGCGAAAGTGGATGTCATTGCCAAATTGCCTCATCCTACTACCGTCAAAGGTATTAGGAGTTTTTTAGGTCATGCCGGTTTTATCGCAGATTCATACAAGATTTTTCTAAAATCGCTCGGCCTATGACTCATCTCCTTGAGAAGGATGCTCCTTTTATCTTCTCACCCGAGTGCATCGAAGCTTTTGAAACACTAAAGAAAAAGCTTACGAAAGCACCCATTCTAGTTGCCCCGACTGGGATTTACCCTTTGAACTCATGTGCGATGCAAGTGATTTTGCTATCGGTGCAGTCTTGGGGCAACGTAAAACCAAGCATTTTCAGCCTATCCACTACGCGAGTAAAACTATGACTGAAGCTCAAACCCATTACACCACTACGGAAAAAGAATTATTAGCTGTGGTGTATGCGTTTGAGAAGTTTCGGCCATACCTAATATTGACCAAATGCGTGGTGTATATGGATCACTCGGCTCTCAAATATCTCTTTGCAAAACAAGATGCAAAGCCGAGATTGCTCCGTTGGGTTCTCCTCCTGCAAGAATTTGATATCATTATACGTGGTATAAAAGGAGCTGAGAACACTGGCTGCGATCATCTGTCCCGTCTAGAAAACCCTCACCAGGATGTGTTCGAGAAAAAGGAAATAAACGAAACATTTCCTCTCGAAACACTCAATGTGGTTTCTTTTCGTGGAGACTCTTCTACCCCATGGTTTCTGACTTTGCAAATTACCATGCGGGTAACTTTGTGGTGAAAGGGATGTCGTCCCAACAGAAAAACAAATTCTTTAAAGATGTAAAACATTACTTCTGGGACGAACCCTACTTATTCAAAATTTGCGCGGATCAAGTCATCAGGCGATGTGTGTATGGTCAGGAAGCAAATGACATTCTCAAGGCTTGCCATTCGGACCTCTGGGGGACATCATAGCCCCAACTACACTGCCAAGAAGGTGTTTGATTCCGGATTTTATTGGCCCACGATTTAGAAGGATGCCCACGAATTTGTCAAAACCTGTGACGCTTGTCAACGTCACGGAAATATCTCACAAAGAAATGAAATGCCGCAAAACGCCATTCAAGTGTGTGAGATTTTTTACATCTGGGGCATTGACTTTATGGGGCCATTTCCTTCATCTCGAGGAAATAAATACATACTCGTGGCCGTTGACTATTTGTCAAAATGGGTTGAAGCGAAAGCTTTGCCTACCAACGATGGCCGAGTTGTTGTGAAATTCTTAAAATCTCTTTTGCTAGGTTTGGAACTCCACGAGCTATAATCAGTGATCGTGGTACGCATTTCTGCAATGACCAGTTTGATAGAGTCACGCAAAAGTATGGAGTAACTCACCGTCTCTCTACTGCGTACCACCCCCAAACAAGTGGGCAAGTGGAAGTTTCCAACGAGGGATTAAAGAATTCGGAAAGGAAAGTATGGCGAAAACCGTGCCTCTTGGTCGGATAAGCTAGATGGCACTCTGGGCCTTTCCGTACAGCTTATAAAACACCCATCGGGTGTACTCCATACAAGCTAGTGTACGGATAGGCGTGTCATCTGCCGATTGAGCTTGAGCACAAAGCATCTGGGCCTTGAAACATGCCAACTTCGATATTCAGACGGTGGTGATCACAGGAAAGTTCAAATGAATGAATTAAATGAACTCCATGATCAAGCATACGAGAACTCTTTGATCTACAAAGAAAAGACAAAGAAGATTCATGACTCCAAAATCAAGAACCGCGTTTTCAACGTCGGTGATCGAGTCCTTCTTTTCAATTCAAGATTGAAGATTTTCTCAGTAAAACTAAAATCCCGCTGTAGTGCGGACCATTCACCATCACTAAAGTATTTCCTTATGGAACCATTGAGTTATCTCAGCACGATGGTCCAAATTTTAAAGTGAATGGTCATCGCTTGAAGCACTATTTTGGAGAGGACATTCCACCTGTGGTTGTCCCGGATCTACAAACTTTCCCCATGAACCAATGAATGCGGGGATCTAGTCAAGCTAGCGACTCGGGAATCAAAAACAGTAGCACACTATATGGGTTTTCACCCGTATTTCTGACTTCTTTCTATTTTCTACCACCCTAGTGTGGGGGAGTTGCCCCCCCCCCCCGCTGTTGTATATAAGTTACCAAAAAAAAAAAAAATGGCCGTAGTGTTTCCCTTTTACGTTCTATGTTTCGGCATAACCGCCGGTACTTTGAATATTGAGGGCAATATTCATTTCTAGTGTGGGGGGAATTCTCACGAATTTTATCATGTAATTATACCACCCAATTCCCCCATTTTTGGCAAAAAAATTTTTTTTGGAGCAAGTGTTTTGCACTTACTCAGCTTACGGTTATCAGTCCACCATGTCTAATAAACAAAAGGATTGGCTAATCCAGGAGCAAACGGCTCTTGTTAAAGATATCTCAAATCCGTTGACGGCTTGCAGATTGCCCAAAATTGTATGGTGTTCAGCTCACCATATCTTTAATTAAGTGAAGAGTTGGCTAGCCATAAGTTTATGGCTTGTGGTAAAGGCAGTTGGAAAACCATAATTGGTAATCGACTCACCAAAGATATATTATCTAAGAGTTGGCTAGTCCAGAAGCAAACGGCTTCTGGTAAAGACAAATCAAATCCGTTGGAAGCTGGTGATTTGCTCAAAATCATTTGGTTATCATTGTACCAAGGTTCTTACTTGAACTGAAACAATTGGCTACTCCAGAAGTAATGGATTTTGGTAAAGAGATTCAAATCCATTAAGTTTTCTCAAAAGATTGCTAGGGACTAGCAATAGTTTAGTGTGGGGGATTGATGAGTGTGTAAATACTCATCATTTTGGTCAAATCTGACTGCCAAAACATTTAAAAACACTCAAATATGCGCAAAATACAAAAATATATCCATGGATTGTATTTTATATGTTTCAGATGCAAAATGTTTAAAACAGATGAAAAACGAGCTAAGTTTGCATAATTGGCAGTTTCAGTCCCTCAACTTTCAAATCTTGACAAAATCAGTCCCTGAGCATTTGTTTTGGAATAAAAGTCAACCCAAGTCCTTTTAAAATCAAAATTTATCAAAAATGATCCTTGGGTAAAAAGTTTGGAGAATTTACAAGTTTGGTCCTTCAAGTTTCAAAATTGGCAAAAATAGTCCTTGGAAGTTTAAAAATGGAAAATTATCTTTTATGGTCCTTGTACTAATGAAACTTGGCAATTTTGGCCCTTGGAATAACTTTGGAATATTGAGTTTAGCCCTCATTTTTGAAATTACAATTTTGGTCCTTATGTTATTAATAAACAAACCCAAACGGACCCTTTGTAGTATTTACCCCTGTCAAAATACCCCGTGACCCCATTTTTGTGACCCTCCTATTAATAAACACGGTCAAGCGGTCAAACCCGGCCTTTTTCCTCCAAACCCTTCCTCCTTCACCCACTCTCTACCTTTTCGCAACTCCATACTTCCACATCACCAAATCTCACCTTATCCTCCACCTCTGACAATCCAAGTAACAATTAATGCTTCCCTTCCTTGCACTCAATCCCGAACCAGTAGCAAAATCTCATTTTGGCGCAAAAGATCATCAACGGCTAAAATCCATTCTACTCATCCAATGGCTCAAAATAAAAGTGGGAAACACTTTCAGGGAAGGCCGTGGGAAGAATTTTGATGATAAATAGAGGGAGAAAAGACAGAGTTGGGAGTTAGTTTTGAGTTTTATTTACTTGTATGTAGTTTTTAATTTAATTATCTTAATTAGTTTCTAAAATTGTAATCTTAAGTTTTCCTGAATTGAACTAAAGTTCTTTTAGTCGAGTGTAATTTACTTTCAAGTATTAATTCAAAGTTTTATCAAAGTTCCATTTTTTTCTTGTCATAAGCTTCGGTTTAAATGTGCTAAAACCGGCTTCAACTAGCTTGTTTTAATCGACTAAGCTTGCTTAAGCTCCTAATAGCTTTTAGCGGGCTTATAGATGGGTTCAAGTAACAATTGCATGGTCCTTGAAAGTCAAAGGAGGAGGGAAGCGGTGCTAGGTTATTGTAGTAGGTGGAAATGGGTAAAGGGAGCACAATGATCTTGTTTAAGCCAATTCAAAGTGTGGTTAAGGTTCTTAGCTTGATTCTCTACATTTTAGGTTTTTAGAATAAAATAGTTTAATTGGATCATGTTGAGATATTGTTGTTAAGGTACTTGTTTAGGATGTATTTGGCTTAAAGTTAGTATTAGAATTAATGGAGTTTTATTGATTCCATGGCAATCTTGATAGTCTTTGCATAAAATCTCAAATAGACCACTTTAAAAGAGTGTTTGGTATAAGATTGTATTTGGAGTTCTAAAAGCTTTTGATTGGTTGAATACAGTTAATTAAGTTTTGATTTAGGTACTGACATAGTCAATTAAGTTAGTTATTTGCATATTAGAATAATAGCTAAAGTCAAAATCATTTGATTCTTCTCTTGTGCTCATAATTTACGTGCCATCGGTTAGTGAGATTTCTTTAGGTAGATATAGTCATAATTTAGCCTACATCGGTATTATTTCATTATCATCATATCATTTTCATTCAAAAGAATTGATTCAAATTTCATTTTAGTCAACATCTCAAAATCTGGTAAAAAGTCAAAAAGTGATTTAGTGGATTTTTGCAAATCTTTCTGGATTTTTCATGCACTCAATTCTGATCTAAATTGATTGTGATATCTGGTCTTGGGTTCCAACTAGGGTAGATAGCTTATTTTTAAGCTTGAAATAGCTCTAGGAATTTGAATTCACTTGTTTTGATTTTGTACTCATAAGCTGGCTGGTTATCAGAGGTGTAGGGCAGTTTAGGTTCTTTTCACTGAATTGTAGCTTAATCTAAGTAGAGGTAGTTCTGGTGCATTCTAAACTATTAGCTTATTATTTAGAGCTTATTTAGGGGCGAGTTTGCACTACAATTTTGCATAATCTTACACATAAGCCCTAGTTTTAATATTTTTCATAGATTTAGAATAATATTTTAGAATTTTCCTGAAATTTTCATAATTTTTTCATCCTTTGTTTAGTATTTTTCCTATTTTAAAAGCAGTTTTTAGGACTTTAAATAGCATTTAATACAAATAAATCAGAAAAGGTCAAAAAATATGTTTTCAATTTTCCTAGATTAAGAAAAATATAAAAAGCCAAAAAATATTTTTCCAGAATTTTCCTAGTTTAAATAGTATTTTTTGCATTTAAATTAGTTTTAAATAGCTTTTAATTCATAGAAAATAGAAAAATAATGATAAAAATACAAAATTAGTTTTGAAAATTCTCTTTAGTTATCTTAGATTTTTGAAAAATAGTTTCACAATTTTCCTCTTTAATTTCATAATTTTTAGTATTTTAGAATAGTTTTAAAAGTTTAAAATTAGTTTTTAATTCAAATTCATAAAAGAAAAATCAAGAAAATCCAACTTTAAAATAGTGATAGCGTTTATTTAATATAATTTAGCTTTTTAATTTTCTTTTCAGCTTATTATTAAGCACTTATATGTTTTTTTATTTTTCTTAAGTTTTACATCATATTAAAGTATTTTTAGGAATTTTCTCGGAATTTTCCTTTAGTATTAACCCTTTCTGTTCAATATCACCCGATCACTCTGGCGTTTAGCTATTTAATCGCACTTGCATTTCGTTGGGACTTAGCGACCGGGGAAACACTAAACTCCTCACGGACTTAATTGCTTTGGTTTTAGACTGTTTGACTTTTATTACGGTTGACCATTCACAAGTGATTGACTTGTGTAATAAACTACGACCGTTTGGGACCAACCACTTTTGGATAGAACTTCCATTAGTAATGATGTTTGCGTGAGCATGAGAAGAATCTGCACGATCATCCCGCTCCGGAGCTTCCATAAGAAGAAAACATTTAAAACGGTTAGTAATAAGCGGATTCCGGCACTTACAAGTTTGAACTTCGAGAGTGTTAACGGCATAGTGTGAAAACACAACTCTAATTCTTACAAAGGCCGTTCCTGAACTGGAGTCCACAAGTGAGATAACGCGATGTACCGAAGTACACCTCTGATTGGATGAGTACGAGGTACACGAAGCATCACTCCACTTGTAGACCATTTGAGACCACTAAGCGTAATCCACGGGGAGTTGCGAAGTGACTTGACTTTGTCGAGGCTGTTTGATGTTGACCCTAGCGAGGAGTTTCCATTCAATCACCGAGGATCACAATTGTGAACCTCTCATAAATGTTCTCGACAGATTGCTAAGATCTGTGAAGGACTCGATAATGTACCATTGAAATTCTTATTGTTGAACGTCAAGTGATAAAATGTCAAGTGTACCTAAGAGATCTTTTGATGAATCTCGTGGCTCTAGACTCAATAGTGCGTTTTGGTTTTCTGGAGCGGAGACTAGGGAGAGGGTCTCCTTCTTCAATACCGATCTCTAAGAAAGCCAATAGTTTACGTAGGGTTCCCTGTGAGAATGAAACAAGCTTCACTTTAAGAGAGAAACTTGGGTGGCTAAGAAGGTTTAGTGCATCGTCCTTTGGGTCCATGGCGACTTTTAATCTTCAATACGGTGTCACTAAGTGACAACAAGTAGCATATGAATTGAACGTGCCATTCTGCGCCTAAGTTGAATAATCCGGAGGGCTATTTCTTTTCACCCTTTTCTTTGCATTTCTTTTTAATTCTTCAACTCCTTCTTTCTCAGATTCTCATTTTCTCCTTTTTATAATCATACCTAAGGACTTCTAAATTCTAACTATTTGGTGGAGTCCTTGGGTAGATCCCTCCGGCTCTGGCGGATCATAGGGCGGTTATTCCTAACCTTAGTCACCTTATAACTCCATGACTAACCTATGTTGCCATAAAACCATTTTGTATCTGAAAATGAAACTCTCAAGTGTTTATGAATGAAAAACGTTTTGAACCACTTTGTGAAGATAAGAATTTTGCATAAATACTCCCCTCACATGTGCTTAAGAGTTTTAACGGTTAAATGCAGATGAGGTAAAAGCGCCACATTTTGAATTGATCCTCAAGAGATAACAATCCCGCGAGACAGTTCGTTGCATAGTTAAAGAGTTACATTGTCAACTTTTAGGTGACAACTAGCTCTAATAACTACCTTGAAGGTGTAGACAAACCTCTAAAGGTTGTCAAACCGTCGAGTTCATGTCTATCAAGAGTTTCTCGAATGGTACATTCTACTCGGACAAGTCCTTTTCGAGACACGTTTACATCACTAGCGAACTAGCTTGAAATTATTACCCGTCCGGACAAGTCTTTTTGAGTTACTAACATTAAGCATCGTTAATTCGTTGGTTAAGTCTGAAGCGCACAGATTCATTTGCATTTTACACAACATATTTCTTATCACACATTTTCTCCCCCTTAAAAATGGCATATTAAAATGTTATTTTTGAAACGTTTGAGAATAAATATGACCATTTCGAGTGTTGCGGGAAGAGTGACCACTGTGAACAATTTGTGAACAAAGTTTTAAGTCAAATACTCCCCCTCAACAAGTGATATAAACGGTTGAGGTTTTGAAAATCATAAGGGGAAGTACTTGTTCTTTTGAGCAAAACCTTGAAAAGTGAAAGGTTTGATAGGTTTTACTCAAAAGTAAGAAGCTTTCGCTCCTTTTATAAGGATTGTGGCACAGAAGCGTACCACAGGGTCCTTTATTTACAAGTACGGGTTGTACCTTTGTAATGTGTGCACAAGCCATTGACATAATCAATCAAACATCCAAAGTTTATATTGAAAGAAGCGGTTAAGGGGTACGGGTAGTCGAGAGATGTCGCCAGGGGAGTGTGAGCGTTGAAAACCGATGATGTTTCTCCTGGGTCAACCACCAACATAGCTTTCCAATCTTCTGAACTAATCCCTTCTAAACAACCGTTCATCAATCATTGTGATGATCCTCTTCACATCCCTTTAATCCTGAGAATTCCATCGCTTAGGAGACCTAATCTTTTGATGTATATCCTTCAACCGATAAGCCAATCCATCCCTAACCAACTTCAAAGTGTGATCTCCAAACTTGTGAAGATCTCTACACGCCATTAAGAAATTTCTTTGAAGTTCACGCTCATACGGTAAACGACACCAAATGGTTTCTTTGATGAGTGTAAGTTGTGAGATTTGGTTGATGTCGGGAAGATCAAGCGTGGTGGAGTGAAGTTTACAGTCGATAAGATTCAACCTGCGGTGGAGATCTTCAACGTTCTTTGATGACAATGCGTCTAATGAAGATGAGCGACTTGATGAATTCACGTTGTACTTCGATTGGAGAATTGTCTCATACGACCTGTACTTTGGCAAGGTACATGTCTTCGATGTCGTTGATAGACAAATTCTCAAAGTCGACTTCGAGAGAATGCATAATCCCTTTCATCTTGTCGTTTGACCACGATATTCTTTAGGAAGGTGTAGTCCCACTTAGATGAAAGATCGGCGTGTTTGATGGCAACGATACTTTTAGAACTGAATAATGCATGTTGAGACTTCGAACTGGCGGCCGTAGTAGATTCTTCATGCGTTCCGGCCATGATGAATCCCATACAATGCATCTCGGTCGTATGCTTCCACTTTGTTGGAGAACAAGTGATTGGCACGTTCCTTGATGGCTATGCGAAGTTGAGTATATAGGCTGCAGGGAATGGAAGTGTCAGCGATGTAGCGTATTTCCTTGAACCATCGCCACCATGTAGAAGAAAATCCAAGTCTCTGTTGAAGAAATATCGGAATGGAATCCTCGGTTCATCTAGTTGGCCAAGTGTTGGTAGAGTTTTGACGGTCGGTGTAGTATGGAGGGTTGTCCCGTTTGGTGAAGTCGATGTTTGCTTCGGGTTGAGCCAATCCATGTTGTTAGACATAGCTCGAGCAATGTTTTCAAGGTGATATTAGACCTCGATGGCACTTTCTGAGCTATCTTTCCATAGTTGAAAAGCTTCATTCTTGATTCACCTCAACTCGGATTTCGTCATCTTCTTCACATGGAAATTTTCTTGCAAAATCTTAGCATGCTCCAATGTATTACCGTCTACGGATCTTGACCTTCAGCAGGGTAGGGAATTGAGTTAACAAGTGTAGAGAACCATTCAAATTCCTCTGTTTTATCATCATCTAGCCATGATACGACGTCCGGTCGTCTTCTTCTTCTTTTTCGAAGGCCTAGATGATGATTCTGGTTTCTTTACTTGTTTGGGAGAGGTGGGTTGTTGTAGGGGCTCACGGACTTCCTCATCGTCACCACCCGTATACTCAAAGTGATCACCGGTTTTCTGAGTCAGGGGTGGTAATTCAGAAGAATCCTGAGGTTTTTCAGTAGAAGAACGAGGAGGAGACCTTTGTTGAGCAGGAGTTCGTTGAGGAGGGTTGCATAGGAAGATTCACCGGTGCCCGGCGTTTAGGTGCAAAGTCCTTATCCATCATCGTCATCTCTTGGTCGTTTTAGGTTGATCGGTGACTCCTTTCATGATGATCACGAGTTGAAAGTCAAGTAGACCGAAAAATTTAGCTTCATCCAGTAAAAGTTCCAGGCGCTTTGACATTTGCATCACGGTTTAGCGAGTAACTTCAGTTGAGAGATCGGCTTCTTTGGCCATTATATGTTTAACCAATGCGGACGATGTTTGGAGTGAGTTGTCGGAAAATACTTCTCTAGTCACACCGGGGATTAATGTGAGAAGAAACTTGTGAGTATATTCTCTTGCCGTCTTCTCCAATTCCTTTGTGACTTTAGGAACGATATCCAGAAGGTACTTTTGAGTGTAGCCTTCAATCATGTTGTTCAGTTCCTCTTGACGATGATTTTTCATGAATTCCTGAATAAACTTCCTTTCTCCTTGCATCTTTTCATTCTCGTCATACAGATCTTTGTATGTGATCAAAAAGAAATTCAACTTCTTGTTGAGCACGCCTTTCTTTCGACTTGTTTGACGATTCACAATTCTTTTATGAGTATGAGAAATCCAAGATCGAGGTGGCTTCTTCACTGATTTGGATGTTGATTTGGTTGATTTCTTTGATGGTGGTGGTGAAGAATGAGAAGGCGAACTGATGATGATGAGATGTGAGGAGACTCGGGTCCTTTGGTGGCTCGAGGTTTCTTCCTTTGATCGTGCAGGACTATCTAGAAGAAACGTATCATAGTCAACATCTTCTTCAGTCCGACTTAGCTTGATCATCGCTTTGGCTTTGCCGCAGCTTCTTCATCGGCTTTTACCTTCTCGGATTTTCGATTCTCGGTTCTTCAAATCATACTCAAGAGTGTCTTCAACACGCTTTTCTTGTTGTACCAAAGTGGTGGCACCGGATCCCTTATCGGTTGATTAACGCATCGGGACCTGGTGAAGGTTGAGCTCTACCACTTGACCCTCGGGGCCACCCATTTGTTCTTGAGCAAATTGTTGTGCAACATGTTGAAGTCGAATGAATTTGAACTTCTTCTGTATGATTTATCCAGTTGCTCTTCATCACTTTCTGAGCTTTCATCATATGGCACAAGTACAGTAGTCTTTCCTTTGCCATGTTCAGCTATTGGACTAGGAGGTTTAGTGGCCTTGATGGAGTGTCATCCTTTGCGGTTGAGTAGTGGACCTCCTCGTCGATTGTGTATCTTGAGCTTTCGCCCATTAGCTTTCTTTGTGGTTCGGTGTAGGAATAGGGCAGCTTAGAGGAACTTTCTTCTTTGGAGTAGGTTTCCTCTTGGGACCTTCCTTTGACTTTCTGTGCTTCTTGCACTTCCGGCACTTCCTCTTCGGTTCTCCGAGTAGGAGTTCGAAGGCTTTTCATCGAGATGACCAACTTTGCCTTCGCATCGCTACTTGATACTTTTTGTATGTTGCAAGCTTTTGATTTCATTTGTCGAAGGTGATCAGCAAAGACGGCACCTTTTCTTTGTTGGCGATTCCTTGATTCTGACCGATAGGGTAGGCTAAGTCAACATATCGTGATTGTCGGGTCATTGAGTCTCGTGGAATATCGGGATGAAGTCCAAGTGCTCTCTGGATCAAAACTTTGTGTATCGACATAGGGAATCTTTGAGCCAAGCTTTTTGTGAAATGACATCATGTCATCCCATATCAGTGCTTCGATTTCAATGTCATTCATATTGATCAATGACCGAAGATTTGCAGCCCATGAGCTTGGGATGCTCATAGCCACTGTCACGAATAGAGACAGACTTAGTGATGATGATGTAGAGGGTTCTCCACGGTTGAGGAATGTTCTTAAGCTCCACGTGAGAATGCTTTTTAATATTCCTCGACGCTTCATCATAGCCAATATCAAGTAGAAATTGCGAATTGTCTCTTCAAGAGGTGTGGCAAAGAAGTCGGTTGGCATGATGTCCGGAATGATAAGTACAGCCGTAAGTGCAGGAGTGATAGTGACTTGTTTGTGATTAAGTGTCACCGCACTTTGACCTTGATTCTGCATAGAATTCGGAATTGTTGAATGTAGATTTCGAAGCGTAGCGAGTGTGAGAGCATGTTTGGTAGGGATGATTCCTTAGAATATCCACAGCAATGAGACAAGAAGATTCTGAGCATGTGAGGGTGTCAAAATCAACCCTAAGGTTGTTCTTTCCAATCTTTCTCGGATAGCCATTTGGGAAGATATCAGCAATAGTGAGAACCTCTGGTGCATCCACGTTCATTTGTGCAGCCATGTCGTGATCTGAAATAACATTAGCCAAAAGAACCAACATATCGAAAGACATAATGTTAGTCAATAGACGGTCTTTATTGTCTAATTATTGAATGTACAGTGTTAATGATTGTTACGAGTCCTAAGTCACTTGTTTGTCCAATTGTCCAATGACGTCGTGAAATGTTTCGTGAGTTAGTTAACTTTAGGTTTTAAAGTTTATGTTATCACTTATTGTTCACAACATATCAAACGTTTAAGTTTATTAGTGACATTATTGGATTTGTGACGTTATGATTAGTTTATTAACAAGTTTGTACACGTAACAATTCAAAATGAAGGTCAATCAAGGCTTAAGCGTAGATTTGGCAAAGTTAAGCGTAAACAGTAGAGATATACGCGTAGGCTAAAGCTTATGCGTAGGATCCTAACTACGCGTAGAAATGTTACACGTAGGAAAAGGGGACCTTATGCGTAGAGCTTACGCGTAGGCGATATATACTTACGCCGTAAGGCTTACTCGTAAGAGTAGACCTTATCGCGTAGAGGTCATCGCTTTTACGCATATCCTTCCGGGGATAATCGCAGTAGTCCCATTGTAGAACCTTATGCGTAGTAGTTACGCGTAGGATTTCTCTTACGCATAACCGACTACGCGTAAGGTAGTCCTTATGCGTAGAATAACAATCAACCTTGATTCTGAATTTTATGCGTAACAAGCCTGAAATAAAACCATCATATCATCAACATTAACACATAAATTCATTTTAACAACAAATCATGGCATGAGCACTTGTTAATCAGTTACGCGTAGAAAGTCATACGCGTAGGTCAAAACCCTAGAGTTTAAGAATTACGCGTATGAAATCTAGCCATAGGATTTGCACCAAAGTTATTCTGGTATATCTAAGATGTTATGAGAGTGTATTGACCAAGTTTTAACACCTAGTTTGCAGTGAATCAAAAGTACCCAAACTCAAGAACATTAAACCCTAATTTCTAATTCTTAATCAATTAGAGTTTCTGGGTTGTTTTAAAGCCTAGATATCATTAGTTCATTATGATAACAACATCACACAACAATCTTTTTGACAAAAACATTCACATTTGAAAATACCCAAAACCACGCATAAACCCTAATTTTCAAACTCATTCAATTCGTGAATCTGGGTTCGTTTTGAGGATAGAAAAAGTATCATTGATGTTATTAAAACATTTTGACACTATCTTTTTAGCCACAAACACATAAACAAGATTATGTGTTCATACGCATACGCGTAGAACACAAAATCGACCATAGGTTAATATCTAACCGTTAACATTTAAAAATATTTAAAACCATTGTTTGTAATCTTGTTAGGAACACATAAACACTTACAAATTGAAGATCCAAACACGGATTTGATGAACGAATTTTAGGCGTAGGATTAGTTTGATGATAATAAATGTGAGTTGTAAGTTAGGTGGAGGTGTATTTTATTAAAATGACTTTTAACATTTTGACAGCTTTTGGTCCCTCCACCTTTTCCTTTTTCATACAAAGCCATTTAACTTCCATTTTGGTTACCAAACAAAGATTTTAAGAAAGAAACTTGACGACACTCCCCTCGACTTAAGAAAATAATGAAAGGTTATAAATTTTAGTCCGAGGAGTGTCATTGAACCAAAAAATTTACCACCATGATAAAAGAAACAACCGGGATATGATAACATGCAAGTACACAGATGTTTTGAAGCAAGTTAGTATTAATTTTCTCCCCTCAACACTTGATCGGAAAAATACTTAATTTTGAAAGATTATAGTGTTGATGGAAGAAATGTACTTGCCATGTTGAAAGAAAATTAGATTAGAAGAATATTTTTGTTGTTTTATCATGTTTTATATTTTTGTATTTTGTTTTTGAAAAATATTTACAAAAGAGATTTTGGTGTTTGATGTGTTTTAAGACTTGTTTTAGGAGTTCATCCAATTCCTCTTGAGTCAAACACCTCATACCAATCCGGTGGACCAACTCATTAAACCTAGGGGAAGGCAAGGCTTTGGTGAGAAGATCTGCCAATTGGTATTCGTACTCCACAAAATATAATTCAACTACCACTGCTCCACGTGGTCCTTGATGAAATGATATGAAGATCGATGTGCTTTGATTTCAATCTTGGCGAAGAAGTTGCATGAGATCGCAATGGCACTCCGATTGTCGTAGTACATCGGGATTCTCAAATACGTAACCATAGTCTTTGAGTTGTGTTCTCATCCAGATGACTTGAGCACAACACGTAGACATGGCTACATATTACGCTTCGGTTGATGGAGTGATGTACAATCCTGCTTCTTTGATTGCCATGACACGCGGTTTATCACCAAGAAATTGTAAAGCTCCGAAGTGCTTTTCCGTGAGTCTAAGCATCTGCGTGGTCACGTCGAAAAAGCGATTAGTTCAAAACCGAATCCTTCGGATACGGATCCCCAAGTTAATGGTTCCCTTTATGTATCGGAGGATTCTTTTAGCCTTAAAGAGGTGGGTTTCAGCTTGGTCGCGACCGATAGCGGGAGCATAGATAAACGGCAAAGACAATATCAGTCTCGCTAGTGTTAGATACATGAGAGACCCAATAATACTACGGTTTTTTGTAGGGTCCACCAATTTCCCATGTAAATCAGCGTCTAGCTTCTTGGTATGAGCCATTGGTGTGGCATAGGTGTCACATGTTTTCATTCCAAATTTGTTTAACAATTCAAGGGCATATTTGGACTGACTCAAGAAAATACCACGGGGTGATTGATGAACTTGTGGTCCTAGAAAGAACGTGAGTTCACCCATCATGGACATTTCAAAATTTTTCTTCATTAGTTTTGCAAAAGCGATTGAAAACTTTTTATGTGTAGACCCAAAATGATGTCATCCACGTAAATTTGAACAATTAAGATATGTGCCCGTGATATTGTATAAAAAGAGTTGGGTCAACCGAACCTTTGGTGAAATTATTAGCAATGAGGAAAGATGATAGCTTATCGTACCATGCCCGAGGGCTTGTTTGAGACCATAAAGAGCTTTGTTCAGTTTGTAGACATGGTTCGGAAGCTCGGGATCAACGAATCCATCCGGTTGGTGACATAAACCGTTTCTTTAAGTTGTCCATTGAGAAACGCAGTTTTGACATCCATCTGAAAGACCGTCATATTCATATGAGCTGCGAACGCTAGAAATATCCGAACAGCCTCAAGACGAGCAACCGAGCAAAAGATTCTTCAAAGTCTATTCCCTCTTCCTGACGATAACCCTTAGCAACTAGACGTGCTTGTTTCGGATAACATTCCTTCAAAGATCCAATTTGTTTTTCCAAATCCATTTGAGACCAATGACGTAGACCCCCGTTGGTCTTTCAACCAGTTCCCATACTTCAAGACGTTTGAATTGGTTGAGTTCTTCTTGCATGGATTCAATCCACTTGTCTTTTGTCATTGCGTCTTTGATGTTTTTAGGTTCAGATTGGCAGACGGTGAGTGCATAAATGCAATGTTCACCATCTGAGTGAAGACGTTGTCTCGGAACGACTGGTTGATTCGGGTTGCCAATAATGTTTTCCAGAGGATGGTCTTTTGTCCATCTATGTGTGGAGGGTTGATGTTGGTATACATTGTGCGATTCTGAGGATTCAAATGGTTTGTTGAAGATTCCGCGACATCCGGTGTAGCAAATCTCATTAGCAAACGGGTTAAATAATGCATTTGGATCAAAATCTACAGGTGGGGGTACTTCATTCGAATATCATCACCATTCATCATTGTTGGAAGCGGTTTGTTCAACTGCTGTGTTGGAGTCAATTGGTGGTGCTTCTTCAACCGTAGTTGTTGTAGCGTGTGTATCGGTATAAGAGTATTATCGTGTTGAGCGGCGGAAACATGGATACACCGAGCACGTTCATCAATATCGCCACCGAACGAGGAGCAAATAACCTTTCCATTTGTTGACGAGTGAGTGGGGGCTTTGTTCACCGGTGATGATGGGGTTTGAGGGAAGTTTAAGCGGTTGTGACCGGTTCTAAGTTGTTATACTCGAAGCCATTTCCGTAAGTTCATCAAAATGAGCATGAATCGTTTCCATCACCTGTTTTGTACGACGATTCCAGATTCGGAAAACTTTTGAATTATCACAAGATCCTATAAAGACTCCAATGTCAGCTTTGGCTTTGAGCTTTCCAAAGTCATCACGATCATTATTCCGATAGCAAAGAGATCCAAATACATGAAAGTGTTTTAGATTCGGTTTTCTGTTATGGACAAGCTCGAAAGGTGTTTTGTTGTGGCGTTTTGTAATCATAGAACGATTATGAGTATAGCATGCAAGAGATACGCCCATAAGTAATCTGGAAGTTTAGCATTGATTAACATTGTTCTTGCAGCTTCCACTAACGTTTGGTTTCGTCTTTCAACAACTCCGTTTTGTTCTGGTGTACGTGCAATAGATGTTTGATGTTGAATTCCCACTTTCTCATAAAATTCACGAAGAGTTTGGTTAACAAATTCAGTTCCTTTATCCTGCTCGATTAGCGGACGGTGTTTCAAGTGAACTTGTATTTTCGTGAGAAAGGTGATGATCATCTGTGGAGCTTGATCTTTGCTTCCAAGAAAGTAGACCCAAGTCCATCGTGAATAGTCATCAACAATTACTAAGATGTAGCGTTTGCCATTGATCGCTTGCACGCCGATCGGGCCACACAAATCCATGTGAAGAAGATGAAGCACATGCCGAGAGTTGTGTTCCACCTTTGAAGGAAAATGAGCACGAGTGCTTTTTCCTTGTTCACAAGCCTGAGCAAAGGTGATCTTTTGAATACCGGAATCGTGGGAGTCCTTCAACTAGTTTGTGTCGAGCAAGGTTGGTGATGGTTTGAAAGTTAAAATGTGAGAGACGACTCGCGTGCCATAGCCGTGGATTTTGTTGATGTTGCCTTTGAAAGTAAGCAGATGGGAGATGAAGCAACCATGTCTTGCATAGAGATAGTGTTAAGACTAGAATTACGCAGCCGCATATAAGGTCATTTCCTTGTAGATCACTAATGAAACAAGTTTTCTCCCGGAAAGCAACCTCCAAATCTCCATCACAAAACTGACCTACTCAAAACAGATTATGACCGAGGCCTTCCACATAGTAAACCCCGCTAATTTCGATGTTCCCATTGACATAGTCTCCAGAGCCCATGATAGGCTGCGAAGTGATCATTCCCTAACCTCGACATGCCAATGAACTTTGCAATAAAGTTTGATAACAGCTTTAAGGTTTCTGTCATGTGTCGGGAACATCCGCTATCAACAATCCGAGAATGATTCAGATCACCGTACACAATACGCATCACGGATGGAATAGAAGTAGATGTGGAACCCGAAATGTTAGAGGGTTCCGGAGCAATTATAGTAGATATACACACATCAATAGCTTTAGGTATCCATTTAAATCCTAGTGTGTTATATATCCATTTCTGCCATCTATAACTAGTATTTGCTTTAGTCTTAGTGAATGCACTAGGTGGTACTACATTCCTAGGAGGTGAAACTGAGCTACAGGGACAGCAATGCGTTTCTTAGAATCTAAAGATGGCGGTCTACCAAGCACTGACTTAGAAAGATTAGTGGGCCTAGAGGTATTCCGGTTCTTAGGATTCCTTAAGCGAGAGATGATAGCTTTAGCAACACATTTATCATGACAATCAGAATTCATACTTTTACGACAAAAATCACAAGGTGCATCGGATGAATATCAAAAGTACTTAAAGGTTTAGCATTCGTTACATCACTATTTCTATTACATTTGCCGGACGCAATATCTATAGTGGAAGCAACGTGAGTCTTATTCATAGTCCTAGGGTGTTCTTCTACTTTAGCATTCCTTATTGATCTTTTCTTAGGTCGCAACTTCCTATTCTTCGATTGAGTGCTCCTAGGTTGTGAAGTGCGGACGTTTGGAAAAGACGCAACTATTCCTGTTTCAAGAGAAGGAAGCACGTTAGCAACTTGTGATTTGGAAGTAGGGATTCTAGGTGCATGATTACTAAGTGTTCTTGGGCTATTCTCTTAATGACGGTAGGCGGAAGTTGTTCATACTTTCCTAACATTTCTCTTAACTTGAGGATAGTGTGAATCGATCTTGATTTTCGACCAAATATTTCCAACAAAATGCATAACTTCTTTAGTGTGTGCAAGATAATGATCAAGTTCATTTGATGCTTCATCACGAGTCTTTTTGAGTAAATCAAATATGACACCATATTCCTTTTAACTTTTACAAGTTCTTGTTCATATTTTGAGATTTGACACTTAAAAGACACGTTTTGATCATCCAGATGCTCAATTTTAGGATCGAGAAGTTTTGCACGCAATCGGGTGATTTTGTGTTGAAAAGCAAGTTGTTGATCGTGAATATCTTTTTGACACCAATTAAGACGACGTATTGCATTTGAAAGTTCGTTTGACAATCGTTTGTTTTCAACTTTTAAGGACTCGATCTGAAGCACATTATCGGTGTTCTCAACATTTACCACAGAATCAACAGTATCAGAGATATAATCAAATGCATATGACAAAGAATTCAATAGCACAACATTATGGACATCGCACCGAGATGACATCTTCCAAGAGTCGATCAACATCTTTTCTCAACATTTTCTTTTTACGTTTAGAATTAGAAATAGATGTTTGTTTTCTCAACGACCTTCATCAATCCAAGTTCCTTATGAAAGTCCTTTTCCCAAGACAATGCACAACTTTTCAAATTTTTAACATTTGGTAAAAGATTTTTCTAAAAGATGTCTCTTTGTTCTCGCCAGAGGCGATTGAAAGTGTTGAACTTTGATTTCGAATGATATTCTATCTCATGTTGTAAAGTTTTGAGGTCAGCCATGAAAATGTCAAAATATCTTAGAATTTTTCGATTTTCGTGTTTTGAGTTTACTTCACTGATGGAAGGTAAAGGACCATAAGTTTGTGCATAATCTGGTTGGGATTAACATTAGAAGACTCAGGTGTTTTGATGATAATCCTTGGTGTGTTAGAAGAACTCCTGGTGTGACGAAAGTGACCGCTTTTGAATAGTTAAAAGGTTTGTTGTAAACAACTTTTTCTAATTTTGATCGACTCTCGTCTTCTGCATCTAATTCCTCTTGACGATGAGATTTAACAACACTCATAAAGTAATTATCAATTTTATATTCGCACCGAAACTTCGGATTTGGTTTGAATGCTTTGGTTTGTAATCGCAAGATTCGGTCCATATCCATTTGGATTTGGTTTTAAAGTAAACTTTTCAATAGCTATGACCGACTCGCCATGTTTGTAAACAACAGCTTTAAACTCTTTAAGTTTGTTTTGCAAGCCGATGATTTCTTCAAGATGATCATCTATTCGCTTCGTTGAATGCTTTTTGTATGCAGAGAACTGTTTTTGACAAGTTAACAACTCGGCCTTAGCTTTTTGATTTTCCAAGGTGAGAGCGTTAATTTGCTTTTTATGTTCATGTTTCAGTTGTTCTATTTCTGACAACAAAGCATTCTTCGGCGGCTAGATCAATGACTGCCTCTCTAAATATTTTTCGTTTTGATGAGATTTGGCAAAGGTCGCTTCAAAACCTTTTTCACGCTTTTCTTGAGTTTTGAAAAAGTTGAGTTGCTTTTGTAAACATTCAAAATCCTTGGTTAACAATGCATTTTTGCTTTTCAAGTCCTGATTAATGCACGACATTCTTCCACTATGGTTTGTTGGTCTTGTATTAAACGAGCAAAATCCGGATGAGGCAAAAGTTCGGCGTGTTCAACGTGAGTCTCAACATGATCATTACTTGAGATCCTCAAGTATAACCACGGAGTCAATTTGATTATCAAGGGAAACCGTTTGGTCATCTTGATCGTCAAATATAACTACGGGTCTAGTTGAAAATCGTCGGAATGAGATGTGGACGACTCATTTTGAACATTCGAGCTTTCCGGATTCGATGTTGGCGGAGATATAGATCGAGAGATGAATATGGTTTGTTCGGTACCGAGACAAGCCATCGCTGTCATACACGGGCCTCGTGTCACTCATGTGTAACTCATGCATATTAGCCATCAACATAATTGCATTGGCACGCAAGTCCTCCATATCATCATCCGAAGTGCATTTGCCATAAAGCTCGTTCTTTGTGCGTGAGAGTTCCACCAGCTTCATCCTTAAGAGCCAAAGAAGAGCCTCTTTGAAATAAGCATTGCCCCTAGTCCTTGGCTTTGGGCATGCATTAGCCAGGTGTCCCTTCTCATTGCGGCTTGTAGCATCGAAGACCATTCAACCCATTCTGAGCATTTTCCTGTTCCACCACTTGAGCTCTGTTGTTATTCCTACCCATAGCATTAAACCCTTGACCACCTCCCATTTGACGACCATAACCACGATTCTGAACTTCAACGTGTCCATTGTTCACAAATACCGATTCCTTGTATTAGATGAGGAACGAATACGATTGTTGGATTTGTTGGTATAACGGCTAAAAGCATTAGCAATCATAACAAATCCTTGTTGCAATGCTTTGAACGGATCGGATTCCTCATTAGTTTGACTATGAAGTGCTTGATCATTGTTGTTGTTGTATGGAACCAATTGATTTTGTTGAGGTTGCTGTGATTGATCGTTTGGTGGGTTTGAAGCGCTTGGTTGAGTTGCCTTTGGTTGAGGAGAATAATTTTGTTGAGCATATAAGGCAAGTTGTTGATTTTCCGGATGTGGTGGAGCAATTTGAGCACGGAGAATCCTTTCCCTATCAACTTCCTTTTCATGAGGCTTCAAGTAATCGTACAACAATCCGTAGGTAAACTGATGCATGTTCTTTCGCTTGACGGAGAAAAATGACATACTTCTCCCATTCAGGACCAAGACTACTCAGGAACTTAGTATTCACCGCAATTCTTGGCATGATGATGTTGTGTTTATCCAAATCATTGATGATGTCCGAAAATCTATGATGATAGGACTCTAGTGTCTCTCCGTGTTCAATCATGAAGTGTTCATAAGCCAAGTAAATTTTGGATTCCAAATCCTCGATTGAGTACGATCCTTCCATAAGAAGACGAATATGATCCCACATTTTCTTTGCCGTCTTTTGAGCATCAACACTACGAAGAATTGGGTTTGGTAATCCTAAGAGGATATATTCCATTGCAAGCTCATATGCTTCATAGTGTAGAAGTTCTTGAGGATTCAAGTCTGCAAAAGTAGCAATGTTTGTTTGTTCATCTCTTGGTGGAATAGCATTTGGATCTCCCGGTACAATGACAGTAGGCATCTCAAATGGACCTTCCAAGATAACCTTCTTTAAGAACTTTCCATGTGGCTTCTTTAGATCACAAAACCTAAAGAACCTTATCACCCATTGATCGTAGTTTCTGGAGTGAGCATTGGAGGTCTATCAAGTGATCCAGCCTCATGAATTGATTGTTGGCCGCTTAAAGCTTCACACATCTTTGCAAACCAAGTGGGTTCCTTCATAGTGTTCCTTGATGGATGTTGATTGAAATCGTTTGTGTAGGGTTGAACTTGAAGACTTGGTGGTGTTTGAACCATTTGTGGTTGAGGAATTGCTCCAAGTTGTGGAGTATGTTGTTGATTAAATTGTTGTTGATAAATTGCTTGTTGTTGATTCCATTGTTGATGTTGTGGACTTAGTTGTTGTTGTCGTTGAGGATAAGTGTAAGGGAAATAGTTAGAGTATGGTGGTTGTGACATGTTGAAAACTTGTGTTGGTAAAAATGGATCTTTGTAGTCGAATGAACCTTTGTTGATGAAGTGTCCTTAGGCGTAGAAATCACAATAGCCAAGTAGCACTTATGCGTAAAAACACCAAAGTTACGCGTAACAATAAGGAGTTACGCGTAGATTTAGCTTACGTGTAAGTAGGAAAAAAACTCTAAAGTTATGCGTAGACAAAAGTTAGCGAGAAAGTTAGGCGTAGGATTATCTTATGCGTAAGACTAGGCTTAGGCGTAAGATAAATCTTATGCGTAGGATTTCTACTCGTAAGCTTATGCTTATGCGTAAGTTTAGGTTTTTGCTCAAATGATCTTTTACACTATCACAGTGCAAAAGATATCCAAAGTCGACGTATTTTCGGACTTATCCAAGTAAGAAAACACGGAGTAAACCACGAAAATGAAGATCAAACCAAGGATAAAGTTACGCGTAAGATTAGGGTTTTGATACGCGTAATCTTACTCGTAAAAATGATTTTGCCCAAATTTGTTTCTAAACCAGATTTTTGTTATGGAATAGCTTTAATAGTACCAAAATAACACACAAGTGTGAACCTTGATGAACCAAAACGGCTAAACGGGTTACGCGTAGAACTTCACCCACGAACAAAAACAAGCGTAAAAACTTAGATCCACACGTAAAGGTTGAAACTTTTTGCCAAAAACAAGTATTTTAACACCTTAAAACGTTGAAAGTACAAGAATCTTGGATTAAAAAGTGTAAAAAACAAGTTTTTAAGCGAACCAAAGAGTACGTCTTCTTTACGCGTAAGACCAAAAACCGAAAACTTCAAAACAAAAGTGTTCACCCAACTATTTGGCGATTGATACCACTTTTAGGTCACTAGTTTTACAAACACAAGCTTATAAGAAAGAGATAAGGCGATTGAACAAGTAAAACCCACACACACACACGATGTAGAGCACGGTTAGGCGTAGGTATGTGAAATAGAGAATAACTTGAACAACCAACCTTCAAATGAAGGTTTACATAAGGTATTTATAGGAGGAAAGCTAGGGCAACACTCCTAGTTTCCATCCTTTCCTTAATGGACTAAGGCCTAGGCTTATGGGCCTTCTACATAAGCCTAAGGCTAATTGCAAACATAAAGGCCATAATAAAGCTAACTATTACATATTAATTACAAACACTTGATTATGGTTTAGGAGTGATTCCAACATCTGCTTTCGTGCTCAGGTGTCTCCACGTCTTTCTCCAACATGCTCACATGCTCTTTGACGTTCGATTTCAGTTTTTATGTAGTTCTCTTAGTCTTTAAACTTTGTAGATTCTTTGTCTTTGAAGAAGAATCATTCTGACTTTTTTGTTGCCTTTCGAGAGAACTTCAATTACTGTTGTTGGTATGAGCATGTGGAGAATCAGCACAATCATCTCCCAGGAGCATCCATAAGAAGTAAACATAAGAATGGTTAGTGATAAACACCAATCGATTACTATGGTCGTTTCTTAAAGAATTGACCACTACGATTGTTCTTCTGATGAATGTCTTGATTCCATTCACCTTGGTCGGGTGAATCAGCCGTCCAAATCCCATAAGAGGCAGTTGGCATTACATTGAACAAGTTCAAGTAATGACCCACATCTTCAGGACTCGATTCTTGAAAGGAATCTCCTTAGCGGGATTTCCAGAACTTACAAGTTCGAACTTCGAGAGTGTTAACAACATAGTGTGAAAACACATCTCTAATTCTAGCAAAGGCGTTCTGAACTGGAGTCCCTCAAGTAGGATAACACGATGTACCAAAGCACACCTACAGTTCGTGAGTCAGCGAGGTACACCAAGCATCACCGATGATGAGACCGTTTAAGACAACACTAAGCGTAACCACGAGGAGTTACCAAAGTGACCGCTGTGGTGTTTGATGTTGAACCTGGCAGGAGTTTCCATTCAATCATTGAGGATCATAATTGTGAACCTCTCATAAATGTTCTCAACAGATTGCTAAGATCTGTGAAGGACTCGATAATGTTATCACTTGCGTCCTTAATGTTGAACGACAAGTGATGAAATGTCAAGTGTTCCTAAAAGATATTTTGTTGAATCTCGTGGCTCTAGACTCAATAGGGCGCTTTGGTTTTCCTAAGCGGAGACTAGGGAGAGGGTCTCCTTCTTCAATACCAGCAATATCTAAGAGAGAGCCGATAGTTTACGCAGGGTTCCTTGTGAGAATGAAACAAGCTTCTGTTGAGAGAAACATGAGTGGCTAAGAAGGTTTAGTGCATGCGTCCCTGGGTCCATGACGACTTTAATCTTCAATACCGGTGTCATCTAGTGACAACCAGTAGCATATGTATTGAACCCGGTGTCTGCCCTAAGTTGAATAATTTGGAGGGCTATTTCTTTTCACCCTTTTCTTTACTTTTCTTTTTAATTCTTCAACTCCTTCTTTCTCCGATTCTCATTTTCTCCTTTTTATAATCATACCTAAGGACTTCTAAATTCTAACTATTTGGTGGTGTCCTTGGGTAGATCCCTCCGGCTCAGGCGGATCATAGGACGGTTATTCCTAACCTTAGTCACCTTATAACTCCATGACTATCCGAAGTTGCCATAAAACCATTTTTCTCGAAAATCTCTTAAAGTGTTTATGAGTGAAAACATTTTGTAACACTTCGAGAGTTTTGTATTTTCAGAAGTACTCCCCCTCCACATGTGCTTAAGCATTTTGACAGAAATCTGCACAGTGAGGGCAGAGCTTGCACTTTTGAATTGATCGACTCAAGATAGACAATTCCTCGCGAGACGCGGTTACGTTGTATAGTTAAAGAGTTGCAATGTCAGCTTTTAGGTGACAACTAGCTCTAATTACTACCTTGAAGGTGTGGACAAACCTCGAAAGGTTGTCAAACCCGTCAAAATTCATGTTTATCAGGAGTTTCTCGAAAAGGTACAATCTACTCGGATAAGTCTTGGAAGACAAATATTTTCGATGTATGACAGTTCAGATCTCGTCAATTCATGGGTTAAGTCTTAGCACACGAATATTCCATCATATTTACAATATATTTGTATCACACAATTTTTCTCCCCCTAAAAAATGGCATATAAATGTTATTTTTGATGAAATTTTGATATCGAATATGTCAATTTCGAGTTTTGTGGGAAGATTTCCACGAAGAACATTTTGGGAACAAATATTTTTAGCAAATACTCCCCCTCAACAAGTAATATTAACTTTTGAGGTTTTGAAATCACAAGGGGAAGTACTTGTTCATTTGAGCAAAACTTTGAAAAATGAAAGTTTCGATAAGTTTTACTCAAAAGTAAGAAGCTTTCACTCCTTTTATAAGGATTGTGGCACTGATGCGTACCACAGGGTCCTTTCATTACAAGTACGGGTTGTACGCTATTGTATGTGCACAAACCATAGTCAAATATACAGATCAAATCATCCAACTATCAATCAAAGAAATAATTAAGGAGTACCAGGCAATCCTTCAATGACACCAGGAGTTGTCTCTTGTCATTGATAACCCGTAAGAGTGAAGCTCTCTCTTCCACCCACAAAGCTTTCTAGCCTCTGCATCTGATCCCGATGAAACAGCCTTTCATCTATCCTCTTGATAATCTTCTTAACATCCCTATTATCTTTAGAATTCCACCGCTTCTTCAACCCAATGCCTTCATGAATCTCCTTTAAGCGATACGCTAACCCATCTCGAACCTTCTTCAGAGTGTGATCACAAAACTTGTGAAGCTCATTGTACGCCATGAAACAGTTGTGGTGACGTTCACTGCGGTAAACAACTCCAAATGTTGGTTTCTTCATAATGGTGTACTGAGAGAGTCGGTTGATGTTTGGAAAGTGTAGCAGCGGTTTGGTGAGATTGACTTGTTTCTGGTATGATTCCACGGCTAGTTGAAGATCTTCAACACGTTCTTAGATCACTTTGCTTCTAATGAATATCAACAAAGACGTGATGTACTGGATCTGAATGTTGGTGGAGAAATGTCTCATCCTACCTTGTACCTTACCAAGATACATGTCTTCAATGTCGTTGAGTGACAATCTCGAAAAATCAGCTTCTGTAAAATCATATTCTTGTTCATCTTGGCATTTGACGTTGATTTTCTCCAGGAATGAGTAACCCCACTTTGTAGCCTGACTAACATTCATAATAGCAATGGTCCGTTTGTCACTGTACACCTCTTTGTTTGATTTGAGAACCTGGCAGCTTCTGTAGTATAGTCTTCTTTGTTCAGGCCAATGATGAATGCCATATTGTGCATCGAGATCATTTTTCCACATTATCGACAAACATTCTTGTGGCTTCTTCCTCGATGGCAACATTATTGGAGAAGACGGCTGCCGGGATGTTAAAGGTGAGTGACGTAGTGTATTTCTTGCTTACATCGCTACCGTGTTGAAGAAATTCCAGGTCGTTGTTGTAGAAGTATTGGTATGGAATCCTTGGTTGATCAGGTCGACCAATGGTTGGTAGTGGCTTGGTCCAGTCAGTGAAGTATGGAGTCTTATCTGGTCTTGTGAAGTCGATGTTAGATTCAGGGTTGAGCCAATCAATGTTGTCGGACAGAGCTCGTGCGATGTTGTCGAGATGATATTCGACTTCAATAGCACTATCGGAGCTGTCCTTAAGCGGTTGAAATGCATCATTCTTGATTCGGTGTAACCCACCTTTCATCATCTTCATCACTTTAAACTTTTCATGAATAATCTTGACATGCTCCATGGTTCGACCATCTACCGGTTCTTGGCCTTCCGGTAATTGAGGGGTGACATCAACAAGCTTGGAGAACCAGTCGTATTCTTCAGTGTCATCTTCATCCAACCAAGATACAACTGTGGTAGAATTTTTCTTCTGTGGCTTGGAGGATGATGTTGGTTGGTGCTTGGTTGATGGTGTTGATGAGGGCGGTTGTTGGGGCTCTGGAATCTCTTCGTCATCACCACCGGTGTATTGGAAATGGTCACCAGTTTTCTCCTTTGGTGGTGGAGACTCAGAGTCCTAAGGTTTATCATGAGCGGGAGGTCATTATGAAGAGCTTGTGGTGGTGGTGGTCCTTGGGGGTGGTGGAGGCATAGATGAGGATTCGCCAGTTTTCTTTTGACGTTTAGGCTCAGAAACCTTGTCCGCATCATCGTCGTCTCTTGGTCTCTTTTCTTGACCAGCTCCTTCCTTGCAGGTTTGCTTTACTTGATATGCAAGTAATGCTTCAAAAAGTTTTGATTCATCAGAATTGAACGTTCCAGATCGGGAAGACATTTGCATAATCATTTTTGAAATCAAATCTTCTTCAGTGACAACAGGAGGTGGAACTGGTCGGATTTGCATCATTGTTTGTGTTGTTGAAAGTGTATGCTTGACCAATGACATCAGATATGGGTAGAGTTGTCTTGCAAACATTTCTCTTGTGACTCCAGGGACGGTGTCGAGAAGGAACTTATGAGTGTAGTCCCTAATCGTCTTGTCCATCTCACCCTGAATATCTAGGTTGAGGAATTCCTGGATCTGGTCTCTTTCCTCCGAGAACTCGTTCATCACATTTTGAAGTAAATTTACTATGTCGGTAAGCTGATTCAATTTCTTGTTGACCACGTTTCGTTTCCTTGCTTGCCTGACAATCTTCAAAATCTTGGTCTTGGCACGTGATGCCCAAGTGTTGGTGGATTTCTTGACTGATCGGGATGATGATTTGGTGGTAGTATCTTTGGATGGTGGTGGTGATGAATGAGATGATGAATCAGATGAGGATGAGTCATGAGATGGCTCTGGGTCTTTTGGTGGCTCTAAAGTTCCTTCAGGGTTGTGTTCAGGATTATCTTGAAGATAATTATCAGCTTCTTCTTGAGCTTTAGCTTTTTCTTCAGCCTTTTTCCTAGCCTCTTCTTCAGCTCTTTCCTTAGCTGCTTGGTCAATGTCTTCAGATTTTATCTTTTCATTCTTCTCTTTTTCCTCTTCTTCAAAATCAAACATGATTTCATCCTCTTGCTGCTGTTGCTCTGTTGATTCCTTAGTGGTGGTACCAGTTCCCTTATCGGGTTGATTAACCGCATCAAGAACTGGTGTGGTTAGTGCACCACCACCGGAAATCTCCAGGGCTCTGGTTTGTTGACGATTAAATTCAGTAGCAGTATGTTGTAACCTTAGCTGCTTGAGAGTCTTGTGGTAATCTCTCTCTTCATCATGTGGTTCATCATCAGAACTTGCTTCTTCTTCCTCATCAACTGGAGTCTTTCCCTTGTCTGCTTTGGGACTGGGTGGTTGGTCATCGGACCTCAGCGAGGTTGTTTCATCAGTAGTAGATTCAGAGTAGCGAACCACCTCATCAGACTCAGTATCCTCAGAGTCTTCGTCCTCTAGCTTAAGTGCCAATTTAGGATTAGGAATGGCACCCTTAGATGGGACTTTTATTTTGCGAGGAGGAATCCTCTTAGGATATTTGAGGGCGCTCCCAGTGCTTTCAACGCTGTCAGTGCTGCCTGACCTTCGTGTCTTCTTGACTGGAACGGCAGAAGTCTTTTCATCAATAAACCCTACTTTGCCTTTGCTTACAGCTTTAAGGTATCGACGATACGATGGTAGACTTTTGATATCATCGGTAAGAAGGAAATCCAGTAGCAATTCACCTTGCTTCTTTGTTGATGAGTCCTCACATCTGACAATGTTTAATGTGGGCTCATACAACACAGAGTGATGGTTGGGGTCATTAAGTCTCAAGGGAATGTCCCGATGTTTCCCGAGAATATTTTGGATCAACAACTTGGTGTATCTGATAAAAGGAACTTTTGTATCGGGCTTCTTGAGATGGGACATCATGTCTTCCCATATCAGACTGGCAAAGTCGATGTGCTGCTTGTTGACCATGGCCTAGAAGGTTTGCAGATGCATAATTTTGGGATGCTCGTGACCGTTGTCTCTTCCAAACACAGACTTGGCGATCATGATATACAATGTTCTCCAAGGTTGAGGAATATTCTTTAGATCTACAGAGGAATGTTTGGTGATAAACCCGGCAGCTTCATCATGTCCAATTTCGATCATGAATTGAATGGTAGCCTCTTCACTTGGAGTTGCCACATAGTCAGCAGCCTCGATAGCTGGTAGAAGAAGAATTGACCGAAGATCTACAACAGTAACTGTGACTTCCTTATCATTAAGGGTCATGGTGACAGCGTCTTGACCATCCACCTTTTTCATTGTGTGCCAAAACTTATGAATGTAGATTTCTGGCACAGTTGCAGAGTTCGTAAGCATGTTGTTGTAGGGATGAGTCTTGAGAATATCCACAGCAATCCTGCATGAAGATTCAGAGCAGGTGAAATTCTCAAAATCGACCTTGAGGTTATTCTTTCCGATCGTCTTGCTGTAATCAGTAGGGAAGATATCTTCCATTGTGAGCTCATTTGGTGCATTGACATTTTCCATGATGACGTCCATATCGTGATCTGAAAGGTATTGAGACAAAAGAACCAACATATCGAAAGACATTATGTTAGTCAAAAGTTGATTTTATTGTCCAATTATTCAATTTGTTATGTTAATGAATGTTACGAGTCCAAAGTCACTTGTTGTCCAATAATCCAAAGTTGTCGTGATAAGTTACGTGAGTATCTTAATTTTTATATTTTAAAGTCCAAATTTTCACTCATTCACACAACAGTTTAATTGTTTTGCTTATTAGTGACATTTTGGTTTTGTGATGTTATGAGTAACTTATTACAAGTTTGTACGCGTAACATTTCATAATTTTAGAAACAATTTTGGCTTAAGCGTAGGATAGTAAGCTTATGTGTAAATAGTGTAACCATACGCGTAGGAATAAGCTTATGCGTAAGAGTCACTCATAGGCGTAAGAGTCACTCATAGGCGTAAGAAATCTTACGTGTAAAAATGAGCACTTAGCATACAGCTTACGCGTAAGTGTAGGTTGGGGACTTACGCGTAAGGTTTACTCGTAAGAGTAAGCCTTATGCGTAGGAGTCCAAGTTTACGCATATCCTTCACAGGATACGCGTAGTCCCATTGTAGAACCTTATGCGTATAAGTTACGCATAAGATTGCTCTTATGCGTAATATCTACGCATAAGGTGATCCTTAAGCGTAAAGGCCATTTTACCCTTGATTCTGAATTGGTACGCGTAAAACCTGAAACAAGTTATTCAGACACTTTCAACATCACATGGTATCATAAGTCAATTCTAGTTACGCGTAGGATAACACTATGCGAAAACTTAAACCCTAGTATTTCAAATCCTACTCGTAAGAAATCAAGCCATGGAAAATCCACCAAATGAATTCTGGGACACCTTAGAGGCAACATGAGTTGATTGCAACAAGTTTTAACATCAAAAACTTCATGAATCAAAAATACCCAAACTAACGAGTAAATAAACCCTAAAGTCTAATTCTGCAATTTTGATGTTTCTGGGTAAGATTCAAAGTTTTTTTTGGCTAATTAACTATGTATCAAACATGTTTCAAACATCTAATTGTTCTTAAACACTCACAATTGAAAAACCCCAATTCTACGCATAAACCCTAATCATTCGAATGTGATTAAAAACAATTTCTGGGTGTATTATTTTGAGGGAAATGAATTAAGAACATGTTTTTAACTATTTTCACACAAACCATAACATCAAAACATCAATTTCCAAGTTCTTTATTTTACGCGTAAGGTTAAGAACACAAAATCACTCTTTTTGGAAAATCTAACCATTGAAATCGTTTAAGGTTAAAAACCTACATTTGTAATCACACAATGAAACTTTTATCACTTACAAATTTGAAGATTGAAGCATGGATTTGAGATTGAATTATAGGTGTGGATATGGTTGTTAAGAGAATTAATGATAGAAATAAATGTGAAAGTGAATTAGGTGGAGTGTTTTTGTAAAAACTAAGTTTTAACTTTTGACAAGTATAGCCCCCCAACCTCAACCATTTTCAACCACAGCCCATAACTTCATTTTGGTTAAGCAAGACGTGATATTTGGAAAGAAACTTGATGACACTCTCCCTCGACCTTAGTAATAGTTAAATTTTACAAGTTTAAGTCCGAGGAGTGTTTTAGAAAACAAGAAACGTATCCACCATTATCAAAGATACAACCAATATTGGGTAGCATGCAAGTACAAGGTTTTATGAAACTGAAAATATATACATTCTCCCCCTCAACACTTATCCGAGAAAAATAATGAAATGGTTGAAAGAGCAACGTGTTGACGGAAGATTTGTACTTGCAATGTTGGAAGAAATTTAGATAGAAGAATATTTTTGAGTTTTATCAGATTTTATATTTTTCTATTTTGTTTTTGAGAAATTATTTACAAAAGAGGTTTTGGTGTTTGACTGGTTTTAAGATTGTGTTAAAAGTTCGTCCAGTTCCTCTGGAGTCAAACACCTCATGCCAATTCGGTGGATCAAATCAGTAAACCTAGCAGGAGCTAAGGCTTTGGTGAGAAGATCCGCCAGTTGGTGTTCAGTACCCACAAAATATAATTCAACGGTACCCTTTTCCACATGCTCCTTTATGAAATGATATCGAAGGTCGATGTGCTTGAAGTTCGAATGTTGGACGGTGTTGCACGAGATCGCAATAGCACTTCGATTGTCGCAGTACACCGGAATTCTGTCAAATACATAACCATAGTCTTTGAGTTGTGTTCTCATCCAAATGACTTGAGCACAACACGCTGACATGGCTACATATTCTGCTTCGGTTGAGGACAGCGATGTAAAATCCTGTTTCTTCGATTGCCATGCCACCAATTTATCACCAAAGAATTGCAAACCACCTGAAGTACTTTTTCCAAGAATCTAAGCAACCTGCGTGATCAGCGTCTGAAAAAGCTATTAGTTCAAAACCAGAATCCTTCGGATACCAGATCCCCAAATTAATGGTTCCCATGATGTATCGGAGGATTCTTTTAGCCTCGGAGAGGTGAGTTTCAGTGGGTCTCGACTGATAACGGGAGCAAAGATATACAGCAAAGACAATGTCAGGTCTACTAGCTATTAGATACATGAGAGACCCAATAATACTTCTGTATTTTGTAGGGTAAACCAATTTTCCATGCAAATCAGCTTCCAGTTTCTTGGTATGAGCCATTGGTGTGGCATAGGTATCACAGCTTTGTATTCCATGTTTGTTTAAAATTTAAAGAGCGTATTTGGACTGACTTAGGAAAATACCACGGGGTGATTGATGAACTTGCAGTCCTAGAAAGAATGTAAGTTCACCCATCATGGACTTTTCAAAATGTGTTTTCATAAGTTTTGAAAAAGCGTTTGAGTACTTTTTATGTGTTGACCCAAAAATGATGTCATCCACATAGATTTGAACGATTAAAATGTGTTCCTCGTGATATTGTATGAACAGTGTTGGGTCGACCGATCCTTTAACAAAATTATGAGATAGGAGAAAGGATGAAAACTCATCATACCACGCCCAGAGGGGCTTATTTGAGACCATAGAGAGCCTTGTTCAGTTTGTAGACGTGATTAGGGAACTCTGGATCAACAAATCCTTCTGGCTGACTAACATAGACCGTTTCCTTCAGTTTACCATTCAGAAAAGCGGTTTTGACATCCATCTGATAGACCGTGATGTTCATGTGAGCCACAAATGCCAGAAAAATCCGTACAGCCTCAAGTCTAGCAACCGGTGCGAATGATTCTTCGAAGTCAATCCCCTCTTCTTGTCTATAACCCTTAGCCACCAGACGTGACTTATTTCTGATAACCGTACCTTCAGCATCCAACTTGTTTTTCCAAATCCATTTAAGACCAAGTCCATTTGTGAAGCTTGATCTTTAATTCGAAGAAAATAAACCCAAGTCCATCTTGAGTAGTCATCAACAATTACTAGAATGTAGCGTTTGCCATTAATCGTCTGCACACGCATCGGGCCACACAAATCCATGTGAAGAAGAGGAAGCACATGCTGAGTGTTGTGTTCCACCTTTGAAGGAAAGTGAGCACGAGTGCTTTTCCCTTGTTCACAAGCTGAGCATAGATGATCTTTAGAATACCGAAATTGTGAGAGACCTTCAACAAGTTTGTAACGTGAAAGATTGGTTATGGTTTGAAAGTTTAAGTGTGAAAGACGACGGTGCCATAGCAAGGATTTTCTAGATGTTGCCTTAGAAAGTAGACATATGGGAGAAGAGGCAATCATGTCTTGCATTGAGATTGTGTAAAGACTTGATGTGTGGTTTCCAGACATAAGATCGTTTCCTTGTAGATCACGAATGAAACAAGTTTTCTCCCTAAAAGCAACTTCCAAATCACCATCACAAAATTGACCGACAGAAAAGAGATTATGACCGAGACCTTCCACATAATAAACTCTGCTAATTTCGATGTTCCCGTTGATGTAATCTCCATAGCCCATGATAGATGTTAAGTGATCATTCCCGAACCTGACAGTGCCAATGAACTTTGAGATAAAGTTTGATAACAGTTTGAGATTGCATGTCATGTGCCGGGAACATCCGCTATCAACAATCCAGAGGATGATCTGTATCATCTGCATTACACACAGACGACACAGGTGGAATAGAAGTAGAGGTGGAACCCGAAGAGTTAGAGGGTTCCGTTACAGTTACATTAGACATACACAGTTTAATGATCTTGGGAATCCATTTAAAGCCTGGTATGTTCTGTAACCATCTCTGCAAAGTCCAACTACTCTTAGCTTTGGTCATAGTGAATGCACTAAGTGATATTCCTTTCCTAGGAGGTGAAGTGAGTTCTATGGGTACATCAATGGTCATATCAGAAACATTAGTAGGCGGCTTACCTAGCATAGACTTAGAAGCATTAGTGGGCCTAGAGGTATTCCGTTTTCTATTGTTCCGCTTACGAGATAAGATATCATTAGCAACACATTTATCATGAAAACCAAAAAATATGCTTTTACGACAACCAACACAAGATGCTTCAAACAAAACATTCAAAGTACTAAAAGGTTTAGCATTCGTTACATCACTTTTACTATTACATTTGTCTAACGCAATGTCTAAAGTGGGTGCAACTTGAGTTTTATTCAAAGTCCTAAGGTGTTCTTCTACTTCAGTGGTCTTTATTGATCTTTTCTTACGTCGCAACTTCCTATTCTTCCTGTTTTTGCTCTTAAGCAGTGAAGTGCTAGCGTTGGGAAAAGAGGCAACTATTCCTGTATCAGTGGAAGGAAGCACATTTGTGTCTTACGATTTGCCATTAAGTGTTCTAGTGTCAATTTTAAGCATTCCAGGTGCAAGTACATTTGTGTTACTAATCTTATCTTGATTAAGTTTCACCAACTCTGCTTTTAAGTCATGGATACTGTGTAACAAATCTTGATTTTCAGAGCGAGTTTTTTCATTATTTCGTATAACTTCTTTGGTATATGCAAGATGATCATCAGCATCTTTTGACGCTTGAGCACGAGTCTTTTTGAGAAAATCAAATATGACACTATATTATGTTTTGACTTTGGTAATTTCTTGTTCATATTTATAAATTTCACATTTTAAAGACACGTTTTCATCATCAAGTTGTTCTATTTTTGGATTAGAAAATTTTGAACTCAACTGGTTGATTTTGTTTTGCAAAGCAAGTTCACGATTTTGACAATCTTTTTGACACCATTAAAGACGACGTTTTGCATTCGAAAGCTCATTTAACAATCGCTCATTTTCAATTTTGAAAGATTCGATTTGTGACACATTATCGGTATTCTCAACGTTATCAACAGAATCAACAACGATATAATCAAATGCATATGCAACAAAATGTAATAGCACAATATTTATGGTATCAGCACAGATGACATCTTCCGAGAGTCGGTCAACATGATTTCTTATAATTTTCTTTTTACATTTAGTATTTGAAATCGATGTTTCTGTTTTCTCGAAAACTGTTTTCATAAGCCCAATCTCCTTCTGAAGTTCCCGTTCCCAATATATTGCACACATTTTAAATTTCGAACATGTGGTAAAAGCTCTTTCTGAAAAATATCCCTTTGTTGTCGCGTAAATGGCGATTGAAAATATTCAAATTTTGATTTCTAATTAACTTCAATTGCATGTTCCAAAAGTTTGATGTCGACATGAAATTGTCAAAGTATTTTTAGAACCGACATCGTTCAGCTAATGGCTTTATTTCACTAAAAGAAGATAAAGGACAATTAATTTGTGCAACATTAATTTGTGCAACATTAGAAAGTTATGGCTTTTGAATAGTTAAATAGGCTATAAACAACATTTTCCATTAGAATGATGGAGTCATCAATTCTATGTTGCTGTAAACTTGAGGATTTGGTTTAGCTCTATTTGAAAAACGTGGTTTTTAATCAGCAAGAATTGGTCCATATCCATTAGGATTTGGTTTAAAAGAAAACTTTTGAATTGTTGTGATTGACTCACCATGTTTGTAAAAAACATTTCGAAACTCACTACAAAAAAAATGCCATTTAGTGGCACACATTTTTAATGACATAAATGCATGTGCCACTATAGTTGGTGTTTTAGTGACTGGCAAAAATAATTGACATGTTTAGTGGACTGCCACAATTGTAAATAAATGTGGCAAAAAGCTAATATGTTATAAAGTGGGTCACTTACTTATTGAATAGATTTTTATTTTACACAAATTCTGTTAAATAGTTTGCTATAAAACAACAATAGATTTTCCATTATAAAACGCCACTTTATTTCATCTTCAATATGCCACTTCTCGCCCTAAATCAATTTGTGATCTATTCAGTAATTACTTGTTCCTCGTTCGATTAGATAACTAATTTACTTTTTGTAATACCTCGTACATTTATCTATCTATGTGAATATCTTTAATATGCCATATTATTTATATGTTAATCAACTATATGCATTGAATTTATGGAACCCTTAGTTTTGTCAACAACACTCATGATGGAGTATGACTTTTCTCCTTGGTGTTCAATTTCTATGTTCAGTTATGCGAAATATAATCCACTTGAATAATTTATTTTGGGATTGTAAGTGTTTCTTAGCTTCTCATGGGTACTTGAGTACATATGCTTACATATAACACAGAGGTGCACCCAAAATGGATTGACGAAATATGTACGTGCTCAAGTGGAGGTAACTTGTATTCTCGATTTAATTTTTGAACTTACATATGTCATGCCTTGAATGCTCTATTTTGGAAGCCCAAAGATCAATGAAATTTAATTTAAATTCGATTTGTTTTCACGTGGTTTGTATAGATGTTTGTTGTTACCTTCAGATTTTAACTCAAGAGATTGGTCCATATCCTTTTGAAATTGCTAGCTTATCGGTAGCATTATATAGGTTTTGGATATTTGGTATTAAAAGAAAACTTTTGCACAATATTTCTATTGTGATGCGTTCTTTGTTGTAAAAAATGTATGCCATTAAACAAGCATATTATCTTGCGATGGTATTGATTAACAATAAATACAAAGTGTGTGCCACTAAATCTATAAAAGACATTAGCTACACAATAGAAAAGTGACTCACCATGTTTACCCGTACTTTTTTCAAAGTGACATTTTTTGTTGCCACTTGATTTTTGTAGTGACTCTT
The DNA here is from genome assembly GCA_910596185.1 of Chrysanthemum makinoi. Lineage (NCBI taxonomy): Eukaryota > Viridiplantae > Streptophyta > Magnoliopsida > Asterales > Asteraceae > Chrysanthemum > Chrysanthemum makinoi. Next base: position 201,651,206 of record OU343221.1, read on the forward strand.
TGATTTTGTTTTGTAAGTCGACAATTTGCTCAAGATAGTCATCTATTTGTTTCCTCGAATGCTTTTTATATATACTCACAAAACTGTTTTTGACTAGTTAACAACTCAGACTTGGCTTTTTGAGTTTCCGAAGTAAGAGCGTTAAGTTGTTGTTTATGATCAAATTTCAATTGTTATATTTGAGACAACAAAGCATTCTTGGATGCAACTAGATCACAGATCTGTTTTTCCAAAGATTTTTCATTTTGGTAAGATTTAGCAAATGCGACTTCAAAACCTTTTTCACGTTTTTCTTTAGTTTGAAAAATGTTGAGTTGGAACTTATAGCGTTCATTATCCTTAGTTAACAATGCAATTTTATCTTGCAATTTCTTATTGATGTCATTGCACTTTTCCAGTTGAGATTGGGTGGTCTTAATTAAGTTGGTCATGAGCTCAAGATCTGGATTAGACAAAGGTTCATCTTGTTCAACTTGAATCTCAACATGATCATTATTTAGATCCTCAAATATGACCACGGAGTCAACTTGATTATCAATATTAGCCATGAGGTCATCTTGATCGTCAAATATAACTACGGGATCCATTTGATTATCGTCAGAATGAGATGTAGAAGATTTATGTTGAACACTCTGAGCCTTGTCGGATGCAGATGTTGGCGGAGATATCAGATCAGTAATGAGTATGTTTTGATCCGGTACCTGAGACAAGCCGTCAGTGTCATACACTGGGCCTGTGTCACTCATGTGGAGCTCTTGCATGTTTGCCATTAACATCACAGCTGCATTAGCCTGCAAGTCCTCCATGTCATCATCAGAATCTGCATTTGCCATGAAGCTCTGTTCCTTGTTGGTAAGAGTTCCACCAGCTTCATCCTTGAAAGCTAAGAGTAAAGCCTCTTTGTGATAAGCGTTGCCTCTTGTCCTCGGCTTTGGGCATGCATTAGTCAGATGACCCTTCTCATTGCAGTTATAGCATCGGAGACCATTAACCCCAGTCTGAGCATTTCCCTGATCAACTACTTGAACCCGTTGTTGTGGAGCACCCATGTTATTCCTTCCATTAACATTAAACCCTTGACCACTATTCATATGATGACCATTTCCATGATTCTGAACCTCAACCATTCCATTGTTAACAACAGCTTGATTTCTTGTATTTGATGAGGTGCGAATGCGGTTGTTGGATTTGTTAGCAAATCGTCCAAAGGCTCTTGCAATCATAACAAATCCTTGATTCAATGCATCGAAGGCTTCTATATCCTCATTTGATTCATCAGAGTGCTTGATCATTGTTGTTGTTGTATAGAACCAATTGATTTTCTTAGGATTGTTGCTGTGATGGATCATATGGTGTAATCTGAGCAGTTGGTTGTGGAGGATTTGTGAATACAGTTTGCAAGGTCGGGAATTGAGGATAACATGCTTGAGTATACAAAGCAAGAGTTTCATTATCCGGGGGTGAAGGTGAAGCAGGGACCCCACGGATAATTCTTTCTTTGTCAACTTCCTTTTAGTGGTGCTTCAAATAGTCATACAACAATCCGTATGTAGCTTAATGAAGATTCTTCGCTTGACGGATGAATGTAACATACTTTTCCCAATCAGGACCAAGACATCTCAGGAACTTTGTGTTTATTGCAATCCTTGGCATAATGATATTATGTTTATCCAAGTCATTGATGATGTCTGAGAACCGATGATGATATGACTCTAATGTCTCCCCTGGTTCAATCATGAAGTGTTCATATGCTAAGTAGATTTTGGATTCCATGTCCTCTTGATTGAGTTCTGTGCCTTCCATTAAAAGATGAATGTGCTCCCACATTGCTTTAGCAGTCTTCCGAGCAACAACACTACGAAGTATCGGATTGGGTAATCCCAAAAGGAAATATTGCATTGCAAGTTCATCGGCTTCTAAGTGAAGAAGTTGGTCAGTAGTAAGTTGATCAAGACCGACAACGTTGGTAACATCATCTCTTGGTGGATTAGCATTCGGATCTCCGGGTACAGTGAGAGTAGGCATCTGAAAAGGACCTTCAAGGATGACCTTCTTCAAAAACTTACCATGTGGCTTCTTTAGATCACAAATCCGAAAAAACCTTATCACCCATTGATCGTAGTTTTCGGGAGTGGGCATTGGAGGTCTGTAAAGGGATCTAGCTTCATGAATGGATTGTTGGCTACTTAAAGCTTCACACATCTTTGCAAACCAAGAGGGTTCTTTTGGTGTTGTAACATTCATAGCATACTTGGCTGGATACTGATTTTGAAAGTAGGTATAATGTTGTACTTGTTGACGATGGTTTGGTTGAACCATTTTTGGTGGAAGAGGGTTTGCTCCTTGAGGAAAGTGTTGAAATTGTTGCAATTGTTGTGGAGATGGTGGAGGATATTGTTGATAGAATTGTTGTTGTTGTTGAGGATACTCATGAGGAAAGTAGCTAGAGTATGGTGGTTGAGACATCTTGAAACTTGTGTTGATGATGGATCTTTGTAGTCGAATGAAACTTTAGAGTTTGTTGATGAAGTAACCTTATGCGTCGAAACCAGCTTAGGCATAGAAATAACCTTACGCGTAATACCCAACTTACGCGTAGACAAGAATTTACGCGTAGTGACTTCTTACGCGTAGGCTTGAGAAAAACTTAGCTTAGGCGTAAACCAAAGACTTAGTAGTAGAAACCTTATGCGTAATATTTCCTTAGGCGTAAGACAAGCTTAAGCGTAGGAAATGCTTAGGCAAAGAAGTTTCTACGCATAAGTTTAAGCTTAGGCGTAAAACTAGGGTTTTACCCAAAAATCCTTTACACTTATACCAGTGTAAAAGATATCCAAAGTTGAAGTGTTTTCAGGCTTATCCAAGCAAGAAAACACTGAATAAACCAACAGCTCTGAAGATCGAGTGATGAAATTCTTACGCTTAACTGCTGCTTAGGTGTAGACTTTGAGCTTACGAGTAAAACTCGGGTTTTACTACGAGTAGAAAGTACAAACTATCACCAAAACTGATTTTTATGCCCAAAAGTGCTTTGTAACCTGATTTTAATGATGAAATAGCTTCAATATCACCAAAATAACAAGAAAGTTTGAAACTTGATGATCCAAAACAAAGTTCACCCTTACACGTAGACAAGACCACAAGAATCAAAAACCAAGCAAACCCTAATCTCTACACGTAAAGTTTGAAACTTGATGCAAAAAACTTAAACTTTAACACTAAATAAACCTTAAAACAAGAATCTTGAGTTTACAAGTGTAAAAAATAAAGCTTTAAGCGTATGAAAGTTTATGCGAATAAAACCCACGCGTAAAGATATTTGAACTTCAAAAACAAAGTGTTTCACCCAACTAGATGGCGATTGATACCACTGTTAGGTAGAGGTGCACATTCCGGTTAACCGGTTCGGTTTGACGGCCGGTCAAAACCGAACCGGTTTGGGTCAACAAGGGAAAAAACCGATCGGGCCGGTTAACCGGTTCGGTCCCGAACCGGGTGTGGAGAACGAAAAACCCAACCGGTCCAAACCGGTTTGGGTTCGGTTTGGGACCGGTCTAGACCGGTTTTGACCGGTTTTGACCGGTTTTTTTTTCTTTTTTTTTTTTCGTCGTGACGTCGTTGTTTGTCATCGTTTTCTTGTTTCGTGTATTAATAAACTAGAACTTTTATTTAATAGAACGGAGAATACATGATACATAATGTAATCATGTTCAGAACACTAATTTATTGCAAATCAGGCCGTTTGAACATTTGATTTAAATAAATCATGAAAAATGCTAAATTTACAAAATGTTCATAACTAGTCTTTCAAAAATAAACTAGAACTTTTATTTAATAGAACGGATCGGAGAATACATGATACATCACACATTACATATAAACTTAAAACACAACACATAATAACTTAAACATAAATCATCGATAACTTGATACGATACTTAACGTCAACACGAGATCTCGAATCAGGCATCAATTGCAGGTGCTTGGCGGCAATACTTCTGTGTGTGAACCCTCAACGGCACGCCGGAAGTGGGTTTGAATAAACATAGACAATACTTACATTGAGTCATTCGCTTGCCATCCGACATTTCGACGTAGTTGTAGTGAGCCCAAACCTTGGGATTACCGTTTGCACGGTCTACCGGAAAATAACGAACAATAACCGGTGGCAGGGGTGGCAGAGGCGGTGCAGGATCAGCCATTAATTAAATGCTTCGATTTTTATTTTTAGAGTGTAATTTAAATTGTATGAAAGTTGCAAAAAATAAACACACAATATATTTATTTATACTATTCTTACAATGGCAAACTTGTAAATATTAAAAAAAAAATCAAATTTTGAAAGTTTACCCGCCTTCCCGCTCAAAAAAATACAAAATTTTAAATTTTGAATATTGGACCGGTTTGACCGGTTTTAACCGGTTTTGGACCGGTTCTTAACCGGTTTTTAACCGGTTAACCGGATCGGTTTCAAAATTTTGAATTTTTAAAAATTGCCGCCTAGTTCAAAAATTCAAATTTTCAAAAGTTTGAACCGGTTTGTAACCGGTTAATCGGTTTCATTTTAAAAAAATTTTGCCGCCTAGTTCAAAAATTCAAATTTTTAAAACATATAACCGGTTAACCGGATTTTTTTTTTTTTTTTTTTCGTTTTTCAACATTATTCAAACTTACACTGAATAAACTTCAACTTTTATTTATAACGTCGGAAATACATAAACTGAAAGGAAATACATAAACTTAATAGAAATACATCAAAGGAAATACATAAACTTAAAACATAATACATCAAAGGAAATACATAAACTAATAGTCGTCATCGGATCCCCTAGCTTCTTGAGCAGCTGCATCTTGTCTTAGTTCTTCATCGGAAAGCATCTCGATTTCACCCGCTTGTGCCTATTCCACGTAGACCTCTTCAAGTCTGCGACATCATCAAGACTACTTTTATGTTGCACTCGCTTCATTGCGTCCAAGTGATCTTTCAAACCCATACGCATCTCCAAAGAAGCCGTGTGAGTCTGCTCGATTTGATAAAACCCTTCCACTTGTTGGCGGATTCAGAAGCTACCGAAGTAGCTTGTACACTTAGTACATCACGAGCCATTCGGGATAGAACGGGAAACATTGTTTCCTTTGCTTTCCAAAACGCCAACACATCAAAGTTTTCAACTTGTTCGGCCGGAATATGTGAGATAAAATCGGTTGTGACATATCTTTCATATTCACTGTTCGCTAAACCATCACTTCTTATCCGTTTGTTGGGATTATCTCTTATCTTTTTATGCAAAGCAAGTATCGGATTCCCTCTAAAAGCCCTTGATGATGATGAAGAAGACTCCGTCACAGTAGGAGGTGGGTTGCCATATTTTTCAAAATAATATTACCACAAACTTTTAAAAAGAATGGCCAAAGGACTCTTTTGCATCATTAGCATAGTTCGGGTTTGACTCGAAACAACCCAAATCAGTCACAATCGAGTCGATAAGCACCTCTACCCGTTTACATTGTAACATGGATTTAATGCGGCCGCACAAGTAATTAACGGTGGCAAAGTTTCAAAATATTTCAAAAGCTTTTCTTTCATCCTGAAAACCATGCTTGTATAAACACCACCATTAAATTCAAATGCGGCGATTTGTGAAGACATCAAGAATAGTTGCTCGAGTACCAAATGAGCCGTTGGATAATAAAACCCCGACAATTTTTTTGTTGCGTTGTAAAAAACTTCAAGTAGTTGGGTTATTTTTTCAATAGTATCCCAATTATCTTGACTAAATGGAGCACACCTACCCCTCCCCGACAACTTCTCATCATGAAAATATTGCAAAGTCACCTTTTGTCTTAAACCACTTATGAACATAAGATAAGTGGAGTTCCATCGTGTTTCAATTTCCCAACAAGGTTGTAACCAATGTTTCCCCGCAGTTTCACACATCCGAATGTATGCATTATATCTTTTATTACCCTTTTTAAAAACATCGACTAACATTGTTTTAAAATCTTGTTTCACTTCACTCAAATGCGGATCTTTTAATCCCGCTTGCACAGCCAAGTTAATGATGTGTGCAACACATCGACTATGAAAAAAATCGCCATTACAAGGTGGCTCGTATTCCATTTTTAGTCGACCCATTGCATTTGTGTTGTTACTAGCATTATCCAACGTTATTGAAAAAAAATTTTCTGTCAAGTTAAACTTATGAAACACTTTTCTCAACAAATTGTATAAAGCTTCTCCGGTGTGAGGAACCGGAAAGTTTTCAAATGCTACGACTCGCTTCATCATTTGCCAACTTTCGGGATCAACCCAATGTGCGGTAACACAAAGGTACGAAAATGGCAAATTATGAGGAGCGGCCCAAACATCGGTTGTTAAATTAACACACGCATCCATATTTAAAAATTTATTTTTTAAATCTTGCTTAGCCGTTTTCCACAATTTCATAGCATCGCGTTTAAGAGTCATACGACTTCCATGATGGTACTGCGGTTGCATATAATTCTGGTACACCTCCGTCGTCCCCTCGTGGTCATAGTGGTTGAACGGCAAACCACGTTGAATCACCAAACCGGCCAGTTGTTCACGGAGTGCATCATGATCGAATGCAAAAAGAGTCCCGTCTCGAGCCATGGACGATTGACCGGCCTCCAGAACCGATTTGAGTGCCCTGCAATACTTTTGTTTGATATGAGCCTTCAACGTCGAGTTGGAACCAGCAGACAATATACTCAAGCAATATTTGCATCGAGCCTTTTTCTTACCGTCCGACATTAGGACGTAGTCGAAGTGTTCCCATGGATCTCTTACACGGTCACACGGTAAAACTTTCTGAACCGTCGCTGCACTTGTTGAACCAGCTTCGGTGTTGGTGGTGTTGTGGGTGTTTGAACTTTCCATTAGTGTTTAGTGAAATACTTTCGGTTTTGATTTTTTGGAGTGTTTTTTGATTGCTTGAAAGTGGTAATTAACCAAATATATAACACATCTATTTATACTAACATTTGTATGGCAAAATGGTAATTTTTGAAACATATTTAATCATATCCCCCCCCCCTCGCTCCCCCTCTTTCAAAATTCAAATTCAAAAGTTTAAAATTCAAAAAAATCAAAAAAAACCCGCCATATGCAAAAAACCGGTTCCAAACCGGTTAACCGAACTGGTTTGGTTATTCGGTTAATAAAAACCGGTCTCCAAACCGGTAGTTTCTCCAAAACCCCAAACCGGTTCCAAACCGGCAGTTTGGATAAAAACCGGACCGATTTGGGTCAAAACCGGTTTTGACCGGATGGGTTTTTCGGTTTCTTTTCGGCTACGGTTCGGTTAACTGGTTTTTTTGTTCACCTCTACTGTTAGGTCATCATAATGTAACACAAGCATCAATATGTAAGAAATAGATAAAGAAGTGATAGGATGAACACTTAGACACACACACGATGTAAGAGTAAACAAAGGTTATGCGTATGATATATGTGAAAGTGAACAACCAACCTTCCAAGGAAGGTTTACAAGAGTATTTATAGGGGAAAGGAACTAGGGCAACACTACTAGTTCCTTCCATCCTTATTGGACTTGGACCAAGGCTTATGGGCTTTCTACATAAGCCTTGCCATTAATACAAACATAAAAGCCTAATTAAGCTACCTATTACATATTGATTACAAATACTTGAAATACAAGTTAAGAGTGATTCCAACAACCCTATACCCAAAATCACCATTTTTCCCTTTTCTCGATACCCAAAATGACCAAACTGCCTCTTAAACCGAAATCCGAAACCCCATTTTTAGTTTTAAAAACCATTTTGTAAAAATTCATCTTTTCTTAAAACCAAATTTTGTTTTCAAAAGAAAAAAAAACACTTTAAACATTTTTCATAAAAACCAACCTATCCCTTGACCTGTTGAACCCATCCATTTTTTGACCCCTTAACCGCTTTTCTTTTGACCTTCTTCCTCTTCCCCTTTAAAACAGAAAACCCAGATAAAAAATTCCCAGAAATTTATCCCGCCCAAAAATCCAGTCACAACCCAGTCACTCCCCACTACTTCTCCCCCGTCACTCTCACCCTAGGAAGCTGCAAAAAGGAGGTTAATGGAGCTTTACATGTTGCCAAGACATGTTGGCAATCCCTCGTCTTCTCATTGGGGCTCAAGGAATTGATGGCTATGATGAGTAGTATGCTTCTCCAAAGCAAATCAATGGCCAGGAATGCTCCCAAGAAGCACACCTTAGCTTCTCAGCTTCTTTTCCTCACAGTAGCACACTTGAAGACTTGAAGACCAGGAATACTTAGTATAAATAGGACTGACTGTAGCCAACATAAGACACCCTAGTTTTAGTTTTCATTCAGTTTTTAAAAATTCCAATTGTATTGTTTTCTTTAAACTCCAAAATACATCCCTGTGGTTTACCCCGTTTCGCACCATACATCCCTCTCGCAAAAGTTTCAACAGATACATCACTCCGCTAGTAAAAGTTAACATGTATACATCCCTCAGTTAAAATAAGGACTAACGGTGCAAATTATTTCTCCATTATCTCCTAACTACATAGATAATGTTTAAACCGTTAATCCTCTTGGTTAACAGTATTTGCACCGTTAGTCCTTTTTTACATTTACTTTCGTTTTTTATGTTCTTTTCCATTTTTTTTACGTTTTCGGCCGTTTTTTTACGTTTTCGCTTTTTTTACGTTTTCGTCCGTTTTTTAAGTCTTTATCCGTTTTTAAACGTTTTCGTCTTTTTTACGTTTTCGTCTGTTTTTTTACATTTTCGGCTGTTTTTTTATGTTTTCGTCAGTTTTTTTTATGTTTTCGTCTGTTTTTTGTTTTATTTTCGTCTGTATTTTTACGTTTTCATCTATTATTCTACGTTTTGTCCGTTTTTCTTATGCTTTTGTCCGTTTTCATTCATTTTTATACATATAATATGTATGAAAACGGATAAAAATGTATGAAATGGATAAAAACGTATGAAAATGGATAAAAATGTTTCTGTATCGATTTTAAATAACAAATTTCACCCATTTCTGGTCTAAATCATCAAAAGTGTAAAACACGAAAGTTGTCCGGAATGATGTTTTAAATCAAGATTCGCGAGATTTTAACTAGAAAATTCAAAATAACGGAAGAAAACGTAAAAAAAGACGAAAACGAAAAAAAAACTAACGAAAACGTAAAAAAAACAGCCGAAAATGAAAAAAAACATACGAAAACGTAAAAAAAGGGCGAAAACATAAAAAAACGGATGAAAACGAAAAAACGGGCGAAAACAAAAAAACGGGCGAAAACGTAAAAAAGGACTAACGGTGCAAGTTCCGTTAACTCATAGGACTAACGGTGTAAACATTATCTATCTCGTTAGGAGATAACGGAGAAATAATTTGCACCGTTAGTCCTTATTTTAACTGAGGGATGTATATAGGTTAACTTTTACTAACGAAGTGATGTATCTGTTGAAACTTTTGCGAGAGGGATGTATGGTGCGAAACGGGGTAAACCACATGGATGTATTTTGGAGTTTACTCTTTTATTAATGAAAAATCTCCTTTTTTATATTTCTGTCTCAATTTAGCTTAGTGCTTTTTTGGTATTCATCAAGTTTTCTAAATAATTACTTAAGTGGTTTTTCAGTTTTCACAAAAAAAATTTCCATGTTTTAAGAGTTATACAAAGCTGTTTTAGTGAAAACACCGTTTTAAGGGGTGTTTGGTTTATGCTTCTAAATTGGCCAAAGAATAGTTTTAACCCGTTTGACTTTTAAAGTAAAACTTTTTTATCTCAGTAATCAGTTTTACAAGTTTGAAATTTGTTAAATTTAGCTTTTCTTAGGTCCTTGCATTCCAAACTAACTCTGGTTCTAGTTTTGTGCATCAAAGAATCCCCTAGCATAGTTAAATTTGAAGTTAAAAACTGTCTTTTGCAATTTTTTTAGTTTTGCACCAGCAACAAAATTGCCCAAACAATGCTGATAACAGCTTAATCTTAAGCTGTTTTAAGCTTTTTCCTACCCACCAATTAGTATTTCTAGGAAATTTGATGTGCTAAATTTATTTTTGAAGCTTGTTTTTGGTGTGGAAGCTTGGCTCTCAGCTTAAATATAAGCCCAAAAATAGCCTCATAAGGCTGTTTCAGCCTACACAGAAGTACAGCAGGTCAGTTTGGTCTTCAAGTGCTTATTAGGATTCAAGTTTAGCTTATTTAGTTTTTTTTAGTTCCCTTCAGTGTTTTAGATTAGGGTAGTGTAACTTATAGCTTAGTTAGAACTTTTGTGCTGCTCAATTGCTTATTTTCCCATTTTAGAGTTTAGGATTCCCCTAGTTTAGCTCTTGAGACCAACTACTTATTCCCTTGTTACTGTAGTTCATCTCTTTTATATTGCTTAATTTAGTTTATCTAGCTTATTAATCCATTGTGTCACTTATCCAATGGCTTTTTATAGCTTCATTTGTGCTTATCAGTCAATAAAGGGTTGTTTGGTTGTGAACTTTCTAAAACAGCAGTGTGGAAAACTAGAAGGGGGGGTTGAATAGTTTTGCCGATTTTAAGTTAGTTTCAAAAACTTTAGATTCATTAATATGTGAGATCTTACGGAAGTAGAGAAAGTATAGATCTAATGATAAAGCAAGTAAATAAAGTAAAGCAAAGGGATAGAGAAGACACAACCGATGTATAGTGGTTCGGCTACAAGGACACCTTCCTTGCCCTACTCCACTCCCCGAGTCACCTACTCGAGAGTTCAAGCACTATGTCAACAAACTCCTTCACTTGGCAGAGAAGCCTTCACAACGTTGCTTACACTTTTTCCGGTACAAAGCTAGATACCGAGTCCGTAACACGGTGGACCAAACCAACATGACTATTACACAAAAAATATGTGAAATATCAAATACAAGATCTTTGCTACAGAAATCTTGCGGAGTGACAAATACATCAAGGACCCCTTGCTTGGATGACTTGTAGAATGCTCGTGATCTCGCCTTAGAGAAGGACCTATATGAGGATCACAATAGAAAGAAAGAAGAACAACTCTCTAGATCAAGTGATCTATATGTTAGAAGAGAATGAGAGTGTTTGAGAGATTTAGTAAGAAGAGGGTGAGTTAGAATGAAGAAATGGCTCTCTATTTATAGGCAAATTTCTCCTCTGCTCCACGGATCCCACGGATCCCTCCCACTTGGGATCCGTCTAGTGTAATCCTAGGGATCCATGGGACGCTCCTCTTTGCCCATGGGTTTTTTTGGTCATGGGTCATGGGTTATGGGTTGGTCCATGGGTTTTCTTTAGATTCAATGTATCTAAGTATACATTGTATCTAGCCAACTTGGGTATGGGTTATGATCCATGGGTTATGGTCCATGGGTTATGGTTTTTACCCATCCTAATAAACTATTACAACAAATGCTTAATTACTACATTTTTTTATTTAAATGGCTATATGAAAATGGTTTACCAAAATAACATGTATCCTTATAATTATACTTAAGATAACATTATATTTGTTATCAACAAAACACAAAGAGATCGCAAAATATTAATAAACGTTTTTACGGTTTATTTGTATTAACAATCTCTCCCTTTTTGTTGATGACAAAACATAATGTTATGATGAGTAAAACTTAAGAATAGATGTAAATTTTGAAAGCCCCTAAGTTTTACTTCTTCTCCCCCTTTTTGTCGAAACAAAAAGTTAACCCTTGGAAGAAATAAAAGTGTCGAAAAATAAGTCCACGTATTGCTAACTCCCCCTTGACGGTAGCTCCCCCTAGTTTGGGGTGTCAAGTGAAGAAAAAAAAATACTAAAAAAAGAAAGGTTAGTAACATGCTTAAATAATCTTGTGATTGCCGAGAATCAAGATTGGGAGCCAAGGTATGTAAACAAGGCCTTGTAATAAAACAACAAATTGTAGTGGTATTTATGCCACCTACAAGCATGTAAAAATAAGAACAAGACTTGTTCTTGAAAATGACTTCAAAAGAAAAAGTACTAAAAATAGAAAATAGTAGTAGTGATTCCTTCCATGCTTGCATAAGGTTATGGATGGAGGTTTGGGTGTGTAATGGTATTGATGCGATCAAGGATGAGGTTGAGTATGAATCGCATTTCTTCCCTAACTTCTATTGCAATTTACCTAGTGGATTGGCAATGTTCACAATGTAGGTGATGTGGGTAATGAGTACGGAAATCTTCTGGTTTGTTTTGATTTGTGAGTTGCGGAAGTTGTGTTGGAAAAATAGGAAAATATGGATCAAAGGTCGGAATGATTGGAAGTGGTGGTGAAAAAGAACCTAGATGTTCTTGTAGTTTAATGGGAGCTAAAGGTGGTGATGTTTCAAGATCATTGAATATTGTGTTTGGAGAAGTTGGAGGTGTCAGAAAGGCTAATTCTTTTTGCTTTGGTTGTAGAGATCTTGTTGGAGTCGTAAGGAGTTCCAAAAGAGTGATTTTAGGTGGTGAATGATTTGGTGATGAAGCTGGTGTACTCGTTGGTGATGAAGGAGGTGCTATAATGGAAACATCTTGTGGTGAGTTAGTTGATGGTGATGAGCCATATGATGGTTTTCCTAAGCAACAAGATCGGATGTTAATCCATGCGGATATCCTAGAGTTTGATTTTGGTATTTTGGAAGGTGGAAGTACAAAGGTTTGATTTTCATGGAGATGATTGTGTGTACTAGGTGATTCATCAAAAGGGTTTGTGGATGACATGGTGTATTGTGTTTGTGAGGATGAGATGGATTATGCAAGCATTTTGGGAGTTCTATATATAGAAAAACAAAGCATTGTAATGAATGCTTGACCCAAAATGTGGATTAAAATCTAATGATTAGATATGGAATTTAAGGCATGTGATTATGAGAACACAAGCATTAAAGAGCATACTCCCAAAAATAAAACAAATGTGGATTTTTCATCCAAAGTAAGAAAAATAGAAGGTAAAACAGCGCTTACGTCTCACGGTTCCCACGGATCCTTCCTTGAGGGATCGGTCCAGCATGAAATTTGGGATCCGTGGATGCAGTGATTCGAGCAAAGACACAAAATTTTCCTTTTGGAAACATTTTTGCCTAGTGTGTGCCTATATGCAAACTATTTGGAGTTGCGGTTATCTCGACCCTGAAAAAGAAAAAGAAAAATAAACTAGAAGTAGAAAAGCATCCTATTGAGATAACCCGAAAACACATATTTAGTACATGAGTACATAATTTAGTGTTATCAATGCTCCTAATTCATTGTTGCTTAAATGAATGTACCCGAAAACACATATTAGTTATGTGTCCCCTTTAGCATTCAAAAGACATGAGATGCAATGAAAGCGGGTTTTTTACTTTGTATTAATAATGAAAAAGCGATTTGTCCTAGATGTGAGAAATTGCTTTTGTGAAATTGACACGGGAAGGTATCATCCTTTTAGAAAACATTTTGAAAAGAGGTTTTCTTTGAAAATGTATATGTAGTTATGTGTTTGCAGCTTGTAAGAAAAATAAGAAAGCTATAAGTGGAAAACTTATCTTGAGTTTTGAAAATTCCCGTATTGTTTGTGAGTTGTGCATGAAATAGAAATCCTAGACTCAGAAAGAAGAAGGCTAGTGTTTACATACCTTTTAGAGTCAAATAAGTTACGACGTTTGTTCCATTAGACCAAGACCAAGACGAAGTAGGTTGAATTGTTCCCGCTTCAACGGTTTGGTGAGGACGTCGGCTATGTTGTCTTCGGATGCTACCTTCTCAATAGAGATGTTCCCCTTTTGAACATTGTATCTTAAGAAGTGATGATGAATCTCTATATGCTTTGCTTAAGTCGATGGCACCTTTGTTGTCACATAGGATGGCTATGTCGCTTAGATGAATGTCGTAGTCGACTAACGCTTGTTTCATCCATAGTGCTTGTTGGCATGCTTTGCCGGCGGAGATGTACTCGGCTTCGGTTGTTGATATTGCTAGTGCCGTTTGTTTCTTAGAAAACCAAGATGTTAAACAACATCCCATGAAAGTACATACCCCACTTGTACTTTTTCTATCAACGTAATCACCTGCATGGTCAGAATCTGCATATACAATTGTTTCTACTCCCGTGCCCTTAGGATACCATAATCCTAATTGTGTTGTACCCTTAATGTATCTAAATATCCTTTTTACGTTTATGGTCGTTTTTTTTTTTTTTTTAGCATCGTAGGACTTAGTTTAGCTTCGTTTTACTGTTTCTTAGGCTTATTAGTAGTATAATTTGTGTTTACATTGTTTTATGTGCTTAAACTTCAATCTCGTGCTTAAATTTGTAGAATACGTAATCAAAATCCAAAAATCATTAATCCAATTCAAGTTCAAAATCACAAAACTCAACGAAACCTTCCATTCACACCTCGTTGGGACACGACCCGGGAAATCACTTCCCGATATCACTTTTATCACATTCGTGAGCTTTGGCACGTTAACCCTTTTCCTAAAAGGTTAATTTGTCGAATTTCACGATTAATTTGATATGTTGATATTGTGTTTATTCACCACTCACAAACAACGAATCAGACCATATGAGGTAGTGGAAGCACTGGGGAACAGAGCGTACAAACTTAGAGGACCAGACGGAGAAATGCTTCCGCAAACATGGAATGTCTGTAACTTAAAAAAATGTTATGTGTAAGTCCAGCATATTAAACTCCTATCTAAGGTTTTTTTTTTTTTAATCATTTCCTAGTATTTAATGAAATGTGGATCCTGGCCCGCTTCACAAATTTTCCAAAAAATAGAAATTTATTTACTTCTTTAGTAATTTTATTACATATCCGTGACACGTGTGTAAGAGGTATTGTAAACCCAGCACAAGGATGAGCAACCTCATAATTGACTCAGGCATATAAGAGGTATTGCAAACCCATTGACCAACACATATTACCCCCGGAACACAAAGTACGGACGCATAAGGGTATAAAATAAATACCAGATTCCTTGACTCCGACAACCAAACAAACATATGAATACGATCTAAGTATAAAACATATGCAACATCATTTAGTTAAGTTTCGTCAGTACAAGTACACAAGGGCATACCCCCGGATTATAGAAACGCTTGGCAAAATACAAAAAGTTAGTCTAACGGGGACACAGCCCCAGATCCGATGCTAACCTACCCATCACAATATACAACAGGGGCATACCCCCAAATAAAGAAACCATCTATAAAAGATTCACAAAGATAAGAAGGGCGGCATAGTTTAAATGTCACCCATTAAAAGCAAACACCTTAAGGATCCCCAGCCCCATCCAGAACACTAGTGTTAAACATATCATCAAACGGAGTTTCTTCTTCCCCAGTTGGACCTGTCGTTGGAGCAGATGGGGTTTGTCCACGAGGAGCAATGAGCATTGAGGGTTCCCCAGAGGTGTTGACCTGGTGAACAACAGTGGAAACGGTCAAATCCGGATTCCTATAGTCAAACTCCTTACCATGAAGGCAACTCTTCTTCTCCTTATAGACAGCAATGGCTCCCGGCCGCCTAGTGATGGCTTGGAGCAGGGAATTAGGAAGCAAAACCTCCTCCGCTGTGGGACAACTAAACACAAACTTACCCGACCAACTCGGTCGCTCCTCTTACAAAACCAGCTTAGCCATCAAATACTCAAGAGGGGCATGCTTGCATGCCTCTAGCGAATCAAGCAAGGGAAAAGGCACATTTCTTAGCCGCACAACAACCTCATTAAACCGCGCCTTCGCCTCGGGGTCGTATGCCTTGATGGATCCCAGCTTCGTACCCTTGGCACCATGAATGACCCCGGCCACCAAACCCTGTCTAAGTCCCTCCGCAATGGCTTTGCTAATGTAGTCCCCCCAAGCAGGTTTGCAATTCCGAAGACTGCTTAAACATCATCCAAACCTTGCGGAACCCATGGCTAACGACCAATCTCTTCCCCTCCACGGCAAGAATGCAACTGGGGAAAATTACTTCATCAAAGTCGCGGTTCAAATCCGCCAACTTCTGATCCAACTTAGCCAAATGACCATCATATGTTCTCCGGACTTCCACCTCACACTCCTTCAACTTTTCACCCAGAAAACCTGCATCCTTAACCTGTGTCTTCAACTCCTCACACACGGCGGATAGCCCAGAAACTTGACCTTTTAGCTCCGCATTTTCAATGGTAAGAGCTGCCAGTTGCTGATCCTTGGGAGCAATTTTACCTTCCAGTTGGGCTACACGGTCATGGAGCCTCTTCACCTCAACTGACTCAACCTTAAGAGCCGCAACACGCTCACGGAGGCCCTTCGCCTCCGCGGCCTCAGCCTCAAGCTCCGACACACGGTCTTTCAAGCAAGCCACCCAGTTATCTCTCCTTTCTAGCCTCTTGGTGAATTTGGAAGTCTGATTCAACTCGAACTCAAGTCTTAACCGGACTTCTGAAGACATGCATGCCTACCGTGCAGTGATGATGTTATACTGATCCAACAAATCCTGATGCGACATATTGCGAAGCACAGACAGATAGCCAGGAGTGCAAAGATTATCCATCAAGCTCCGACAAACCCAGGCATCATCCATACGAAACTCGTTGGTAGGAAGCCACCTCGGAACATATATATTATTCGCCTCTGCAATGTCCACAAACATGGACTGATAAAAATCATTGTCGGAATTAGCAGGACGATGAACATCAGACTCTGGGGGAGGGGACTCCGCTTCAAAACCATTATCCTGATGCGGTTATTGAGGAGGATCAGGCATACTTGTCTCGGTAGCCTCTGGGTGTAAACTGGTGGAAGTCTTGCTAGCATTGTCCGGGTCCGGGTGATGCGAAGGAGAAGCCTTAGAAGTAGCAATCACATAATTCGGACGCTTGGTTCCAGAATCAGATTCATCATGAAGTTCCACAACCGAAATTGCCTCTGAGGCCGTAGTCTCTGCACGGCCAAAACACTCGTGTTAATAACATAATCAAACACAAATGACCGCGCCCACTATAAGAAATGTCTTAACGATAGCAACTTACGAGGCTTGCTGCACAAGAGGAATAATCCTTTTTGTAACACCCCAACCCGGCAAGGGTAGAAGTGTCACATTCTGGTGTCATATCAGAACATACAATAAAAGTTTCACAAGCGGAAGCCTTATAAAAATAAATTACCAAGTCGTATAAACGGATGACTTACAAAGAAAATATAAAATCCAATATGTCTAAAATAAAATGAAATCTCAAACAATAGCCCATCAAATTAAATCCAAAATGATAAGGTAACTAGGGTCGGTCCTCTCAGATAATCCAACTCTCAGCCCGTCAAAGCCCATCTTCCTACCTAAAACCTGCCGCAAGAAAAGAAATCCGGTTGAGCTTAAAAAGCCCAGTGAACAGATATAACAAAACGAAAGCTAAACAGAATCAAAAATATGAAATGAAACAGAGGAAACAATAACAATGTCGCAACAGAAAGGAAACAATGAGTCGATGAGGATTCCTGCGAAACACAATTATCTGAGATATCCGAAGGAACAGATATGAGAGGAAGACAAAGCACATAACACATTGATGACATAAACGTGCACGCACATGTAAATGACGGGCATACAATAAAGCGGAAATCGAGTATAAATAGGCCAACAGAAATCCAAATGCTAGCGGAAACAATTAACGAGAAAGTAAGCATGGCAATCACACAAGTCAAATAATTACAGTTAATAACATAACCAGTATCATAACAGCGGAAGTACTAACAGCAGTCAAAACATGACAGACCACACGTAACAAGTAGGAATACAGATGCGAACATTATAATTGAATGGATTAAGGACATAACAGGGCAACCAAACAAGTTAACAAGCCGGACAACATAAGTTGAACCATTTATCCAATCCAACAGTAGCATAAACAGAATTGTAAACATGGCAGGTCAAAATAAGCAGATAAGGATACTAACGGATAGTCATAGTCCACGAGATTAACTGAACGAGGTATACAAGATAAACAGACAAATCAGAGGGTCACATAACAGTAAGATCACATATCATCAGATGATCACAGGTAAATCAGATAACCGTTTATTAATCATATCATAGCAGGGTAATCAGTAGTCGCATAAAACATGAATAGCATAATCAATTCCAATAAACATATAATAACCCGGTACGTGAATGCAATGGTAGAAGAATAAGTCACATAAGGGTACAGGGTAACGGGCAATCAATACAGAATATGGTGCGTTGGGGTAAACATACGGTACAATATAAATATATCAACAGTGTAAGGGGTGTCAGAAATCTATCCGAGCCAAGCGATGCAGATGTAATGTCAGTAGTGGCAATAGCGAGCCCGGTAATCAATAGTAACCATCGTATTCGGAGGGGTGACCCGAATACCGGACAATAGGAGGAGACCTCAGTAACGGTGGAGTAGCTAGCTCCGGTATGTGAGGGGTGTATTGCACACACGCACCACATCACCGAACATATATATATCATGTAACGAGCGATGCAGTGCAGATCTAGGATGCATCCATACGCGAGAACGTGAGTGGCCATAACAGATATGAGTGAAGCGCGCATAATCAATACGATTATAGGGGACGGTGTGTAACATCACTCGTACACACTGGAGTCATGCCATTGGTGCATCAATGACACGGTCATGGTACCACCATGACTAGTTAACGATATTTGGCTCGTACAAATCGAAGGGTCAAACAAGGTCCACGGTGTAGCAATATATATATCAGTCATCATAATCGAAGTTCAATATCGGTAGTCCACCATTCAAAGGTTCATAGCAACAGTTCAATATCAAAGTTCAGTAGCAGCAGTTTAATATCAAAATTCAGAGCTTGCAGTTCAATATCAAAATTCAGTATCAAAGGTTTAGTAACATTAGTTCAATAACAGACGTCCAATAACAGAGGGGTCAATAGCAATGGTCCAGTACAGAGGTTCCATAACAGAGGATCAATATCAAAGGGTCATAGCATAAGGAACCATAGAAATGGAATATTATAAATGAAGCAAAGTTAAAGGATCGGAAAGTCATGAGAAATCCCTACTGAAAAAGGATAGAATATCTGTACCTCATTCGAAGCCAGCAAAATAGGAAAGTACGATCACACGATGAATCAATCCCGTCGCCCGGAACCTATGAATTAGATAACTCTTATTAAGATCAAATTACTTATTTTAGACGGCTTTCCATTGTTAGCAGATTTTCATATTTAGTAACTTGATACTTTAGGGTTATTATTGCCAATTAAATAGACTTTAAGGTTTTAACAAAAATCAAAATGGTAGTTAAGGGTGTGTTATGTCACTTTAGTAAAATCTAGGGTTACATGCGTAAATTATCAAAGTCTAAGGTTTTAAGTGCAAATTATCAAGTTTAAAATATGATAACTTAAGATTATGGTTATAAATAATGGAAGGTAGAGTTATTCATGCACAACTATTTCATATGTATACATTTACATGTATAACTCCACGTTAATGACCCATGACAATATACACGCCTAAGTGATCTAGTAACATGCATAACCTCATCATTCTTTTAACCTTCTTTATCATTACATACGCCTAGGATTTCCCATTTTATGTGCCTCATTAATGTGCACTATTAACAGGTTTTTAGGCATTGCAAAGTGGTTATGTCCAGGTCGACCAAAGGCTGAAAAAAAATATCAAAACGGTCCACAAACTCGTCGCAAAACAGTTGATATATAGGAGCTTAAGCAAAAGTGTGATTTTATGTGACTGAATTAACAACAAATATCCAAGGCATATAAACATGATTCTGATAATGTCTTAGCATGATTTTAAATCTGATTATATCATATGTAGGTGTGTCAGATGGGTGCAGAATAAGTGGGATGGTTAGTACCTTTTTGCGTGACAAGAAAACTACAAGAGCCGATGTGGACGTGGCCACTACGCACCACCATGCTGCTACAACATTCAAGTCAAAGCTGCTATTTTTTTTTCATGCCTTCGTAATTATTGAGAGGACTAAAAGGAGCCGTCACTTGAGTTTATATATTTTTAGGGTTAGTGTGAGAGAATGAAAAGTGGTATATGGTTTTGATAAATAACAAGGGGAGAGGTTCTAAAATTTGGAAGGTGCCGATATTAAGGAGTGAATTACGGAAATTTATTTGACCCGTGATTTCAAAATATTTATTTATGATATCTCCAAATCTTCAAACGTGTACATGATCCCATGAAAACGAAAATTACATTCGGTATTCTTCTTAAATGCAAAACGTGTACATTAAATGCTCCAAGTTTCGAATGGGTCCAAAATAACCTGGTGATGTGTGATATTTACCAAGGGGGTGTCGAATTTACTCGAAGCTTAGGTAAAACCGAAAAAAAATATAATGCTTGGTTCCAAAATAACCATCACAAGACTTAGGACGTATTTAATATTTTGTAACTTAATATAACGTATAGTTTTAAATGTCGTGTATTTATTAATGATATAACTTGTTAAACGATGTTGACGTGTTTTCCGAGTTTACATAATTTTTAAGTCGAAGGGTAAAATTGTCATTTCACGCGTTTGAGATTTTAGGGTTTTACAACTCTTCCCCTCTAAAAGAAAATTTTCGTCCTCGAAAATTGAAGTCGCAGAGGTACACCGAGACGTACCGGCTTAAGGCATACGTAACAATCCATAGTTTCATACAGTTCATAATCGTATCAGTTTCAAAGCGTACAAATCTTACACGTAACAGATATCGGTGAGAATCTCACAAAGAGGTACAGAATTCCAATCGAACATGAGGATCAAAAGATAACGGATATAAGTCCTTGTCCATTCACGTACCTACCCCAGGCATTTCCCAATATGTCGTATGATTTCAATAAGTTCAAATCATATGATCTCGGTATTATCACGTTGATCAGGCATCATAATACTTGCATCACATGACAAGTCCTTATTGTCATCATATTCAACCTCGGGTCATGACAAACCACATAATCAATATCACAACAAAAGCAGATACACATACGGATATCAAGTAACATACTAAAGGCACCGGATCACATACATACAACATATACTACACCAAACAACTTACCATATCACCAAAGAAGAAGGCCGCCAACTTGCTCGAAACGGTTCCTCATGACTCATTACTGACGATCCAAAAGAAAAGCTGAGATACTATCAAAATGCCAAACGATAAAACTTCACGATTCAAACCGAGTTTCGAACAAATCAAGAAAACAATGCCGATTAGAATCACTTAGCAGAATATCAAACCGCCTCAAAACGCATGACAAACAAATCAAAGTAACAAAAGTCGCTCCCAAATCATATGAAGTAGATGAACCTTATCAGCCACCGGTTGAATCTTGTCTCCGTCTTTTGCGTCTTTGTTTGGTCCGTCCAGCTTCCTCCAGCAGCATCCTGATGCCTCCGGTAGCACGCGGTCGGGTGTGGCTTCGCTTCACGAACCTCTCCACGGCTGGGGGACTGCTGCAAGAACGCAGGTCAGCACCATCAGCTTCAACTCCACGAGTAGTCTCCACCTAACGATCGACAAACGGATGTACGAAGACAAAATAACAAAGTTCGATGCGAAAAGAAGAAGGCCAAATCAGTGAAGACAAAAGAATATCAAAGTAAAATCTGAACGATAATCAAAATGAATCGAAAGAGATCGGAAGGACGGAAGCCTAATGTCTACCCAGTCCTCACAGGTCAATCCTAAGGTCAAAAAGACGAAACCTGGCTCTGATACCATAATTGTAACACCCCAACTCGGCAAGGGTAGAAGTGTCACATTCTGGTGTCATATCAGAACATACAATAAAAGTTTCACAAGCGGAAGCCTTATAAAAATAAATTACCAAGTCGTATAAACGGATGACTTACAAAGAAAATATAAAATCCAATATGTCTAAAATAAAATGAAATCTCAAACAATAGCCCATCAAATTAAATCCAAAATGATAAGGTAACTAGGGTCGGTCCTCTCAGATAATCCAACTCTCAGCCCGTCAAAGCCCATCTTCCTACCTAAAACCGCATGAGGAAAAGAAATGCGGCTGAGCTTAAAAAGCCCAGTGAACAGATATAACAAAACGAAAGCTAAACAGAATCAGAAATATGAAATGAAACAGAGGAAACAATAACAATGTCGCAACAGAAAGGAAACAATGAGTCGATGAGGATTCCTGCAGAAACACAATTATACGATATCGGAAGGAACAGATAACGAGAGGAGGACAAAGCACATAACACATTGATGACATAAACGTACGCACATGTAAATGACCAGGCATACAATAAAGCAGGAAATCAGAGTATAAATAGGCCAACAGAAATCCAAATGCTAGCGGAAACAATTAACGAGAAAGTAAGCATGGCAATCACACAAGTCAAATAATTACAGTTAATAACATAACCAGTATCATAACAGCGGAAGTACTAAGAGCAGTCAAAACATGACAGCCACACGTAACAAGTAGGAATACAGTACGAACATTATAATTGAATGGATTAAGGACATAGCAGGGCAACTAAACAAGTTAACAAGCCGGACAACATAAGTTGAACCATTTATCCAATCCAACAGTAGCATAAACAGAATTGTAAACATGGCAGGTCAAAATAAGCAGATAAGGATACTAACGGATAGTCATAGTCCACGAGATTAACTGAACGAGGTATACAAGATAAACAGACAAATCAGAGGGTCACATAATAGTAAGATCACATATCATCAGATTATCACAGGTAAATCAGATAACCGTTTATTAATCATATCATAGCAGGGTAATCAGTAGTCGCATAAAACATGAATAGCATAATCAATTCCAATAAACATATAATAACCCGATGCGTGAATGCAATGGTAGAAGAATAAGTCACATAAAGTGCAGGTAACGGGCGATCAATACAGAATATGCGTTGGGGTAAACATATGGTACAATATAAATATATCAACAGTGTAAGGGTTGTCAGAAATCTATCCCGAGCCAACAAGACAGTAATGTCGTAGTGGCAATAGCAGCCCGGAATCAATAGTAACCATCGATTCGAGGGTGACCTCGGAATACCGGACAATAGGAGGGAGACCTCAGTAACCTGGAGTAGCTAGCTCCCAGTATGTGAGGGGTGTATTGCACACGCACCACATCACCGAAACAATATATATATCGAATGAACAGTACAATAGCAGATCTAGGATGCATCCATACGCCCTGCAGAACAGTAGTGGCCATAACAGAATAAAGGAAGCCGCATAATCAATACAGTATAGGGCGGTGTGTAACATCACTTTCACACTGGAGTCATGCCATTGGTGCATCAATGACACGGTCATGGAACCCCCCATGACTAGTTAACGATTTGGCTCGGGTACAAATCGAAGGGTCAAACAAGGTCCACGGTGTAGCAATATATATATCGGTCATCATAATCGAAGTTCAATATCAGTAGTCCACCATTCAAAGGTTCATAGCAACAGTTCAATATCAAAGTTCAGTAGCAGCAGTTCAATATCAAAATTCAGTAGCAGCAGTTCAATATCAAAATTCAGTATCAAAGGTTTAGTAACATTAGTTCAATAACAGAGGTCCAATAACAGAGGGGTCAATAGCAATGGTCCAGTACAGAGGTTCCATAACAGAGGATCAATATCAAAGGGTCATAGCATAAGGAACCATAGAAATGGAATATTATAAACGAAGCAAAGTTAAAGGATCGGAAAGTCATGAGAAATCCCTACTGAAAAAGGATAGAATATCTGTACCTCATTCGAAGCCAGCAAAATAGGAAAGTACGATCACACGATGAATCAATCCCGTCGCCCGGAACCTATGAATTAGATAACTCTTATTAAGATCAAATTACTTATTTTAGACGGCTTTCCATTGTTAGCAGATTTTCATATTTAGTAACTTGATACTTTAGGGTTATTATTGCCAATTAAATAGACTTTAAGGTTTTAACAAAAATCAAAATGGTAGTTAAGGGTGTGTTATGTCACTTTAGTAAAATCTAGGGTTACATGCGTAAATTATCAAAGTCTAAGGTTTTAAGTGCAAATTATCAAGTTTAAAATATGATAACTTAAGATTATGGTTATAAATAATGGAAGGTAGAGTTATTCATGCACAACTATTTCATATGTATACATTTACATGTATAACTCCACGTTAATGACCCATGACAATATACACGCCTAAGTGATCCAGTAACATGCATAACCTCATCATTCTTTTAACCTTCTTTATCATTACATACGCCTAGGATTTCCCATTTTATGTGCCTCATTAATGTGCACTATTAACAGGTTTTTAGGCATTGCAAAGTGGTTATGTCCAGGTCGACCAAAGGCTGAAAAAAAACATCAAAACGGTCCACAAACTCGTCGCAAAATAGTTGATATATAGGAGCTTAAGCAAAAGTGTGATTTTATGTGACTGAATTAACAACAAATATCCAAGGCATATAAACATGATTCTGATAATGTCTTAGCATGATTTTAAATCTGATTATATCATATGTAGGTGTGTCAGATGGGTGCAGAATAAGTGGGATGGTTAGTACCTTTTTGCGTGACAAGAAAACTACAAGAGCCGATGTGGACGTGGCCACTACGCACCACCATGCTGCTACAACATTCAAGTCAAAGCTGCTATTTTTTTTTCATGCCTTCGTAATTATTGAGAGGACTAAAAGGAGCCGTCACTTGAGTTTATATATTTTTAGGGTTAGTGTGAGAGAATGAAAAGTGGTATACGGTTTTGATAAATAACAAGGGGAGAGGTTCTAAAATTTGGAAGGTGCCGATATTAAGGAGTGAATTACGGAAATTTATTTGACCCGTGATTTCAAAATATTTATTTGTGATATCTCCAAATCTTCAAACGTGTACATGATCCCATGAAAACGAAAATTACATTCGGTATTCTTCTTAAATGAAAAACGTGTACATTAAATGCTCCAAGTTTCGAATGGGTCCAAAATAACCTTGTGATGTGTGATATTTACCAAGGGGGTGTCGAATTTACTCGAAGCTTAGGTAAAACCGAAAAAAAATATAATGCTTGGTTCCAAAATAACCATCACAAGACTTAGGACATATTTAATATTTTGTAACTTAATATAACGTATAGTTTTAAATGTCGTGTATTTATTAATGATATAATTTGTTAAACGATGTTGACGTGTTTTCCGAGTTTACATAATTTTTAAGTCGAAGGGTAAAATTGTCATTTCACGCGTTTGAGATTTTAGGGTTTTACACTTTTCTTCTTCGGATTTTTGGAAGGAATATTCAATGTGACCCTCTTCTTCCCAGCAGCTTTTCCAGCCTTGGCATGTTGCACATAATCAACGATGGTCTTCGACACCAAGGTGATAATTTTCTCCGATGGTTCCACAACCCGGCCAGCAGTCTCTTCCTGTAGGGTCCTCTCACCCTCATTCAGAATCTTCTCGCCGGACTCTACCATAAACGGATCCGGCTGATTAATAAACGAGAACAAATCCATCACTGCAAAAGACAAAACAAGCAGTTAGGAAAAACGACACATAAATGGAATTAAAAAACTGACGCGAGGAACCTTAAGAAAAAAACCCACCCTCATTATCAGATACCATAAATGTGGGGTGTGCCGTCTCATCATCCCAAGCGCGGCTCAGACCAATCAAACACAAAAACGACTCCAGATATTTTCGGAACGGAGCACGTTTCGTATCCAGCAGGGACAATAAACCAAGGTCTACGTCATCATCTGACGGGGGTGGGTCACGGTCAACTGAAAGATTGTCGTTCCATGGGATCGACAGCGGAAAGACAGTGGAATCGACCCATAAAAAGTACTCTTTCCAATTCTTGAGAGAGTCAAGAGGAGCGGTGTGACAACTAACGACTTAGGACCCTTCCTATTCTCTAAGGTTAACCACCCATTATTCATACCGGAATAGTAGAACTTTCTAAATAAAGGTACAATGGGAACACCACCGTGGACACGACAAAGGATCTTGAAATGACTAATCCTCGCCGTGGCTAAAAAAGATAGCTGCGAAAGATGGATTTGGAAATACTCTAGAACGCTACAAAGGAACTTAGAGAGTGGGATTCTAAAATTACAAAACTCAAAAAACCAGGTATATATTACCTATCTTACCCTCCGGCGCATCTCTAATGGTATCTTTAGGACCAGCGAGGGTTGGATGTACCTTATCTAGGATATGGTACTTTAGACAAAACACGTCTAAATTCTTTTGCTCTAACTCACAAGTGAAATCGCTAAGAAGCTTTTTAGCCATTGAAAAACAAGAAGGGGAGAAAAAACTAACCTGAAAGGAAGTAAGGAAGATAAAGGCGTGACGTTTTCTCTTTAAAAACACTCTCTAACGCAGCAGCAACAATAGTAAAAAAGGTAAAAAAAATGAGGGGTATTTATACCCTTCGAAAGAAAAAGTAACCGCCTATTGGACGGATAAGATTGGGCCACGTCCCCGATCCATATCTAACGGCCCATAATCAAGTAGATCGACGGATGAGATGGTAGCAGCCAAATCGTCACATCAGTCAGACATTGCGAGGTCAAGAAGCAGTTTGCGATTATCAAGGGCAAGTTGTAACGCTTATCCACAAAATACTGGAATGTATAGTCAGTACGAGCAAGGATAACCCGCGGCACGAGGTATCGCGGCCAATTGACATAATTAAGTCTAGAACACTTGTTCATAGCCAACAGGCATACTAGAATGGGGGGACTTGATCGTGTACGATACCCCCAGACACGCGTAGATGAACCGGTCCAACCCCGGATCAAGACCTACTGGTCCAATCTTGCCCCGGACGTCATCCGCCCCCGCAACACGTCACCAAGACAAGGGATAGTAACCGCGGATACACAACACGTCCGGGGAAGGCCTAGCTACGGCTCAATCAAAAGGGTAAGGAATCTTACATGAGAATGAGGTACTGTCGCCCACAGTCCTCAAAAGGAAAAGCGCGGTGGATTGCCGCCCAAAACCGTCGCTGTCACAACAATAAGACAACCTCCTGAGTTGACTTACGTCATTACCCGTGACCATGAGAACCCGACAAGAAAGTTCAACATATAAATAGGGGTCTTCGCCACTGTTCAAACGGTAACTTGGAGTCACTCTCTCTCTAGAATACTTTATCTCTCTAAACTAATACTTACTCTCACACCCGAGGTTGACCGCGGAAGACCCCTTCTGCGATGAGACTAACGGTGTTTCTTTTTCTTAGCAGCTACAATTCAAGATTCCCCCACTTAATTCAAGATCTATTCCACCAAAGATAGCCTAAACTAGCTTATGTGCAGAAGAGCCCCAGATTTGTCTTAACACACATGGTTCGTGATCAAAACCATCCTAATAGGGAGGATACATTATAGATTGTTGGCAAGATGCGAATTCATATTCTTAACATGGCCCATAAACTAAGATTTTTATAAACGTTTCAACAAAAAGCAATTCGCGCATGAACATTGGCTATATAATGTTCAACACTTATTCCAAAAATCACCCAATACTTGGTAGTATTCACCACCATTCTCAAAGATATAATTTAGAAAATCATGCTCGCATTTGATAACTCGAGCCAATAATCACGCAAACTTTAAGTTGCGCTTTTTATAATCATTTTTATATTCCAGATCATATATACTAAAAATAAACTTTAAAATCCATTCATGAGTTGAGATTACTGTTTTAAGCATATATTTTGATATTGCTTGGTAATGATCGATTTGAATACATCATGCTCTATATATTTACTAGTTTTACTGTCAGTTACGTGAAAGCTTCCTATTTGATTGCAAATATAACGAACATGAACTAAAAAACTTGTGAATCTCGCAATCACGAAGGTTGAAAGATATATTGGGTTACATATCATGTGCTTTTAGAAGATGGTGGTTGTTGCAGTTATGGTGTTGGCATTTATGAAGTTACGGTATCTCTTACTCATTACTCACTGAGATATACGTACATGTTTTGACAAACACTCAACTAGTAGAATCTCCTCACATTGTCACGTGCCTTGCACATGAGCTAGAAGGAGCATCAAACCTACCATTAAATATACCCGAATAATAAAGCTGACAGTTATGTTGCTTGCGTAATTTTTTTTTTGAAACTTTAACTATTATTCACAACACCAAACCACCAAAAACAGTGGAAGGCCACAACCAGCAACAAAGGAAAAAGAAACAACAAAAAAACAAGGATTTACAGCAGATCAAAGTTGAGCCACTCGGTCCAAGTTATCGAACAATTCTTGTTTCTATTCCTATACCACAAATACCCAGTTGACTTAATCTCTTGGACAATCTTCTCGACCTTAATAGATCCATTAGCGAACCTCTTTTCATTTCGAGCTTTCCAAAGACACCAACACGCCACAGTCATAATACCTTTAAGAGCCGAACTCTTTCTCCTACTCAAGCCCGGCACTTTGTGAACCTCAAACAAATCCTTGACTGTAAACAGGAACAAAGGACTAATTTTGCACCATCGGCTAATACGATACCAGAGATTAGACGAGACCTCACAGGCGCAAAACAAATGCTCCACATCCTCGATCTCAGCATCACAAAGACCACACAAAGCCGAGCCAACTAAACAATTACGTTTACTCAGAGCCGAAGCCGTTTGAATACGGTCCAAAAATGTTGTACTTTTTCGGCACCCACTTAGACCATTTGAACACATACCTGTTGCTAAAATCGCGATCGGTGGACAGAAAGGTTTTAACCGCTTTAACACTGAAGAACCGATTGTCGCGACCAAGCCATGTCCATTTGTCGTCCCCCTTAATAATCTTAGTATCCTCCAGCAGTTTCCCGAGGCAAATCCTCTCGGCCACCTCTTCCTCCACTGTAGTTTCACTCAAAAATTCCCCAATCTTCCAAGTACTGATAGTTCCTCCCATCCACTTCTCCGCCACTAAACACTTCTTGTCTTTCTCTTTTTTGAACATTCTGGGAAACACATCTTTTAGCGCCACATTACAGACCCAAGGGTCTAGCCAAAACCTAATTCCCTTTCCGTCACCACACACGCCTCTGAACAATTGATTGATGTTGACACCCGCAACAGAGGCATTAGAGCACGCCTTGACAATCTTGCTCCACACCCCCGACGAGTATTTATTGCTCGGAATAGGAGCCCAACACCTTTTAGAGTCATGGATGGCATTAATCACCCTCCTCCAAAGACTGTTAGGTTGAGTACGGTATCTCCAAACCCACTTAGTCAAAAGAGCAATATTAGAATGCTTGCGTAATTAACCCTCCAAAATTATAGGAAATGAAATTGTGGAAAGAAAGGAATGTGCTGGCCATGATTATCTCGGAGATGCTGGCCTGAACCACATTAAAATGCAGAATTGATTGTTTTCGAAATCCACCCGCATGCATCGAAGGAGAGACATTAATTCTTACATTTCATTAAACTCGAATTATATATGATGTTGCTGTTTTTTTTTATCTTGATGAGACCTTAAGTTATCTTGTAAATTAATTTTACTGTATCTGTCACAATACTACTTACTTCATGCATGCATCTCTTAGTTATGTGTTAACCTATATTAACTAAAGGCCAATTATTTTAAATCCATAAATCCTAATATCATCATTTTAATTTTTCTTCACTTTCTAAAAATACAACTTATTGGACGTTATGGTTTTACTCTTTCCCTGGCCACCCCAAAATGTGTATAACTAGTGAGGTGTGAACTTGAGACGGTGAGACCTCTTGTGCGACGACATCAGGGTCTTGGTCACCTTGGTGGTGGCTAAAGTGATTACGAGATATATATCAAAATAATATCAGATCATAAATTGTAACAAAAACGGCTACTGGGTGTGCTTTTTTATTTTTTAGGGCAAATATAAAAAAAAAGTACTATACTTGCCACCCTTTCCTCTTCAGGGTAGCGAACAAAATTTTTTGCTTCTGCGGGTAATATACTTTCAAATTCATCCTCTTTAGGGTATTTTCATGAACAGTTGGACAATTTTGCCCCTATTACCCAGAAGAGGAAATGGAAAGTATGATACTTTTTTTTTTAAATAATAAATAATGTACTAGCCGTACGGAAAACGTGTTTTGGCTAAGAAAACGGAATAAGAATTAACAAGGGTAACGTATTTGTGATAGGGAAACGAATGTATTTTGGCCAGAATTTGATCGGTGACGATCAAACTCAATAGGTTTATGGGTTAAGATGCCGGAATTGACTGCTTTGATACCAGTTGATACACTCTTACAGGAATCAACGAGATTCAAATAAGAATTGAGCTCAAGAATTAGTTAATGGGATTTGTTATGACTTACTGGCTTGTAGAAGTTTATTACAAGAGAGAATTACAAAATCAAAACCGCTTACAAATGTGAAATGAATTGTGTTATATACAAATGAAATGATGAAATGGCTGTAACGGCTTTTCCCGCCTAAATGGTAAGGGTTAAAAGTGCTTATTTGAACCTCACACGTGCCATGCACGCGTATACTTATTTAAACTCATGACCTTTGCAAATGGAAGTGGCTGGTGGAACTAAATTATCTTAATAAGTAAATAGTGTAAACTTAAAACAAAACATTTTTATCATAGATTTAACACAATTATAAATCATTAAATAATTTATCTTAATACATATCCAAAATTTAACATAATAAAAACTAGGGCAAATGATAAAAAAAAGTATCATACTTTCCATTTCCTCTTCTGGGTAATAGGGGCAAAATTGTCCAACTGTTCATGAAAATACCCTAAAGAGGATGAATTTGAAAGTATATTACCCGCAGAAGCAAAAAATTTTGTTCGCTGCCCTGAAGAGGAAAGGGTGGCAAGTATAATACTTTTTTTTTTATATTTGCCCTATTTTTTATGTTATAATAGGAAAAAAAATTATTTGGAAAATCTGATTATAATAGGATATAATAGATAATAAGAAAATTTTTAGTTTGTTTGACAAATCTGAGTACACTGTACAAAACTGGCTACAATGGCTACTATAAATGCCCCATCATATGGCAATCAATTTTGAGTTCTTCCTCCTTTCCTAGTTAATTATTTGTTGTCTGGTTCATGTTTCTTTCTAGGATCGATTTAACTAACTAATCTTATCATAGGCTTCAAGGTTATTCAAACTTTTGGAATTTCAGTATGAATGTTAAACATTTAACTAAGCTATCGATATCTGAGTTCTTGGGAGGTTTCATAAGGGTCTGCATTTATGGCATCCTTTCCATAGGTGCAATACCTAATCACATTGCATTTATAATGGATGGTAATCGAAGATACTCCAAGAAAAACAATTTGATTGATGTGGCTGGATATAGGGTCGGGTATTCAACGTTAATGTCAATGGTTAGGTACTGCTTTGAGATGGGGGTGAAGCATGTAACGTTTTATGCCTTTAGTATAGACAATTTTAAACGAGATCCTGAAGAAGTCAAAACTTTGATGGAGTTGATGGAGGAAAAAATTGAACGGTTGATAAACGATGATAATGTAATTAGCCAATATGGAGTTAGGGTTCGGTTCATAGGAAACCTTAAACTTCTAAGCAAATCCACAAGATTGGCTGCCGAGAGGGCTATGCATGCAACATCCGGGCACAACAAATTCGTACTATCGATCTGTGTTGCTTATACTTCCACTGATGAAATTTTGCATGCTGTACAAGAATCTTGTGAAGAAAGATGGCACCAAGACAGAGTTTTGGATGATGGCTTGAGAAGACTTGATGTGTTGGATTATCCAGAAGCATATGTATATGGGAGTTGTACCTGACCCTGATGTCATCATACGTACATCTGGTGAGACACGGTTGAGCAATTTTCTTTTGTGGCAGAGTAGTAACTGTCTCTTGTATTCGCCATCTATCTTATGGCCCGAGATTGGTTTCCAGCATCTTCTTCAGGCTGTTTTGGAATTCCAAAAACATTTTTATTATTTAAAAGGGAATGAATGTATGATTCAATAGTAAACTAGTTGAATTTTAATTCAAATGTTGTTTTAGAACATGCATGGCTTAAAAGAATTCTGTAGTCCCCTACGCCTTATGTAAGGATGTGGTTTTCCCGCATGTTTAGGTTACTCGGGGAGTTCCATCCTTTTTGGCTCAGATGTACGCGGCCAAACTAGGTTACATATATGTATTTTTATTATCCCTTATTTGTATTGTGGATTCAGTTAATTCCAAATTCAGCCCACGGCCTATTAGGCTCATAATATCTCACTGATGTCATTTTTTAACATTGGGCTGTCTTTACATGGCCCTGACACATCTTCCTTTATAAGAGGGTTATGATATATCTCAGCTTGCCAATACCTGTGATTAAATGAATAAGAGAACTGTTGCTCTAATCATATGGATCATAATTAAAGCATGAAGTATCTAGCAACAAGGATTCCATCCTCGTGTTACAATTGCGTAGCACACACTTAAATTAGTTCAATTTTCATTTTAGGTAAAGTACGTCTATAGTTTGTGCAGTTTACCCTAAGATAAGTCATCATGCTCGTGTCTGTTATTTGATGCATGATTGCAAGTGGGACGAAAATTGTCATCTGTTCTTCACGTAACTAGTACATCAATGTTAGAGTATGCAAAACCTTTGTGTTCTTTATTGTGGTTTTATGTCTTACATAAAGATAGAGCTATGCATATTTTTATTTAAATTACCGCTATTCATGGAGTTCTTAATTGTATATTATGTAGCATAAAGCGTAAGTCATGGGTTCAAATATTGTCAACGTGTTTTTTTTAAACAGCATATTTACATTGAAACAGATTTGTTGATTTCTAAACAACATATTTATAAGCGGTGTTTGCACATTCATGGGATATTGCTTAACATCTTGGTTCTCCAAAAAACAAACCGCACTCGCTATCTCCACCTTTGAAGCAAAGTACGTATCCGCCAGAAAGGCATGCCAACAAGCACTATAGGTGAAACAAGCTCTAGTTGACTATGACATTAGACTTAGTGACATTGCTATCCTCTGTGACAGCAAAGGCGCCATCGACCTCAGCAAAAATCTCGTATTACACTCTCGTACCAAACATATAGAAATACCTCATCACTTTCTTAGAGATAATGTTCAAAAAGGAAATACTTTTTCTTAGAGATAATGTTCAAAAAGAAAATACTTAATCGAAAAGTTTTCCTCAGAAGATAACAATGCCGACATTTTCACCAAACCCCATAAACGTGAACCTTTCAACCTTCTTAAATTAGGACTCGAATTTGTGGAACATACTTCATAAGTTATCTAATGATGATTTTGACATCACTGTATGCATCTCTACTTCTCTCATATCTGAGTCTAGGATCTTTGTTTTGCATACAAACATAAAAATCGAACTTTATGAGGGGGTGTTCTTACAAATATTTTACATAATTGATATCTATTCATATTTTCCTTAGTTAGGAATTTCATCTTGATTTTTCTAAATCGATGTTTCACCCATATGTTTAAACAAAAAGTCTCACGGCTAGGACACTCATAATCTTTATGCATCGCCAATACAAAGTAAAAACAATTTCCCATGTATCATTTCATATGTCTCTTGAATTTTAAAGGGAATACATAACTAATTTTTTTTTCCGGGTACATTTAAAAGTAGCAACAGCAAATTAAGAAGTGTTTGGGTTATCATACATACATATATTTTATATATACTAGTTAGATACCCGCGCACAGTAGCGGCGATAAATATAGTTATATAATAAATATAGTAAATGAATTGCTAAACCAACTCTCCCCGCAATTCCCTACCCGCTTAGTGAATTCATTTCACAACACTCCAAATGTATATTTGTTAGTTGTGTGTGTTTGTTTGGGTTTTTCGTATCTTTCCCGTGACATCATTATTCCCACATATAAAAATACTTTCACAATCTCTTACCCGTCAAACACTCTTCCAAAAGTAAATGATTTTGATACATCAAGTTTGTATTCATTGAAAAAAATGTTAAAGTTATAAAAATTTGAATCAAAATAAAATAAACGTACTATAAATGTAAAAACTAAAAACTTATAAAAATATATCAAAATGGATGTTGAATTAAAGAGCACAAAATTTTAGAAAATATGGTGAAATTAGATCATAAAAAAATTAAACGAATAAAAAGATATTTAAATTTAAAAATAAAAGTGATTAATTAGTTAAGAAGTGACACGTGTCACCCCATTATTAGAACTCCTTATTTTAGTTTGTTAGAGCTCCTCCTTTTTTGTTATTTTTTAGTTAGAGAAGTGACACATGTCACTCAATGATTGAAGCTTCTTATCTTAATTTTTTGTGAAGACCACAACTTAAATGCTTTATATAATCGTATATATATATATATATATATATATATATATATATATATATATATATATATATATATATATATATATATATATATATATATATATATATATATATATGTATCTTTCGCTTCTTCATTTCTTTTTCAACTTTTAGTGTCGAGATACCCGCACCTCTACATAGTTTGCATATAGACACACACTAGATTTTAATTTTTGAGGTTTGATTTGTTCCAGACAGCCGGATCCTGCAATGCGATTAGGTAGGATCCCTTTTCCAAGGGATCCAACAGATAGCTCATAAACGATTATATATATATATATATATATATATATATATATATATATATGTTTTGTGTTTTTGTATTTAGTTTTTTTTTCTTCTTTGTGTACTAACACTTTGTATATGTCTATATGTTTTGTCCCTTTCACGTTTTATTTTTTGTGTTATGTTGAAAAAAACGTAATCGAAAAATTATTGAGATTTTTAATAGGCTCAGATTTGAAGGTTACAAAGTGATAAAATCTCACTTTACCATCCATTCGGTTGCAAAGTTTTTTAGTAAAACATCATCATCGCCTTGTCTCAAAATAATTCACATATCGGTTTTATGTCATCTACGGAGTAATAGCGAGTAATAGTGAAGATTCTCCCTATTCACATTTTTCTTTCAGCATGTCAGCCTTTTTATCAAAATTTATGTCAAGTTAGATTCCATTTCATTGTTATAAACAAGTGAAACACAAGCAAATTTCACACAACACAAGTGAAACACAATCAGATACAAACACAATTAGATTTCACAAACCCGCAAGTGAAACACAATCAATTTGGCACAAACACTACAACGGATATCTTTGGCTTCAAAAAATGTCGAGTTCACCATTTTACACAGAATAGGTAATAGATTTTACGCTTTTTCAATATTACATGCATAAAAAACGACAAAAAGACATATCGAGATTTTTAATAGGCTCAGATTATCGTTTTATTATATATGGCTGCAAATTCGAAAGTTGCAAAGTGGAAAAAGTCTCACTTTACCGTCCATTCGGTTATGCCATGCCAAATTAACACAAGTTTTTTTTAAAAAAAATCAGCATCGCCGTATCTCGGTTTTTTATTAACAAAAACCAACTGCTTATTTCATAATAAGCAGTATCAAGAAAGCATCTCAAAAAACAAAGTTTTTTTCAA
Source organism: Chrysanthemum makinoi (assembly GCA_910596185.1). Taxonomy (NCBI): domain Eukaryota; kingdom Viridiplantae; phylum Streptophyta; class Magnoliopsida; order Asterales; family Asteraceae; genus Chrysanthemum; species Chrysanthemum makinoi. The sequence goes on from OU343221.1 coordinate 201,686,703, forward strand.
CAGCAACCAAAATCAGTTTCAGATCTGCTTAAACCAGAAACCACCAGTAAGCAGTTTTTGAAACTGCTTTGAAGATCAAACCTTCAAGATCAAACCACCAATAAGCTTGTTTTAAATCTGCTTTCAAGATCAAACCACCAATAAGCAGTTTTTAAAACTGCTTTCAAGAAACATCCAAGAACACCAACTGATTTTCTAACCAAGAAACCACCATCAATTTTTTTAGATCTAAAAAGATATAACAATAATTTTTTTTAACCAAGAAACCACCAACTGTTTTTCTAACCAAGAAACCACCAACTGGTTTTACCAACGATTTCTAACCAATAAACCACGGATCTAACCAAAAACAGCCAATAAACCATGGTTTTACCAACAATTTCCAAAAACAACCAGTTTTCAAAAAGCTTTCAAAAAAACCAATGATTTTAGATCTAATAAGCTTTCAAAAAAACCATCCAATTTCATAATAAGCTTTTTTACCAAGAAACCATAACAGATCTAAGCCATAACCAGAAACCATCAAGAATAGGGAGGGTCTTAATAACCTTTCTCCATACTATTCACACCCTCCCTAACCACATATCTGTGGGGTTTTTTTTCACAGATCAACAAAACCATCACCAAAGCACATAAGCAGTTTTATATGTGCTTTTTTCAAGATCTAAACCCATCACAAAAAAACGAAAGCACATAAGTTGTTTTATAAATGCTTTTTTCACAAGATCTAACAATAACAAACCATCACATATCTAAAACTATCACAAAAAAACTGTTTTTTTTCACAAATCTAAAAAGACATACTATCTAAAAAAATTATGTTGCCATCTGTTTTTTTAGATCTAAAACAAGAAGATCTAAAAAAGCATATGATACAAAAAAATTATGTTGCCATCTGTTTTTTTAGATCTAAAACAACAAGATCTAAAAAAGCATACGATCCACCATCAATTTTTTTTAGATCTAGAAAGATCTACCAAGAAACCACGGATCACCAAAAACACCACAGATCACCATCATTAAGAAGCCTAAACCACCATAGATCTAAACAACCACAGAAAAACGGGTCACCAAAAACATCACAGATCTAAACCACCATGGTATGAGTGGTTGAGAGAGAGAGAGAGAGAGAGAGAGAGAGACAGAAAAAAAGAGAAAGAAAGATTAACTGATTGAGAGTGAGAGAGAGAGAGTCAGACTTATCAGTGGGTGGGGTGGTGTGGTTAAAAGTTAAAACTATGGGTGGGTGGTAAGGGGTAAATCGGTTTTAGAAAATTGTTATGATTTATTTTATTTTATTTTTATTTTTATTTATTTTTAATTTTTTTTACTAATGAAAGTATAAAGGTTTGTAAAAACTTGTAAAAATGTTGTAAAAAAAAGTTGCAAAAAAAAGGACGAAAACGTATGAATACGGACGAAAACGTAATTGAAAAATTACAAATGATATTTAGATGATCACAAGTGATATTCTGTGATATTCAGAATATAACTTGTGATATTCTAAATATCACAAGTGATTTTCAACTAATGTTTTGTAAAATAAAAATCACAATTGATATTCAGAATATCACAAAGTGATATCCAGAAAATCACAAGTGATACTCAAAATATCACAAATATATAATTTGAATTTGTTTAACCTTATTTTATTTGCTTATGAGCTTATGTGATTTCGGTTTATGTTTCACAAGCTTAATTTGCTTATTTTGAAACTTATAAAAATATATAAGTTTGTATTTACCACGTATAAAGAGAAAATGGTCAAATTTTGGTTTAGAGTTCATACATATTCGTCCATTTTCGTTCGTTTTCATACATTTTCATTCGTTTTTAAATGTTTTCGGCCGTTTTCATATGTTTATGAATATCACAAGTGATATTCTGAGTATCACAAATAATATTCTGAATATCACAAGGGATATTCTGTGATATTCAGATGATTACAAGTGATACTCTGTGATATTCAGAAAATCACTTGTGATATTCTACTTATGATATTCTATTCAGAATATCACAAATGATTTTCTGATACTAAAAAGTGATTTTTAACTAATGTTTTGTGTCACACCCCCAAATTACCTGTTTTGCAGCGGAATGAAATTCCTAGGGGTTGACTGTCATAGCATCACAGTTACAGTTATATTAAACGACCTAAAGTGTCGTTTGGAAAACACATCTTTTGATTTAATAAAACATTAGGAGTTTACAAAATATAGGTCCCAAATGAAAATCATCATGTGCGGAAATAAGTTTGATACAAGCCAAACGATGTTTTTAAAGTGCATAAATTCCCATGTGAGACGCGTCGTCACCACGACTCTATGATAAATCCACATGCATGCCATGAAGTGTATGCCTTAGATACCTGAGATAAAACATGCTAAAAGTGTCAACACAAAGGTTGAGTGAGTTCATAGAGTTTATGTTGTCATGAAAAACCTTTAAAGAATGTGCATGCAGCAAAGGCATTGCAAATCCACTCAGTTCCAAGTTCCGCCCATACAAAACTTGCAACCTGTGTGTTTACAACCCATTGCCAAAATGTGTATAGTTTATGTTCAAGCACATGATGTCAAATGAATTCACAATAGTACCTAACTCGACGTAGAACCATAGCACATAATCAATAGTACATGACTCAATGTATCAGTAGTCAACTGATATAGCTCATTATTCGACGTAGAACTATAGCACGCAAACAAGTACAATTGATATAGTACAACATTCGGTTTTGAAACGATGGTGATCATGATAAAAGTAATCCTTAAAAATCTAAAGTACTTGTGAAAAATAGTTAAGCATGTATCTCCCCCAAAATAGTTCAAAACATATAAAAGTAGGGGCTACGAAACTCACCTGATGCAATGATTATGATGACAAAAGTGGATACACTGAAATGAGGTGCAATCTCTAACTACAACTAGTATAGTGATGAGGTTTAAAGAACAAGGTTTTTCCTAATTACCCTAGGTTTTTATTTCAAAACCTTGATTAAGAGTATACTATGGTTAATATTTTAGCTTGATCTTGCTAAAATTTTGGTGTTCTCCTTGGTCTTCACTATGGCCGGTTTGTAGAGATGGAAATGAGAGAGGATACGTTTTTTTACACCTTAGATATTATGTTTGTATGTGTATTGTAATTAGTATATAATTAAAATAGATACATGTAAGTCTAGGTATATTAGCTAGTAGATATTTTTGTCCAAGATTTGTGTTGAGTCATCTTAAATGTCGACAAGGGTAAAAACAAAGCAAAGTGATGTATTTTGTAATAGGAAATGTATAAATGTGTTAGTATAATTGGTAATTTTTGTATATAATTAAGTATTTAGGGTAGCGTTAGCTATAAATAAATTTTAACGGAACAAAATAAAATATATCAAAGTCATAAAAATTATAAAAATACATTTCTTACAAAAATTGAGTGAAATAATAATTATAGAGTAGTATTTACGAAAACCGTCGTAAATATATATATGTAACAATTTATATACAAAATAAATTTAAAACACCGGGTAAACTAATATTATAATTTTTATAATCTTAATATGAGTATAAAAATATATTAGGATAATTTTTGGAAGTGTCGGATCAAGCGTTCAAAATAAATGATTACGCGATAGCGTTTATTTAATAGCAAATAAACGTTTAATGAAAAATGCAAATCCATGCATGAACTAATATGATGATGTTGTTAATAATGATATGTAGACTAAATCTAGTCTATAAGAAATGTCCTCGATGATTGCTCATGAATTCGCAGCTAAACCATTAAGGTTACGCGAATTTGATACTCGTAAACCTAGTTTACGATAATGATGAATAGTGAATCATGAATAGTGATTTTATCTGGGAATGAATAGTAAAATTTTTAAAGTTTGTAAAATGACCTGAAATTACGATTTGTCACATTTTGTAACATGAATGCCACAAGTGATATTTAGAATATCACAAAGTGATATTCAGAAAATCACAAGTGATATTCTGAATATCACATAATATCACTTGTGATAGCCAGAAACAGAAACGTATGAAAACGTAAGAAAAAGTAATAAAATGGACGAATACGTACGAAAACGGACGAAAACGTATGAAAGCGTAAAAACACGTTTGAAAATGGATGAAAACTTATGAAAAGGCGAAAACGAAAGGAAACTGATGAAAACGTATGAAAACGGACGAAAACATATGAAAACGGGCGAAAAATTATGAAAACGGACGAAAACGTATGAAAACGGACGAAAACGTATGAAAACAGACGAAAACATATGAAAACAGAAGAAAACGTATGAAAGGAAAGAAAAAAACGCGAATTAAAAAAAACGTGAATTAATAAAAAAAACGCGAATTTAAAAAACGCGAATAAAAAAACGTAAATAAAATAAAAACGTGAATTTAAAAAAAAATACAAAAAAATATGTGAAAAAAAAAAAAAAAAAAAAAAAAAAAACAAACTTTTAGGTTTACATTTAAATCTTAGGTTAATACTCACCATTAGATCAAAATAGATGAATTGTGAGGATTTGTCCCTTAGTAAGTATGGATTTATGGGTAAGCAAACAAAGTGACTTAACCCATCTCAAAAATTACTACAAGATCTATCATGCGTTAATTTTACATTTGTATTTCCATTTAATAATTCCAATCATTGTAGTGATGATTACTTACGCAGTGCTTGTTATGTCGTAATTAAAGCCGTAATGGAAAAGATTATTACAATGTAATAAATAAATGTTGTTTGTTTACATTTGTAGAATATAATGATTCATTACAAGACCCATTACACAAAAACCATTCCGTAAGGGTCCCCTACTTTTTTTTCATTATATCTTGTAATGGAATAAATTACATAAAACTCCATTATTAATTACATCGATTTCATTACATCTTATCGATTTCATTAATGGGTATTTTAGTCTTTTATTATCGATTTCATTACATCTTATCATACAAACCAAACATGATTAATAACTACAATGAATCATTACATTACACTCTTTATTCCATTACATCGTTTATTCCATTCAGTTGACATTTCATTCCGTCCTACTATACGAACCCTTAATCATTTTAACACATTTACTTTACTTTTTAGAAAAACTGCATCAGCTTTGTTTCTTTATTCGTATTTGTGTAAATGTAATTTATTTAGTTTACTATAAATGTTTTTTTTCATTAGTTTTAGTTTATGCTTTAAGAAGAAAAAAATTGGTGGTGATTAGCAAAAACTTTGTCAACGAATTTAGGTCAGTACGTTAAATAGCAAATTGGTCTTCATTGTAGTAGCTTTTGTCATTGTCATTTTAATGCCTCTTAATTTATTGTCTAATTTTCATTCCGTCTTACTAAACGAACCCTTAATCATTTTAACACTTTTACTTTACTTTTTAGAAAAACTGCATCAGTTTTGTTTCTTTATTCGTATGTGTGTAAATGTAATTTATTTAGTTTACTATAAATGTTTTTTTCATTAGTTTTAGTTTAGGCTTTAAGAAGAAAAAAATTTGGTAGTGATTAGCAAAAACTTTGTCAACGAATGTAGGTCAGTACATTAAATAGCAAATTGGTCTTCATTCGTAGAAGTTTTTGTCTCTGTCATTTTAATGCCTCTTAATTTATTGTCTAATTTTTATTAAAGAGTTCATTAATTTGAGATTTTAATGAAATGGTTTCATTTATGTTTTTTATACTACTAGTCGATCTATATTTCCAGCATATCAGTTTCATAAAAACTAGTTTTAATAAATTTAAGAGTAAAGTCCAAAATACATCCATGTGGTTTGCCCTTTGTCTCGTTTTACATCCCTAAACTTTTTTTTGCACAAAACCATCCCTCCGTTAGTAAAGTTGGCACAAATACATCCATATGTTAGCAAATTCAGTTAATAAGGACTAACGATGCAAATTTTTCTTCGTTATCTTCTAACAGAAGAGAAAATATTTGCACCGTTAGTCCTTAGGACTAACGATGCAATAAAATAAATTGCATCGTTAGTCCTAAGGACTAACGGTGCACTCCCCCGCCAGCTACCACCCAACGCCACCACCCACCGCCACCTCCACCCACCACCACCCAACGCCACCATCCCTCCACCTTCACCGCCGCCACCCACCGCCAGCACTGCCACCACTACACCACCACCCAACGCCACCTCCACCCAACGCCACCACCCCCACCTCACGGCCGCCACCCACCACTACACCACCACATTCACCCACCACCACCCAACGCCACCTTCACCTACTACCACCCAACGCCACCTCTACCCACCACCACCTAACGCTACCTCCACCACCCAACGCCACCTCCACCCACCACCACCCACTGTCACCCATCGCCACCCCTGCCATACACACCACCCCCCCCACCTCCACCGCCGCCAACCACCACGCCACCTCCACCACCACCACCACCGCCGCCACACACCACCACCTCCACCCACCACCACTGCCACCACTACACCACCAACCACCACCTATTTTTGTTGATGGTGATGGTGGTGGTGGTGGCGGCGGTGATGGTGGGCGGAAGTGATGGTGCTTGTGGCGGTAGGTGGAGGTGGGTGGTGGTGGTAGTGGTGGCGGTGGCGATGGATGGCGGTGGTGGAGGTGGTGGGTGGCGGTGGTGGTTGGTGGTGGCAGTGGTGGCGGTAGATGGCGATGGTGAAGGTGGTGGTTGGGTGGTGGTGGATGGAGGTGGCGTTGGCGGTGGTGGTGGTGGTGGTGGTGGCGGTGAGGCGGTGGTGGGGGTGAAGGTGGCGTTAGGTGGTGGTGGGTGGATGTGGTGGTGTAGTGGTGGTGGTGGCGGGCGTGAGTGGGGGTGGTGGCCGTGAGGTGGGGGTGGTGGGTGGAGGTGGTGGTGTAGCGGTGGCAGTGGTGGCGGTGGGTGGCGGCGATGGAGGTGGGGGGGGTGGCGTTGGGGGGTGGTGGGTGGAGGTAGCGGTGGAGGTGGTAAGTGGCGGTGGGTGGTGGCGTTGGGTGGTAGGTGGCGGTGGAGTGCACCGTTAGTCCTTAGGACTAACGATGCAATAAAATAAATTGCATCGTTAGTCCTAAGGACTAACGGTGCAAATATTTTCTCTTAAGTTAGGAGATAACGGAGAAATATTTGCACCGTTAGTCCTTATTAACTGAATTTGCTAACAGAGGGATGTATTTGTGCCAACTTTACTAACGGAGGGATGGTTTTGTGCCAAAAAAAAGTTTAGGGATGTAAAGCGAGACAAAGGGCAAACCACAGGGATGTATTTTGGACTTTACTCTAAATTCAATTAGTTGGTAACTGGTGTATGTAGTTAGTGGCAATCAATGATGAATATTAGGCCCGTTTGGTTTGAAGGTGGGTTTAGAATCGAATTTGGATTTGGATTGTTTTGAAAGAAAATGAGGAGAGAGAAAATATTTGATTGATTTAGATAATATTTGTTGTAAAATTTAAAATATATACTAAAATTAAAAATATTAATTTTAAAATATAAAATAAATATATGATAATGCGTTGGGACCACAAGAAAAGAGTAAAAGACAAAAAGAATTAACAAAGTCACCAAAATATGGTGAAATCATTCTAAGGGTATCAAGTTAACTTTTAATTTCATTGCGGTGGGCCCGTGATAAACCAAACAATAATATACATCTTTCATTTCATTCTTCCATTCCACACCCCTCAAACAAACGGGCCCTTAATCATGGAGTTTAAGGGTATGGGTTTCGAAGCTTATGGTGTGGATCTCATCTCGTCATTTTTATTTCATTTGGTTATCTTTATTCTCTTTATCTCTTTATTTTTAGTATGTTTATGTTTATTCCCATGTTTAGCTTAGTAGTTATTATTGTTGCTTTATTTATTTTTTGTAGTGTAGTTTAATTATGCACGAGTAGCTTGTATATGTTTGTTTAGAAATTGGTGGTTAGGATTTTGTGATTAATTTTGGAAAGTTGTTGATGGTGACATTAGTTGTTAGGGCGTGCTTGGTTAGGGGTTAAGAGGGTGGGGAATGGGTAAGGTATTCAAAAGGGCCCACTTCATTCAAAATGTAGTGCTTGGTTAGGGAGAGGTAAGGGATTGATTACCCCGTAATGGGTAATGAACCATTATAGAATAAATTGAGGGGTAAGGGATTGATTACCCACCTCACTCATTCTTTTGCATTCCCTTTCCCTTTCCTTTTCCCTTTTCCTTTCCTCACTTTGAACCAAGCGGACCCTTAGTTTAGGTTACTATATTGACTTGAGGTTAGATTAACCGGTTTTGGTAATGGATAGTTTTTGCGGATTTAGGCGATGCTTGACCAAAATTTCGTGAATGGTCCGGTTTTGGATCCTTACTTTTGAAAGAGAACTCTAACTCAAGGTAAGGTGAGTAAGACGCGCATTGAATCCGCAAGACTAACTCGTACTATAAGAACGCTTAATTTAGCCTAGTAAGCCGTTAACGGGAGACATCCAACCTATGGTTTACATAGATTGTTTTTATTTAATTTGACGGACAAAAGCCGTCGGAAAGAATAAAAATTCTCTAGTAGTCAATATCTTAATCTAGATTAGCAACTGATTGGTTTATTGTGCGCGTATAAGGGTTAAAATTGATATACGAAAGTACAAAGAGATTAACCCTTGTATGAGTTTTTGATCACCAAAATAACTTCTTTACTAATCGCAATATTTTATTCACCGTTTCTAGACAAGCATATTCCCTTAGTATCCATCTTAGATCTTTGCCTATTTTTTTCCCCGTAGCTTTATTTATAAATAATATTTGCCTTAGATTTATCCTTAGTTTTTTTCTTTTATTTTAAAATTAGACTTAAAACTAATAAACAAACTAAAAAACCTTTTGTGACTACTAGGCATCAAACAAAAACTTGACTAACGTATTTCAATTCACCACTCTTTCGAAACGATACTCGGGAGATCAATACTTGCCAAGATACTTTTGATTTAGGTTTGTATAGTCTTTCCATTTCCTAAAAATTATTTTTGATCGAAAAATGACTACATCAAAGGTCTTTGTGCTTGCATTTCCATAACCATCAAGCCATCAAACATTCACTTTTCCAGCCTCTTGTGATTATGGCCCCCAAACAAAACACTAGAGTTCAAGGATCTCGAGAACAACCACGTACTTGTGAATACATTGTTCAAGATATCAATGAACTTCAAGAACATTCCAACCTTATTGAATCACAAATCCAAACCGCTACCAATCTTCAAAACTCAATCAATAATACCACCTCCGGTTGTACCACAACCACCATCATCCTCATCACCAAAAAGAAAAACCAATAGGATTAGTGTAAGACCATGTTGCTTCAATAATCCTTTATCATCAACTAACTCATCTCCTATTAGGAACTTTTCACCACCCAGTGACTACCTTGTTGCTTCTCCCTCCACTCCTCTAGACACACCACCAAACACACCCTTGGCTCCACAAGCTACCTCTACAAGTGAACCAATTTCAAATCCCAAAGTGACACCACTACCACTAACTACACCACCATCGGCACCAACCCAACCATCAAAACAAACATCACCACAATCAATCAATCTTGAGCCTCTTAAGCTTATCTTTTCCACACCACCTACTTCACTTCATCCATTCTTTGATAAGTTAGAATATCTACCACCAAGGGTTAACAATCCACCACCTTTACCATCTATAGCCACACTTGAAAACTTGTCAAGTCAACCACCATCTCTACCCGACATCATGAATGTTGATGCTCCACTATCACCTCCTCTACCATGTTTTCCGCCACTCAACAAACCCACATGCATCGATGATCCTCCACCTCCTCTTCCATGCCACCTCTTTTTTGAACATTGTTTACATTCACAAATCATATCCCATGAAGTTCGAGATGAGATGCGCTTCATTCTCAATCATATTCTAGAACGCCTAAACACCATTCTCCACTGAAACTTCCTTAATCATCGAAGTGGAATACGCAAGCACCTAGGACTATAATCATTTATATTTTTCTCTTGCATTTGTATTTCTATTTCTGTTTTTCTAATCTTTTATTTAAGAATAATCCTTGTTCTTAGTTTTACAATTTGTACATGGTTAAAAGACCACTTTATCATGTTACATGGATTATAGTTCATTATATTGCTTGCACTAACCATTGTTTTGTAGATTTTCGACTCCATTTACTTGACGTCCTCATTAAGGGAGCTATCGTCAAGGGGGAGCATTGCATTGGATATTTATTCCACAATATATTTCTCTTCGACACTCTTTTTGTTTCGACAAAAATGGGGAGAAGAGAGTAAAAATTTAACTTTAAAATTTTAGAAAATTTTAATCTTAAACTTATAGATCTTAAGTTTAACTCACAATAATTTTACGTTTTGTCATCAACAAAAATGAGGAGATTGTTAATACAAATAAGCCGTAAAAATGTGTATTTATATCTTATGATCTTGTTATGTTTTAATGATAACAATCATAAAATCATTTGATGTAAAACTTAAATTGCATAAGTTTTTCAATCCATAGTTTTCTAATTCATCAAAATCATTTTTATAAAGCTATACATTTTGCAAGTAAATACAAAATACTTATACATTTTGTTAATACAAATAAACCGTTAAAACGTTTATTTATATTTTACGATCTTCTAATGTTTTGCTTAACAATCGTAAAATCATTTTAACGAAATAAATAAAATACGTAAAAGCTTTGAGCCAATAGTTTACTAACACACTTTTACTAAACATATAAAATCATCATAACATGTTTAGTTGGATAAGTTATATAAAACCAAAACCATTTTTATAAAACACTTACAAGTAATTTTGTTTACTTATATTTTATAAAAATGTATATGTGCTTAGTATAACTTGTAATGGGTAAATGATGGGTAAAAACCAAAGTCCATGACCCATACCCATGGAGCATGATCCATGACCCATGATCCATTGCATGACATCATGCATGAAATCATGTTGGATATTATCCATGATCCATGAACCATGAACCAAGACCCATTACCCATGACCCATTGACTAGGTACAACGCATCTTGTTGGGTATCCATGATCCAAAGTCCATGAGCCATGGTCCATAACCTATAACCCATAACCCATAACCCATAACCCATAACCCGGTTGGCAACCCAAAATCCGGACTAGCCTGACCCAGCTGCCGGATCCCTTAGATTGCACTGGCCGGATCCCTTGGGTAAGGGATCCACCGGATCCGGGTGAACTATAGGCAGATTGCCTATAAATAGTGATCCATTTCTCTCTTCCTTCAAACCCTTTTTAGACATATCTTCTCTCTATGTTCTAACCTCTCTAACCTAAGATCCAATGGATCATTTTATGTAGTTTTCTCTTTGTGTGATTCTCTAGGTTCCTCTTAAAGGCGAGATCACAACCTCTTGAAGACGTGCAAGCTCAAGGTCATGAGTTGCTAAGCTTCGTCATCATCAAGACCACTGAAGTGCATCTTGTTGATAGTTCTTCTCTCCCTTCATTAGTGTGTCAAGTTGAAGGCATTGGTGTATAGTGCCGAATGTGTACATTCGATATGGGGCGTCGATGTATATTTGTGTAGTTTGGGAAAATGGTATTGATATCCTTTGAAGTGTTGTAAAAAGGAGTTTGTCTCCTTTAGGTTGTAGTGTCGGGTAGTAGTTCCTCCTTTGTAATGGAACTCGGTGTCTAGCCTAGTACCGGATAAAGTGTAGGCGACATTGTGATAGGTTTGGTTCTACCTCGTGGAAGAACTCGGTGTCTAGCCGTGTACCAGATAAAGTGTAGGGGACGTTGTGAAGGCTTCTCCGCCATTTAAGGAGCTTGTATTGTGTAGTGCTTAGAAACTCTTGAGTTGGGTACTCGGGGAGTGAAGTAGGGAAAGGAAGGAGTCTTTGTAGCCGAACCGCTATAAATACTTGTGTCGTGGTTTTGTGTTCCTTTACTCTTTATCTCTGTGCATTACTTATTTATATGTCTGATGCAGGTTTTACTAACCAGGTTTTAATATTTATATTGTCTCGTTATACCTATGGTCTACCCTAATGCACTAATGGGCAGTGTACCCGGTCATGTGTAGTGAGGTATTCGGTAAAACCGAGGTCGTCCCAAGAGCTATGTGTGTTGGATTATTACTAAGTATAGGTGTCACAGATTTTAATATTATTTCGATAAGGAATTAATTAATTAACTACTAAAGCAGATTAAAGAAAAGGTTTAATCAATAGAGGAGAGTGGTGCTAACCTAGTTATTCCTCCTATCTAGTAATGTCTACGTCTAATTACTTCCAATTACTTCAGGTGGGGTCAAAGTCGAGAGGAAAACATTTGGTCAATTCGCCCTAACCTATCAGCAAAGTTGTCACCACTGGAGAAGTCAGGTGTCCCCTCATAAGTCCAGTTGTTCCTGGTCCCCTAAGCCGAGTCATTAAGTACCGCTACATGCTAGACTTATAATAGTGAGTGCCCGGGCATTAGCAACTTAAACACTCACCCCCTAATTCTTAAGTTCATCCAAACGGTAGGTGATCAGTTGGTCAAATCGCACAAGTAGGTCGTCAGTTGGTCATATCTTACCCTTCCCATCTCAGTCTACTCACTTAGGGTCAGTTGGTCATATCTCCTAAGCAACTAGCCTCTACCGCCATTCAAAACTACCGAAACAAGGGTAGCTACCAATAAACTATGCATGCATACACTTAGAAATAATTATACGGAAGTAATGTAAACTCAAACAAAAAAGTTAAGGAATCATAACTAGGCCAGCACCAAGAGGTGCTTAGCCGCTCATATTAACCATACAAATCAATTCAATATTCAATGTTACGAAATACATGAATCGAAAGTAAAGAAAAGATAAAATGCTAATGCTTATCGTAGGGGAGTGATTTCTCCCTTGGAGACAGCTCCGTATGCTCCTCTAGACCTGCCTTTGGCTTCTTCCCACGTTCTTTGGTTGTGGTGTGTGAAATGGGATGCTTTGAAATGCTGGAAATCGTGAGGTATTTATAGGCCAGATCTGGGTTACGGCGTAACTAATAAATAGTTACGCCGTAATCTTCTATTTCTTCGTAATTTGCACTAGATCTGCTGGTTACGGCGTGGCCTTAGAAGTAGTTACGCCGTATCTTCAATAATTCTTGATTACGCTTGAGTTTATGCAAGTGTTACGGCGTAATTATCAGCGGCGTGGAACCTCATTTGACCTAATATAGTTATGTCGTAGTTCTTTGGGAGAGTTACGTCGTAATCCTCTGATGAGTTGTGATAACGCTACACGCGTCGTTCGGGGTCAAGGAAACTTCCTTTTCTTTGAGCAAGTTTTATAACACCCTAGGCAGTGAACCTAATCGTTGTAGTGTAGTAATTAGGGTAAGCCACGGGTATTGATATCGTTCTCTAGGGGAATACGAATGCTAGTAAGAAGTTACTACGCTAAGGTTGGGGTTGAGGAAGATTATTTTTTATCTTTTTATGTTTTTTAGGAAATTGAAAGGTACGAATCTCGGGGTTTGGATTTGGGGGTTGGTATTGCTACCGATTACTCTACTTATCTAATTATCTAATCTAAGGTGTATGTAGTCTATGTCTAATTATTGTGTGCTCGTATGATAGTTTAAAGATGTGTTTACTTAGGTTTTACTACTGCTTAATTATCTCCTATTGGTGGTTGAATTGTCACGTCCTTATTCTTAGTTGCGTTGTGTGTCTAAGGTTGTAGGGTATGCGTATGTTCCCTAACTCTTTGAACTTACCAAAGGGTCTCGTCTACAAAACCCACTAGGGATAATAAACTCTTACTCTAAGGCACTCTTTGGATGGTTTAGCTTACAACTACTCAAGGAGTTATATTCTAAGGTTCACAAAGATTTAATCAAGCATTAAGTACACAACGAATGACCTATCGCATTACTAGATCATTAATCAACTAAGATAAGAGACAACCAATCAATAATCAATAATTAAGTTTCATATTCCCTAAGCAAACACACAAATAAATTAGCCGGACATGGAGAACATGCAAGCATACACACAAATAATCAAAGACATAATTATATTAATGAAGTAAAGAACTTATCTTGATGTAAGATAGGGTTTGGAACGCTAAAATACTGTACAAGACAGCCTTGGTTCGGTTCTAGGTTTTTACTCCAAAAGACTACACACTAATACTGAAAAATTCGGATTCTATATATAAGATTACATATGCGACGGCGTCACCTTATGTTTGTGACGCCGTCGGGTCGCCGTCATTAGGGTTTCGTCTTGGCCACGTTAGACTTGCGACGGCGTCACCTTATGCTTGTGACGCCGTCCTCTTCAGCTTCGGACGCCGTCTGGATTGCATCTAGGCCGCCTGAGTAGCGACGGCCTACTCTTTTACAACTGGACGTCGTCACTTGAAAATAAGACTTTTGGGTTCTGTCTCGTCACAAAATCCTCGGATGGCGTCGTAGATAAGCAGTGACGCCGTCACCTTATGTTTTCAACAAATTGAGTGTCTCGATTCGACTTTGGCCATTTTCTTCGTATATCTTCGCCTTTTCGTCCAAATAAGTGCCATTACAGCAATTTGCCTTCAAGAGACCTAAAAGTGAAAAGGAACGATATTAAGTAATAACGGATACAAAATGATCAAATAAGGGCTTAAATGACCCCTAAAAAGGTACATTTTAAAACCTTATCAAATATCCCTACACTTGGTATTTGCTTGTCCTCAAGCAAATGTGCTTTTAGCCAATTAATTTATAAGTTAGGGGTCATGAAGCATTGGTTTAAAACAGTCCACAACACATATAAGCCCCGCAAAAGTCATAACAAGCACGGAAATTACATACTAGCACCTCACATGGGGTGTTTGGATACTCACATCTCTCGGGTGTATATGAAATATAACAAATTGGAAATGGAAGATAAACACTCATTAACCGGTCCTAGTACATAGATTACCATAGGCTTGAGACCAGATCAAACCTCCATCGCTTTGGCGTAAGCACCTAGGAAAGACTATCAAAGAGGTCTTTAAAGGGTTGTAATGTTAGGCTTACGTTAGGGAAACAAAGGGTTTGGTGGGATAGGCTATTTAGTGGTGGCAAGTCAAAAATCTCTATGTTGCAAGTATACGAAGAATGGCGTTGCTAAGCCAAGACTCGACACTCTAAACTCTAGCTAACTGAAACAAACAAACATAAATTTAAAGGATAGATGTAGGATGGTAGCCCGTATGGTTTTTTTTTTTCTATTTTTTTTTTTTGATTTTTTTTTTCATACACTTTTACTCTACCATCATCTACGGTAACATCAAAATGATAGGGATTTATAGGCACATCCCTACACTTGAGTTTTTATTACTCTAATACTAATTTGACCCGAATTGAAAAGATCAAAACACTTGGGGTACATTATTACGCAAACAAAGGGAATTTGAATTTAACGTTCCCTTCCCGTCATTTCATAAACTTTAACTTTTCCCATGAATCCCAATCGTCCCAAAACTGTATACAAAGGATATGACTCGACTTAGCAACTCATGCAAGCAACCCGATAATTGAACTAAGGGTTTAGGGTGATAACAAAAATGCACTAAAAGTGAGTGCATACAAGGTAGGCTAAGGCGATTTGGGTGTATATTTGGAGGTGGGGTGTAAACAATGCTCTTCATTGATATTCGGAAAACCGAAACATCACGAGAACCGCGAAAAGGATAGGCTCCGAGGGGTTAACTAGGGGTATCGTGTACTAAAGATGAGTACAACGCAAAGGGTGTGGGGAATTACTCAACCGATGTGGAAGAAGTAATTATATTACGGGTATCAAACAAGGGTTATCCTAATGCCTCTTATCATTTAGTTATTCCTAACTACACAAGTGTAGTCTTACTAGCGATCTCGGAATGCATCACAAAACAAGTTCTAGAATCTAATATACTACCGGTTCACACTCTAAGCATTAAAGATGAATGCTTTTAATTCCTACTAATCTAAGGGCGATCCTCACATTTTGGGTGGAATTTAGGTGGTAAAGGGTTTTTGTGCTAGTCATGCAACTTCCTATCCGTGAGACGCTTTTGTTAAGACTAATGGCCCACTCCTATATGTCATGAAAAATTAAAAATTTGGTGCCAAAATTACCCTAACCGACATTTTCTCATGGTTTATTACACAAATACAATTGGACAAAGCAAATAATCAAGGATAAGTATAGTTTCAAAGTTCCCGTTTTATTTTCCCTCCCTACACTTAAACTGAACATTGTCCCCAATGTTCCCCGAAAGTATCAAAGTTATGATAATGGAAGGTAATGAAAAACGAAAGAAACTAATAATCCCCTGATTAGCTCGGTAGGATCCGTGTGTGAAGTAGTGGTTAAATCCTTTCCAAGAAGAATTGTGTGCATGAAAAGCTCATTCCAATCTTTTGTATCTTCTTCTTGATAAATAAAACATGCACACTTGAAGAAAACAAACAACCCAACGCATCAAACCGAACAAAGAAAAATCACAACAAGATGTAATTCCGGACTTAAATAAGATATAATGCTTGTGGAATGGATGTTTGCAGATTTTCTAGAAAATTAAGACCTGGAAAATTCTAAAAAAAATTTATAAGTAGCACAGAAAACGAGAAAAAGTAATATGTTGTTTTTACTCCTTCCTGACGCCGTCAGGTTACAATCCTGACGCCGTCTGGTTATCCTGACAAAAACTGTTCTGCGATTTTCTGGAAAAAATTCTGGAAAATTTTCATCTTTAGAATCTGGAAAAATTTCTGCAAAACATCCATTATGACTCGATATAAGCATTTGACTCGAACAAACACACTTGTATATCTTTTTAATAATCGTTATTCTCATGTTCACGTTTCTTTTGAAAACGTGTGTAATCCTCCCTACACTTATCCTTTATGTAAAATACCTTTATATGTAATTAAGACGAGGTTAAAGACAAAATAAAGCATTTTTACAAATTTAAACATGAGAATAAACAATCACTAAAAGATATACGACACACAAATAAAGATGAAAAACAAACACACATGGGTTGCCTCCCAAGAAGCGCTTGTTTTTGTTTGAGTCACGAGCCTGACTCTACCCTTATTTAACAGATAAAGGGGAAGTTTTCCCTACACTTAAGTTTAAGTTCGGGTGATAGTAGAGCACACCCTTAGGGTGGAAATATGCCACGTGAGGTGAAGGGGGTGTGTGAATGGCTTCCTTCATCCTAAAACTACCCGGACTAAATTGGTTGATGGGTGGGTCGGTTCCTCGTTTATCAAAGGATGGAAGTAAAGATTGAGGTTCCGGTTCATCAACACTTGGAAATTCCCCAGAACTATGAGTAAAACTAAGACTACAAGTACTCAAACCTATATTCTCTAGTTGCGTTTGGTTCAAATGTTCTACCTCCATCGGGATTCCTAAAGTCTCTTCTACTACTTCCGGGTAAGTCACGTGCGGTGTGTATGCCTTAAATGATGGTGGGACTTATGGGATACCTTGCGGGTCTAGACTTATCACCTTATCCTCAATCACATCTACATCATCTATATGCTCATCATGTGCTATTTCCTTAGGTCATGATGAAACCAAAATTAGTAATTGATCCAACTTTTGGTTTAATGCTTGGTTGCTTTCCATAATATTTTCACAAATTTGGTCAGTTCTCCTAAGGGCCTTACTAACAATAGTTTCTAAACATGGAGGTTGTTCACGAAAGTCTATCCTGGGTGAAGGCTCATACGAAGCATAGGTTTCACTAGACGAGGTGTTTTGTAGGCTTGATGGAATGGTGAAACCCTCAGAAGGTTTATGCACTTGGTTACTTTCTTCCCACCATCTTGAATAATCCGCTTTAGTAATATCATAATTTCTTATGAAAAAACCTAATCGCGGATATAGTGGATTCGCGTTCTCCATAATGGTGAACGGAAGAGTCAATGGAAAAGTTTTACGAACCAAGGCACAAAGAAGGGGGATAGAATACAAGGAAGCTAATAAAAAGAAAAAATCTCACTTGATAGGAATCTTGTGAGTAGACCTAAACGAGATAGAAATCAAGCCTGCGCAATAACTATTCCCCGGCAGCGGCGCCAAAAACTTTATAACGCTACACGCGTCGTTCGGGGTCAAGGAAACTTCCTTTTCTTCGAGCAAGTTTTATAACACCCTAGGCAGTGAACCTAATCGTTGTAGTGTAGTAATTAGGGTAAGCCATGGGTATTGATATCGTTCTCTAGGGGAATAGGAATGCAAGTAAGAAGTTACTACGCTAAGGTTGGGGTTGAGGAAGATTATTTTTTATCTTTTTATGTTTTTTTAGGAAATTGAAAGGTACGAATCTCGGGTTTGGATTTGGGGGTTGGTATTGCTACCGATTACTCTACTTGTCTAATTATCTAATCTAAGGTGTATGTAGTCTATGTCTAATTATTGTGTGCTCGTATGATAGTTTAAAGATGTGTTTACTTAGGTTTTACTACTCCTTAATTATCTCCTATTGGTGGTTGAATTGTCATGTCCTTATTCTTAGTTGCGTTGTGTGTCTAAGGTTGTAGGGTATGCGTATGTTCCCTAACTCTTTGAACTTACCAAAGGGTCTCGTCTACAAAACCCACTATGGATAATAAACTCTTACTCTAAGGCACTCTTTGGATGGTTTAGCTTACAACTACTCAAGGAGTTATATTCTAAGGTTCACAAAGATTTAATCAAGCATTAAGTACACAACGAATGATCTATCGCATTACTAGATCATTAATCAACTAAGATAAGAGACAACTAATCAATAATCAATAATTAAGTTTCATATTCCCTAAGCAAACACACAAATAAATTAGCCGGACATGGAGAACATGCAAGCATACAAACAAATAATCAAAGACATAATTATATTAATGAAGTAAAGAACTTATCTTGATGTAAGATAGGGTTTGGAACCTTAAAATACTGTACAAGACAGCCTTGGTTCGGTTCTAGGTTTTTACTCCAAAAGACTACACACTAATACTGAAAAATTCGGATTCTATATATAAGATTACATATGCGACGGCGCCACCTTATGTTTTGTGACGCCGTCGGGTCGCTGTCATTAGGGTTTCGTCTTGGCCATGTTAGACTTGCGACGGCGTCACCTTGTGCTTGTGACGTCGTCCTCTTCATCTTCTGACGCCTTCTGGATTGCATCTAGGCCGTCGGAGTTGCGACGACCTACTCTTTTACAACCGGACGTCGTCACTTGAAAATAAGACTTTGGGTTCGTCTCGTCACAAAATCCTCGACGGCGTCGCAGATAAGCAGTTGACGCTGTCACCTTATGTTTTCAGCAGTGGAGTGTCTCGATTCGACTTTGGCCATTTTCTTCGTATATTCGCGCCTTTTCGTCCAAATAAGTGCCATTACAGCAATTTGCCTTCAAGACACCTAAAAAGTGAAAAGGAACGATATTAAGTAATAACGGATACAAAAGTGATCAAATAAGGGCTTAAATGACCCCTCAAAAAGGTACATTTTAAAACCTTATCAAGTTGGCTTTCTAAGTTACGCTTTAGTTACGGCGTAATGTGAGAGATGAGTTACGCCGTAACTTCTTCAAAGTGAGCATACTCTGATAAATCTTTGATAATTCTCCAATTCCGCGTCTCTTTAGCTCCAATGCTCGTAATTTACCTAAAAGTGGAAAATAATGGAAAACAAGCGTAAATCCATATAAATGATATAAATTACAAGCATTATCGGGGGAAATTGACACTTAATATTCAGGACTATTTGATGTTATCAAATATCCCCCCACTTGAACTCTACTTGCCTTCAAATAGACCTTATTAGAAAGATTCCGAAAAAGATATCTCCCAAAACCTGGAAAATATAAGTTTACAAATCCCTTATGCTAGAATAAAACAAAGCCGAACACCTTACGAAGTGGGAACGAAACACTCAAATCTCTCAACTATTCTAAATGTCAATTTCGGGGTGATCACTCAATAGCACAGTCATAGCATGTATTCTATTATAAGCTTGGCGGTTACACAAATCTCCACCACTAGAGTTAAGGGCTAAACAATTTTTGAAGGCAATATGGGTAGACACGACAAAGGTTAAGGGGTGACTCGTCATTACTAACATGTCACGACGAAATGGACAAAATCAATGATACATGACCAAATCCATGGCCAAGACACCAAAGATTGCTCGCTGCATCACCTAGACATGCTTCATGACTAAAGGGTAGGATAAGACATGGGAAATATAAATGGTGTAAAATAAAAATCAAGCAGGTAGTCTAAATTTATAACCAAGTCATCACCACTTGCCGTCCGCCCAAAGTTCAAGCTTTGAAGTTAAGAAACCGGATCATGAAATACTAGGTAGATGTGTCATTAGAGGACGTCATGATGGGCACACTACCTTTTCTCCAACTGTTGGCATAATTACCAACTCCAAACTTCGAATGTGACCGAGGTGGCCTCCTCGATACTAAATCTATATAAAGCTCATAACATAGTGCTTATAACATTGCACTTTACAATAACTAAATAGCATAACTTTTTTTATTTTTTTTTTATTTTTTTTAACATAAATATAACAACTAAACATAATATCCATCCACTTGAGATGAACAATGGGAATTCGGGGGGTCTTCAATGATCTTCAAGAATATGTCATCGACGAAAGCGTGATTTCCGAACCTTTCCACTTGAACCTTGAACTTAGGCAAATGATGACTTCCCAATCACAAATAAAGACTACAGGGTAGGCTAAGGTGTAAAGGTGTATCGAAACAATATATTGGGTTAACAAAATGAAAGGAATGGCTCAGATGGTGTATCTACTCAGGTGAGTGCAACAAAAGGGTTTCACATGGGGGTCGAGAAGTCGAGGTGACTAATCGATAGACACACAATGGTAGGCTATTTGGGTGATAATCCTATAATATTGCCTTCTTAAACTGAAAAGTCCAAATGCATCGAGCTAACTCAACATACCTCTTCTATGTTCTCGAAATGATGCAAAGGCCAAGTTCTAAAGTTTACAAGCTACCGGCACACTCATAATTTGGTGGATTTGGGGTAAAATATTGGAAACGGATAAGGCTAATCTCACCATATAATATCAAGGGTTGTATGTGCTCGGCTAAGGTCTAATCTAGTTAGGTTAAGAAAAACATGTCAAAATTTTAAAAATGGCATAATTTTTCAAAATAAACTAGAGAGGGCAAAATAAAGTTCAAGAGATAATTCTACCCCCGTCCCCCCACTTGAATTGGACAAAGTCCCTTTTCTACTAAGCGTTAAATAAATGTGAAGAGAAAAGTAAAATTAGAGCGAGAACTTCCCTGAAATTTGCTCCAAAAAGAAAGATGGCCCACGAACAAGAGACGTGCCTTCGTATAAGCATCCATGAGCAAACTTCAAACCCTGAAATCACACTACCGACAAGCATAATTCTAAAAATAAAAAATGAAAAATGAAAAACAAACCTAACTCACTTTCGTAGGAATCACGGTCGCATTTAGCATATGCAACAAGCCATTTAAACCACTTGGTGTCCCAAGTGGACGAGTGAAGTCTCGTGAGGGTTTACAGGGAACACACCCACAAAGTTCATTTAAAATAATAATACAAGGTTATTGTGTTTTAGAATGAAAGAAGTAAAGCAGAGGATAGTTTCGTCGTAACTCAAAGAAGGAGTTACGCCGTAACTAGGCAAAACCTGGCATACGCTGTAAGAGTGTAGCTACGGCGTAACCACTGAGATGGTATTACGCCGTAATTGGTAATGCATCTGAAATTCTGCTGCAAGGGGTTGGTTACGGTGTAACCACTGAGATGAGTTAAGCCGTAACTCTGGTCAGATCAGCATGCTGCAGCAACAATTATTCCAAGTTTCCTGCAAAAATGGTTAAAAACACAAAACCCTACAGAAATGGAAATAAAACAAAAGAAAGGTATAATTCGGGTTGTCTCCCGAAAGAGCACTTTTCTTTATTTACGAGTCTTTAAGTTAGACTCAGAGCCGTGGAGCTTTATGGCGGCCTTTGGACTTGGCCAACCTCCTCCATATCCTTCATCAAGTTATGCCTGACCCAAGCGACATTTGTGGCAGTACGGATGTATTCTTTAGTCTCGATCTTCCGAATTTAGCAAAATTTTTCCTCTGGCCCCAAGTGGTATTGAGTGAACTCATATTTTTTAGCAATAATCGGGGGTGGCCTCTTGTAGGGAATCCCAAGGAGTTTGCACCTCCTTTGCTCATATGCTTCATCATCGGGGTCAGTAAATTCCTCTTTCCCTTGCAACTCAAGGTAATCTAGAATTCCCTTAATGTCATCGTCGTCAGACTCGGTACCTTTAAACCATTCCTCATCGAGCAAATTCTCTACTAGTACACGTTTGCATTCTTCCTTCTCATTTCTTATCAACTCTTTGTCATCCTCAACTGTTATTTCACTCGAGTTATTAGGACTCTCGTCATTTGAATTTTATTTACTCATGTATTCTTTCCAAATCTTTTCCCTTGTTAATGTGTCTACTTGTCCATACTTGATCTTTACCCAACTGTCAAACCCCAAATTGTCTAACCAAGGTAAACTTGTCCTTTCTTTATTGTTGGTCGAGGTCCAAAAGAATTCATCTTCTACCATTCTCATTAAGCTGCTTCCCCCGTCACATTTATCGTCATAAGGGTTGCATGATGCCCAGAAGATTTCCCCTGGAAATTTTATCTTTTCACACCAATGACTTCGGGTTTCATTGTTATCAGTTCTGCCTAAAGGATCTTCCATGCAATAGATGTCATTATTAACCAATTCCTTTTTCTGGTTATGATCCTCGTAGTCAATCTTGAGCTTTTTAAGAAGATTCTGGTTAATTTTAGCATTCCCGAGTTGTATCGCGTACCAATCATCAAATGTTAAATCTCCGAATTTGATATTATGTCTTTCAAGCTCGTGAGGGCACGTCCATTCTTCTTCTTTCAAACTATCACCACCGTTGCAATATTTGCGGAAAGGGTCGCACGTAGGCCATGCTCGTGTGGATTCATCATCAGTTATGATTATCGGAGTACACCAGTGAGTGATAGGCGGTTCCTCTTCTTCCTCGAAGGAGAGTTTTTCCAATATTTCATCATCAGTATATGCGGCCCACATGAATTTTTTATTTTTGACCCTATCCTTATCGCTTCCTCCATCGCATATTTCATCTCTCGGGTCACACGAGGCCCATAAATCATACCAGTCCCCCTTTGCTACGGGTATCTTTTTGCACCAGTGATATTTCTTTTTAGATGGGGACAGAGGGCATAAATTAATGTTGTGGGACCATTCGTTAATTACATGAGTTCCTGATTCGTCCACTTCGAGGAATTCGTCTGTCCATGTATCCCAGTTACGCCGTAACTCATATGTTTAGTTACGGCGTAACTTGCTTGAATCGTCCATATCAATATCTGCCATAACTCCACGATCGCTGTCAAAAACATAGTTACGCCGTAACTCCTTAGTCAGGTTACGGCGTAACTCCGATATGTCGATTGAATCTTCACCAGAATCCGTATCTTTGGCCTGAATCTTCGAGTCATTATCAGCAAAAATCACTTTACATTCCATTGTGGGTTTTGATCCTTCCGGTTTAGTGTTATTCATCCTTACTTTCTCACTAAGCTTTTCCACCATGGATTCAAGATTTTTTAGGGTTGTGTCGTGATTGGAAAGACTTTTGTCAGTGTTTTCCTGGAATTCTTTTAGCCACTCATCTTGTTCCTTTTGTCTTTGGGCTGAATTTTCTAGGAATTTGTTAATTGTTTCTGTGGAAACGTAGAGGGGGGGTGAATACGTTACCATTTAAAAACTTTAGATCTTTAGTATCAAATCGCTTATGAAGCTTGTTATAATATGAAAGTTCCAATTATTGTTTGTGACCAATGTAAAGCATAGTGAACCATGTTGTCACACAAGCATGAACATCAAACCACATCACAAGCAATAGTATAGTGCAACTATAAAAGTAAAGAGATAAAGAAAGGAAAGTGCAAACCGAACACGATGATTTATAGTGGTTCGGTCACGGATCTCCTTTCCGCCCTACTCCACTCCCCGAGTACCCAACTCGAGAGTTACTTCACTAAATCAACAAGCTCCCTTCTCGGCGGAGAAAACCTTACAATCGTCGCTTACACTTTTTCCGGTACAAAGCTAAATACCGGGTTCTAGTTCGAGGTAGAACCAACCTAACGTCGCCTATACAATATTTCCGACACTAAGCTAGATGTCGAGTTCTTTTACAAGGGTACAACCACTCCCAATATGTTTTATGCCCCAACATAACAAACCTTGTGTTTTATGGCACAAACACATAAACCATCTAATCTAGTTTGGTGAAAGTGTGGTGATGATGCAATGATGTTCTACACTAATGATCCATGACACAAATGTCTAATGAATATGAATAACTACTTCTAAATGATCTTCCATTGATAGGAAGCCTTCATGATGAAGATCACAAGTTCCCTAAACTTGTTGTGATAGATCTTCAGCTTGTGGTGAGTGGGGATGGCTAGATCTTCAAGCTTTCCTTGGTTGATCAATGTAGAGTATGCTTACAACAAAGATGAATGTTAGAAGCATTATGATCATGTGATGGTGAGGGTGATTAATGTATGTTTCTACATTGTTATCTACAGATCTAAATGATGCAAGAAGGTGGAGAAGGTGTGTTTTCAAGTAGTTGAGAAATGAGAAAACAATGGGCTTCTATTTATAGGCAAAAGGGAACAGGAGCGTCCACGGACCACGATACCAAATAAAGGGTTCCGCCCTTTATGCATTTTGGTGCCGTGGGTGCCTGACAAGAAATCTAAAAAATCTTTCTTCAAATCTTTTCAAGATTTTACCATATCTTACCAAGATCACATTTGATATATTGAGTGTCAATCTAACCAATATATTCAAGAGATCTTCCAAGGATTTCAAAGATGATGCATGCCATGATGTAACATGTATTTCCATTTTTAGATTAAAATGTTTATCAACGTAAACTTGTAAAATGTATTATGTAACTAGTTAATAAAATGTCTAGTTACCTTTTGAAATACTTGTGAATGCAAAATGTAAAATGAGGTTCTAAATAGAATGGTTAACCTACTAAACTACTTAGTGACTCTAAACGTATTTTAAACATTCTATATGATTTGTTAATGGGTTTGATCATAATGCCACATAACAAACATGTACGAACCTGTGTTGTAACATACGAGGACTTGAGACATCGAGAGGTGTTGTATGTATGTTGAGACAAATGTAATTACATGTAACTTGTACATTTTACGTGTTAGGATCCAAATATTATTGTGTTTGATGATTCGGGTGGTCTTGGATGATCAAAATACATGTTAAACATTTTAGAGAGAGAAAGTAGATAGAGAGGGTGTTCTTGCTAGAGGTTTACACAAAGGAAAGGTTAGATTAAAATGAAAAGCACCACCCCTTCCATGGAAGGAAGGGGTATTTATACTTACACAATACATGACCTCCTATCGGCCTGTGGATCAGGCATACAGTGGGTAAAGACCCGTCCTTCCTCCACGGTGTTACACTAAACTATTCTACGCTACTAAATAACAAATAAACTACTAAGTAACGTAAATAACGACAAGTCTACGAGCTAACTTATGCTAGATAATATTTGGGGTGACCGACTCTTCACTATGGAATTTTCTAATTCCTAACAATCTCCCCCTAAGGGAGGTCACCCCATGTTTTACATTTCGAATCCTAGCATTCTATTCTTGACTTTTTTCTTGAGCTCGTAGACTTCAATTCTTCAAATCCGAAATCTTTGTGCTTAAGCAGTGATTCTTTAAAGTCTGATAACTTTGTACTTTAAGTGGAGGCCTTTCAACTGATCCACATCTTGATGATCTTCGAGCTTTATTTGAGATCATCAAACACATCAAATCTCTGGATCACCCTTTATTGTGTTGCCATCATGTGAAGTTGTGACTTTCGGACCGACATGCTCACACTTTTGAATCATGACATCTTTCCATCAGAGTAGCGGAAGCTTTACTGGCTCATGATATTTGCGGCAGCGTAGCAGAAACATAGTATAAAAATATCAGAGCCAGGTTTTGTAGATATGCACCAGTCATGATTTCTTCAAATTAAGTGTGGATGCTGTGAGCATGCGGCTTTGGATTGACTCCTCAATTCTGATCAGCTGCAACCGTCCAAATGTACCTGCAAACAACAGTTAGCAATAAAACACACGAAAGTGTCTTTGACCACTTTCGTTGAATTGGGATACACGGCCCACGGTTCCCTGTTGATCAGTACAAGTACTGCCTGTGATCAGGTAGGATTCCTAAGAATCTCCTTGACAGGGTTTCGCAGCTGTTCTAGCTGTTCTCAAACCGGAACGTCTCAAAGAAGACAACACGGAGTGAGTGAACCAGCGAATTGAGATTCACTGATTGATGAAAAATGATTTAAAAACAATCGCGTATTGCTTGAAGAAAGAGTTTTACAATACGACGAAGGTTTTATGAGAAAGATCAATTTTCAATCAAAAATACTTTTTGTATCTGAAAAGAGTACACATTCGACGTGCTAGAGAAAAGAAGATTTGCACATCGAACGGTTTTTCCAAAAGTATTTTTTCAATCAGAGATACTTTTTATGTTTGAAAACATAAGTACACATTCGATGTGCTAGGGAAAAGAAGGTTTGCACATCGAACGGTTTTTCCAAAAGTATTCGTCAATTCCAATCCTGGACCAAGGTTGATTCACGAATGAATCGCCCCATCGTTTCTATCCAGTTGTCACATGGTTGATCTATAGAATAGATCTCACATGCCACCTACCAGGAGCTTGTTTGATGTTGGCTCCAGAAGGCTTTCCATCTTCATTGTGAATATGTATGCATATCACTCAGATGTTCTGGCAATACCACAAGGATAATGCGTAGGACTCTTAATATGTACTTACTTTCCACATTATTTGAAACAGCAAGTCTTCAAGAATTTAGTGTCCTAATGAGATATTGTGGATGATCTCTTGGCTCTAGACTCAATCGTGGACATTTGGTTCCTATGCCGGAGACTAGGGAGAGGGTCTCCTTTTTCAATATCAACAATCTCTAAGAGAAAGTCGATAGATTATGTAGGTTCCCCGTGAGAATGAAACAAGTCCTTTTAAGAGGAACTTGAGTAGTTTGGGAAGTTGTAGTGCAGTGCATCACTGGGTCCAAGATGTATTGTCTTCAATACCAGTGTTACCTTAGTAAACACCAGTAGCATATGTATTGAACCCGGTTTCTGCCCTAAGGTTGAATTATTGGAGGGCTATTTCTTTTCACCCTTTTCACATTCAATTCTTTTTCATTCTTCAACCCCTTCAGTGCTTACCGAGACTTCATAACTAGAACCTTGTTTGGTTTATTCCAGTACTAGCTCTGTCTCAGTCCGCACTCTTCCCATATCTCACTTTTCTCATTTTTTTCATCATACCTAAGGACTCTACACTATCTAGTGGATTGTCCCTGGGAAGATCCCTCCGGTTCTGGCGGATCGTGGGAACTAATACCTAACCTAACCATCCTTATAACACCATGCATAAAGTAAATTGGTCGGTCTTTTGGTACAGTTCATTCTTCCTTAAAACCAATTGAAAAATCATTTGGAAAAACAATCAAGGTACTTGTGATACGAGATCAAAGCATTTTGTACCCTAATAGTTTTGATCATTTAGAAAACCTCCCCCTCAACATGTGCATATGATTTAGAAATTTTTTATCTCATGGAGGCAAGAGGACTTTGAAATATTTTCTTTGATCACAATTTTCATAGAAAAAGCCATTTGATTTTCTTGGTAAAATTCTCCCCCTCAATATGTGCATAGAATATTTGAAATCATTTTATCACATAGAGGCAAGAGTTCTTTTGAAGCACATCCACAATCACAAGCGCCATTAAGAAACCATTTTAAAACTCAATCAAGGTACTTTATAAATCACTTTAAAAAGCTTTCGTACCTCGATAGTTTGTTTGCTCCCCCTCAATATGTTCTTCAAGATTCGAGAGTGTTTAGCACATATGAGAGAGCAGCCTGCACAATTAAATCAAAACGATCACCTTTTATCAAATTTCATTATTAAATCACAAATTCTCCCCCGATTAAAAATATCAAACCCTTTGAGATTTTGGATCCCAAGTGATTTAATACGGTTAAGAAAACATGGGAGAATATGTGGCCTGGTTTAAATACTCATCATGTTTTTGGATAAATCCTCCTCCTCAACATGTGCATTGTGTATGAAATCGTTTGGCACATGGAGGCAGGAGTGCCTTTAAAGGACTAAAACCAATTTCATTTAAACAGATAAGAGATTTAACTCACGATCTCTACCCCGCTCAAAGTTTCAAACCTTTTGAGATTTGTGATCCCAATTGATTTAAATCATTTAAAAGATTTTGGGGAAAGACGTGGCTTGATTTAACTTTGAAAAATGACAGAAAAGGACCATTTTAAGACATTAAAGATTGTTAGTGTCAGGTATGATAGTTTTTAAGAGATCTTTTAAGTAAAACAAAACAATTTCACAATCAAACAAGAACAGAAAAAATTTCATTTTGAAAGACCTTGATTCTAAAGAAAAAATCATACCATGACATAACATTAAATCTTTAGATCACCACTTACTATCGTACAAGACGGAAATTTTGTGAAGAAACATCGTTTGAAAATATTTTATTTTAAATCACTCTCCCCCTCAATCAATGGCAGAAGTCAATAATTGAGTGACTTAGGTTTTGATAACATGAAGTCCGGTGATTTTCAAAAATTAGTCCAATATATTTTCAAAACAATATTTTCCATTTTCAAAACAATTTAATCAAATTATTCAAAATTGTTTAAAAATGGTATCCTGCACAAAGATGCGTTAGGTGGTTGAGAAGCTTCTGTTGTTGTTGCTGTAGGGTTTGGAAGAAAAACCGTCTGCTGATGCAGTGAAACCTCTTACGTTGCATTTATGCCAACTCTCCATTGAAGTCCAATTAAGCTCCATTTCTTCATTTGTCAACCCAAGATCTAGTTACCCTTTCCTTTCGGCATCCAAACATCATATTATGTGGGATCCTGATCGGGAACATTCTTATACCAAGATACCTGCATACGTTAGTGGACACAAACAGATATATGGTGGTCGACAACACCCAAACAACAATTGACTAATAAAAGTCAATTCAACATATCAATCAGTTCATATAAAGCATGGGATTATGTGTTCATCAAACTCTAATCATCTAAACCTAACAATCATATCCTGGGCACCTAGTCCTTCAACATAGGTTATCGTCATTTTCAATTAAGCATATAGGATAATTAGAAAAGCTCCTTAGATGATATAGATTTGAAAAACATTATCCCCCTCAATCCATGACTAATTTTACTTGAAAAGTTTTAAAAGCGCTGAAGTCATAGATGAGTTTTTGAAATTTTACAAGAACTCTGAATCTGATTATTTTTAAAGCAACTCATTTACCACCATTTTTGAAAACACCAAATATTTTTCTGAAGAATTTTAGACGGAAAAACATTTGTGTAGGAACAGCAGTCCTTCGACATACTTTCCTTGTTTTGTTTTTAGGATAAGTGCACGAAATATTTTGAAAATAGGTTTAGTGCAACACTTTCCTTTCTTTAAAAGAACGGGTTGCTATCTGAAATAATAGCAAGCCATAATTTTATGACATGTTTAGAAAAAGAATATTTACACCTCCTGCTTGAACTTCATCTATGGTCCCGTGCCATTATTGAATGACATTTCTAAGACCGCAGATGTTATCGATACCAGAAGACATGTCTTAGAAAAACAATATTTTTGGTCTTTTTCAAATTTTCTGATTTTTATGGGTTTTTGAAGGTTTTATAATTTTCTATTTTGTTTTGTTGGTTTTCTAATTTTGTATTTTGTTTTTCAGATAAATATATACAAAGATATAATAGATGATATAGTTAAAGAAGATGATGATACGAGTACCGAGATAAGGATATCGAGCAGCACGTCATAGAAGATAGAAGTCATCAACTCTTAAACATTCACCACCAAAGCTTCCAGGGCTCTTGAATCGAAGAAAGAAATTGAACCATCTGAAAGTGACTTTGGCAGCTTCCCCCCAAACCAAAAATCCTTTAGCTGAGTAGATTCGAAGCTCTATTTCAAGCTTGCCTTAGCCAGGTGCACATAGAAGCACACCATTATCATAAATCCCGCTGCTCCTTTCAAGAATAATCACCGTGATTCTTAGTTCGAGGTTATATCATCAACAAGAAGAACAGCACCGTATCATCCCACACATAAAACAATCTTCTCAAATTTCTTTTCTACTGACGTCTGAAGCAATCCATTCCAAAAGGTGTCAAAAGACCACTTCCCCCACGTAGTTGAATTGATGCAGTCAGTCTCTTAGACTAGAGCTCACGAACCCGAAGTACACCAATACCCAAGAGCTATCCCGAATACACATCATGAGGGGAATGAAAACATCTCCCCATGTTCACATTTTTCTTCCCTGATGATCGTGTATGAAGCTCAAGTATCCGAAGTATACCAATACACAAGGAATTAATAACTGATAACATTGAAGAAGCAGGCCAAGTCACTGATTATCTCTGCGGATGACAATCTCTGCGGATGTCAACTCCGAGATAAGTGATTATATCTCTGAATCACTGATTAAGCACTCAAGTGAAACAACTGAGCATCCCCAATGTACACAGTCTCTCTCCCCAATGAATCACACACTTGTGTACCTCATTTATCTTCAGAAACTTTCTATTACATCACTTCCCCCACGTCGTTGGAATAATAACACAAAAAGCCTTGATGAGTAAAACCTTGAGTTTCTCTGCGGTCATGACATTTGTTTTCCCGGGATATCTTCAATCACTTAGAAGAATTAAGTTCATCAAGTTTACTCGCCATGAGTCAAACCTTGAGTTTCTCTGCGGTAATAACATTGTTCTTCCCGGGATATCTTCAATCACTTAGAAGAATTAAGTTCATCAAGTTTACTCGCTTTGTGTTTAGATGTGTGTCTCCTTTCCCCCTTTCTAGTTTTGACACTTCAGAATCAGCAACATTGTAAGCCCGTATACTTGAAATCTTTTGAGAAGAACACTTGAACTCTTGTGAGAATCAACTTGCTAAAGACTCTCTCTGACTATTTTTATCAACCCTTATGTAGACAATTTGAAGTGACCACTGAAGAAGAACACCCGATATAACATACTTGAAACTGAAGTCAACATCCCCACATTTGTATCTTAAGCTTGCACATAAAGATGGAAGAACGGTGTAGAGAATTTATGCTTCAAGCAAATCTCTAAGTACTCACTACCTAAACAAAGTATGAGACATTAACACCTCTTGCGATTATCCACACCGTCATATGCGTGTGACACTGAGTAAAACAAAGTAACTCCTAATAGTGATAGTTAACCAGGTCTTCAACCATCCACCTCGACTGCTGGTAACTAGATAAACCAAGTCTTCAACACAAATTCTTAAGCCCGAGCAAGTTATCAAATAAGAACACGCCTTTGTGAAAGTCAACTTCAATCTCAAATAAGTGATAAATGATTAGCTCCGAAGTAATCAACTTGCGTCAAATGTCTAACACGTGAATAAATGTACAACCGGATGTACATTGACCCACTTAATGAACCGGAACAAATGATTCCTCAACATCAATTCCATCTTCCTAAAGATATACATAAAGAGACTGATCTGGAAGATTCACCAATAATGTCTTCAAGCGGATGAGGTAGTCATTTTCCTTAGTGTTCATGTGGTTGATTTACAGAGTGCACAATAATCCGTGAAGATTTGGTAAAGGAATACCAAAGAGCGGATCATTTTACATGAACAATAATTCGTGA
Source organism: Chrysanthemum makinoi (assembly GCA_910596185.1). Classification (NCBI taxonomy): domain Eukaryota; kingdom Viridiplantae; phylum Streptophyta; class Magnoliopsida; order Asterales; family Asteraceae; genus Chrysanthemum; species Chrysanthemum makinoi. The sequence continues at coordinate 201,718,627 of OU343221.1, forward strand.
AGATTTGGTAAAGGAATACCAAAGAGCGGATTATTATTCAATAGTGCAACTGCAATATAACAATAGTCAATAACAACACCTCCCATAAACCGACAATCTGTATGATAAATGCCCAGATTAAGAAGAGGTCTTTAGATAATCAAATGCAACTCGTCTTTAGTCTTCTAACATGTAGCATAGAATGTAGAACAAACTGTAGACTCGACCTTCTTCAAGATTGTCCGAATGGGGAATAGATAGTTAACATCTTCAACTCACACCAAAAAGCATCCCACCAAAAAGCATCCCAATTAACTTTTCATCTTGCAAATCCCCATAACTAAAATCCCTCCCAATCAAACAAGAACAGAAAGATGTTCATCAAGGAAATCAGCAATCAGGCCGCAACGAACACACAAGATGGTAACACCAAACTACCAATCACATCAAACAAGAACAGAGAGATAGTTCGGAATCATCATGTTGATGTATACTTGAAGCATTAACCGGAAGCACTTTGTCGATAAACTCATCAATACGAGTGAAGATGTCAACCAACGGCTCTTAGAAGAGAAAAACTCCATGTGAAGATGACCCGATAAGAAGAAGCTCGGTTCTTACATGAGTTTAGAGCCGTATGACCATTTATATTCTCAAATATCAACAATTTCACACTTCTTCTCCCCCTCAAGAATTGCATACGGAGTTGCCATTCTTTATTAAATAAGTGAAAATCATCCGAATGTTCTATTCACACTTCTCTCCCGCAAAATAAGCACATGATGTCGCCATCTTTATTATAATCGAGCAAGTGGAATGAGAAAACAATCAGTGGTAGCCCGGTTCACTTGATGACTGAAGCGCATGGAGAAAGCATGAAGCATGTTGATGAGAATGGTCATAATAAGAAGATTTCTCTTCTTCCGAAGATAATGCGCACTGAAACGTACACTTTTCTTTTCTTTAGAGAACGAGGCATGAACTGTTGTGTTCATACGTCATAATCTCTCTCTTTTCTGCTCTCTTAGCAAAACATGTAATCATCCCCATTATCATTCTGTAGGCTCTTTGTCGTGACAGCTGATGGAGAAAACCCAATATGATGAATTTGACTCTGAAGTAAACTACCCCGAACTCGTGACTTAAACTTGCACATATGAAACAAAGAGCGGTGCCGATTTCCATTAGCATCTCTAAGTACTCTCTATGTACTCTATACTCTTCAACCAACCAACCATCAAGTATAAGACGTACATTACCTCTTGAAAATCTACAATTCAATGTGACACTGAGCACTACAACGTAACTCCTTAAAGTTATAGTTATATTGTTGAGGTAAGAGCCCAGTTCCCCCAAGTGGTAAAAGAAAAGGTAAAAGTCACCCAACAATAACTAGATTTCCAAGTCTTCGTTTTTAATAATAAGCTTGAACAAGGATCTTGAAGAATCTTCATCCATCCATCCCCGATACCTTCAGATACTAAGTACACTCGCCCGTGATATTTCACTTCAACCTCAAATAAATAATACTGAATTAACTCCGTTGTCACATCTTCTTGGTTAAAAGCTCAAATCTAGCCTCCTTTGACGTTTTAAGTGAACTCTGATAATGGTTTCATCCCGACCATGGTTAAATGAGCATACCCCCGTAAAACCATGTAATAACCAAACTGCCATGACGAATATCCAAACACACATCCAATTCATGAAGTACACCCTTTTATCTCTTCTTCGAAACAGAAACCGTAGCACCAGCATCAAAAAGATCCCGAAATACATTTTCCTTTCTCCAAGATGGTTCCATCAATACGGAATTTTACAACTCTATGGTTTAAACCGAGAAATAGTTTCTTTCGCGGGATTTTACAAAACCAAGAATAGACCGTAAGATAGATCCGAAAATGCACTTTACTATAACCAGGATGTTTCCATTGTCACGGGATTTTACAAGTCTATGATTTAAACCGAGAAATAGGTTCTTTCGCAGGATTTTACAAAATCAAGACAAAACCGTAAACAATGTCAGCTTGAATGTGTTATGACAACTTTGGTTTCTGTGAATATCTGTTTTAGGGGAATATGCAGCGGTTCATCAACGATTCATTATCAACAAAATCATCAACATCATCAACCATCCAATAAACACTTTGGTAAACACATCATTCACGCATTCTGTCGGTAGTTGCTGTGACCACTTGGAGAAGTAGACCAGAAATGTCAAACTTGATCATGAAGTGAATTTCCCCAGATTTGTTACTTAAACTTGTACTAATCCTTGTGAAGAAGAAATGGTGTACCCAATGTACAAAACCTCTTGACGTATTCTCAACTGCGTGAGACACCGAAGTGATAGTTACGTTGTGGGTTAAGCAAGAAGAATCACAAACGTAACTAAATAGCCAAGTCTTTATCACACTTTATAAATGCCCAAACAAGTCATCTTCGCTGAAGGGTAGAAAGAAAGAAGACGAATTAAGTAAATGCCCCCGAAAAACCTCACTTCATATCAAAATACGAAATACCGTCTAAACAACCCCGCATTCAACTTTGTACAAACTTCAATTCAAGCCGTGACATACTATCCTTTGTGAACATGTATATATCAAAGTACCAAACCTCATAACCCATTGAATCTCATCATCAAACTCAAATTCAAGTCTCATAATCAAATGTGCACATTTATCTTGACCTGGTTCAAACGACATAATACTCGGTTCAAAACTCAAACTGCACATCGGATATTAATACAAGCCTTTGTCCTAGTCCATACCAATCCAAATCCCAAATACATTTATGGCCCAAAATCAATCTAACATAGAAGATCTTGTCCAAGAATTACGCACTCATGTTCAACATAGCATATGAATAATGAATCTTTAAAGGCTCACGTTCAATATCTAACATTCACGTGCAATTATGGTCCAAAAAAATGTCTCATATCTCCAAAATCCCATGACATATACCCAATTTAATCATCCGGTCCAAAAAATATTCTCATATCTCCAACAGCCCATGACATATCTCCAAAAGCCCATGAGATATTAATATTCCGATCCAAAAAAAACGTCTCATATTCCGGTCCAAAAAAAACGTCTCATATCCCATGGGGTATAAAATACTCACTTTCTTATACTTTACCCTAATATCTCTCACACTTAACAAACCCTAAAAATATTCTCACCAAACCCTAAACATTCTAATCATCCGCCTCTCACCAAAAACGCTCTACCAAAACTGCTTCATCAAAAAAACACAATCTCATTACATCTACAACATCTTCCATCATATGATATAATCACAATCCAAAGTTTGTTTGCCCCATTCCTCTTGTTCATAACGTCACGCACAAAGATCTAATCAAGGGTGATGCTTGATTCGAATCAATAGTTTAATAAAGAGCAGTCCGTATCACTCGTGTATAGACACAACTCGATGAAACTAAGCCACAGGGATGGCATGTATGACAGAATCAGCTTCAAGACGGGTAGGTTTCATCTTAATGATCTTGTTTTGAGTATACACGAGCCAAACAAATGATTTAACATGATTGTTAATCTCATTTGTTTAATTCGTACAATTGATGTTTGTGATTATGTTTTACAACCGAATCAAGTAAATCAATTAGCATATTTATTATTTGATTTGACTTATACATTCGGACACATCAAGAAGGATGAATGCCTAATAGATCTGTGATGTATTCGAAAATTTGTGTGTAGATCATTAAATATCTATGACTTTGATAAACCATACACGAATTCGAAACTGAGATCGGATATTTGGCTTTAATTTCATTTCGATAATCTTAATCCCATATGGTTTGAGAGATGAAAACTGAGATGAATATCAAAAAGATTAGTGACTCTTTGTGATTCGCTATAGATGTAGAAAGATTCAAAACAAAATATATGATATGAGTTTGAAACAGTAGAGATTTGAAATAAAATGAGTTGAGTCATGATGTTGATATTTGGAATTGTGGTCATGTGGTTAAGTCCTCTCATTCTACATTTCTGTTAAGTTGCTAGCCAAAGTTGAGTCAAGTCGCTAACCAATTTTTTCAATGCAAGTCGCTAACCATTTTTTTCAAAGCAAGTCGCTAACCATTTTTTTCAAAGCAAGTCGCTACGACTTGTTGAATAACAAGTCGCTAGGTCTTTTTTGAGTCAAGTCGCTAGCATATCAAGTAGCTACGACTTGTAAATACAAGTCGCCACACAGATTAGACTTAACTCGCTACACTGGTATTAATGTTAACAACTCGCTATATAGAGGGTTTGACAACTCGCTAACTAGAAATCTTGTACATTTTCCGATGAGTTTTCCGACCTCTTTTCCGACCATATTCATAGTAAACCCAGAAAAATATCAAAAAAGGTGCATCCTTTTGACCCATTTAGACCATGAGAACATGACCAGATTCATTTGACCCATTAAAACGTGATATTTGAAGACCATTTGACCCATTTGAATGACCACAGTTTCAACAGATATGTTTGGACATAAGATACAAATCAGAAATTACCAAACAAAGACCACTTGACAATTTTTTGACCAATACAAAACCGAAAAACAAGTAAAAACTGTTTATCAAAAGGATATAAGAAATGTTTATCCGACCAAAAAAAGTACAATAACAGTTTACTACATGATCAAGAAACCACACAAATCAACACAACACAAAAACCTTGGCTTTGATACCAATTGTTAGGATCCAAATATTATTGTGTTTGATGATTCGGGTGGCCTTGGATGATCAAAATACATGTTAAACATTTTAGAGAGAGAAAGTAGATAGAGAGGGTGTTCTTGCTAGAGGTTTACACAAAGGAAATGTTAGATTAAAATGAAAAGCACCACCCCTTCCATGGAAGGAATGGGTATTTATACTTACACAATACATGACCTCCTATCGGCCTGTGGATCAGGCATACAGTGGGTAAAGACCCGTCCTTCCTCCACGGTGTTACACTAAACTATTCTACGCTACTAAATAACAAATAAACTACTAAGTAATGTAAATAACGACAAGTCTACGAGCTAACTTATGCTAGATAATATTTGGGGTGACCGACTCTTCACGATGGAATTTTCTAATTCCTAACATTACGTTATGTATTACAAGTTACATGTTTGTCATCAATCAAAACAAACAAGACTGTATAGATTAAATATCGTAATATTTGCACTAACAATCTCCCCCTTTTTGATGATGACAAAGATATGTAAACGTAATATAAAGTAAAATGTAAAAGGTTACTTGTGTCCTTACTACCTTTACATTACCTTCTCCGTTTACACTCTTCTCCCCCTTTTGTCGAAACAAAAAGGGTGTGTCCTTGGAGTTTAACTTAATTTCTCCCCAAAAAGGCGAGCTTGCATCATCCCTAGTGAAGTTAAATCGTCCACTTCAATCCGTCCCTTGTTTGGTAGCGGATACATGGATCAAATAAAGAGGCTTAACCTACATCAAGGTTAGTTTTATGCAAAAAAAATTATGAGAAATATATGAAAAAGAAAAATGCATAGCAATGTTAGCCTATTTTCTCCACTTTTTATCGAAGCACAAATGCTTGTTGAAAAGTGAGAATGATGCTAAATGCGTGCATGCTCCCCCTTGACAGTTGCTCCCCCTTGTTTGAGGCGTCAGGGTATAATTAAAAACCTACAAAACAAATATTAGTGCAAAACTATATTCGTCATTGGACGAGTAAGTGATATACAACAAAGTGTGTATAAGATGCATTCAGTAAATTCTTGACGGAAGCTCACCTTGCTCTAGGGCGTCAAGATGAACCTTCAAAATAAATATTAGTATAATAGAAGCTTTGTCTTAAGACAAATATGTCATATACATCCAAGTGTATAGACGATGCAATATGAGTGCTTAAAGGATATTCCTCCTTGTTCGAGGGTGTCAAGAAGCACTTAAAATAAGAAAAATAATTGATGCAAATTTCATCCTTAGATGAGTAAGTTATATACAATCAAGTGTATATGATGATGAACCTACAATGAAAAACATTAGTGCAATATATTTCATCTTTTTCACAAAGAAAAACAAGATGCATATATGTAACAAATGATATAATCAAAGATCTCATGAAGTGTAGTCTCCTAATTACAATCATAAGAAAAGTGAGAATATAATATGATAAAAACCTACAAAATAGTTCCTAGAAAGAAGATATGAAGTCTCCCACCGGGTGTGCCACTAGTGGTGCTAGTGTTGGTGTCGGTTTACTAGTAGGATTCATGTGGTGATGGTAGATGACTCGAGATTTACAAAAGTAAGTTTTCGCTAATCCATGGTGGTGATGATTAGTGAAAGTGGTGATGGAAGGTGGTGGTGATTAGGTAGGAGGCTATTAAGGAGTTAGAAACTCATATGTATAGCAAATATAAAAAATATGGACTCATGCAATCCTTTCGTCATGTCAAGTGACCAAAGCTAAGAGAAAAAAATATGAATGGACATTGCATTTCAATTATGCATAAAGGTTATGGTTTGAATGATTTATTGATGCTAAAAATCTATTGTTTTGAGTAAGTTCTCATATGCTTCAACCCACGAGTAATCAATAATGTGTTCTATCTAAGAATATATAAAAGTGATAACATGAAGATAAATTCGTTCATTGATTGACACGAATTATAAAATTGACCTATTCTAGGTGACAATGGGAAAGGTAGTATTAGCATGGTTTTGACCGGCATGGATGACTATCACTTTGAAAAGAAGTGAAGACAATATGGAAAATACTAATAATAATAATAATAATGAGTACCTATATGAGGATGAGGATGACATCATATAAGTGAGAGTTGGATGGACCAACGTGTTGGAAATGGCTGTTTTGATTAATATATCGTTTGCACTGACAATGACATGCATGATATATGACAAGCTAGAAAAGGATAAGATCCTATGATGGTGTTCTAGATAGTGAAGTTGTAAGGTGCTAGTTTAAGGAAAATCCTAGATTCGTTGATTGTGGAGATGAAGAAGTTTGTAAAACACATGATGTGTTTTTAACTTGATGAGGTATTGGTGCAAACTTGTGATATAAGGTTAAAAAGGTTGAACTAGTTGTGGTTTCGTGAACTGGTTTTAGCTAAGTGGTGTTTGCCTATGTGTTGGTATTTTAGAGTCTAAGAGACATAAAATTTGACAAAAGACAATTATATGAATGGATTTCTCTTCCCCTTAATTGGTGGACATCCAACATAATGTGTATCAAATAATGAATGACAACAAAGTGTTTAGGAGGTTATTCGGGTTAACGAAAGAGATGAGCTTAGTGATGTTTTTCTGGATGATGGTTAGCATATAATGAACTTCATCCTTAAAGTCACGTATCTCTTCTCGATTAATACGAGATGATCGTATGATGAGGTATGTGGTTTCCTAATAGGAAGTGAAGAGGATTAGAGTATTGTTATAACTAAATAATGATGGAGGTAATTTTTGGAAAGCGGAAGCAAAAATGAGATTTGCAAAGAGGTCGGTTGAAAGACAAAAATGCAAAGCCAGCCTCTAGAACTCAATTCTATATGCTTTTAAACTATATGCAGGTGTAGGGGTCCCATAAAGCATAGTACTAATCTACATAGCAATAAAGAGGATTATGCACAATGAGCATATAAAAGTTAGAACCAAGTGAGATAACAAGTAATTTGTTATCAACCTACAAAGCAAATTTGTTAGTGACAAAAGATGTTAACATGATAGAAATCAAATGATAACATATTATATAAGCAAATACAACACATTGCACTTAGTAGACAAGAAATCACCACACAAGATAGCATCAAAACAATCATATTATGCAAGAATATGACTTTATTCAAGACATTTCATTATGATATTGTTTTGTCGTTAGACTTAGACACTTAAGCATACTTGGATATACAATAATCTATGTGATTAATTTGTATGATAAAAAGGCTTCTAAAAGATTGTCATACCAAAAGCACTTTGACAGATTATATGTGCACACGTAGCAAACAAATAGTGTGACAAGAAGCAAAAGAAACAAGATGAAAGATTTATGCAAGCCATGTTTAAGACATAACAATTTGGAGCATGTATCATTTAGACCATCTTGTGCATAGATTTAAGGAATGTCAACAAAAGACAATAGCTTTCAAACATGGATACATCAATGACATATTATGAGTTCACAAATAACACATTAGTCATGTGAAACATTATATAGATGACAAAAATTTCTTCAACCTTTAATATCATGCAAATCATGTTTACGCTTAACATTAAGTGGCATAAAGCATCACAAAGACAAAAACTTTCTAGGGTTTACACATTTGACAATTAATCAAGTAGGTATCAAACACCAAGAAAATGTCAAGACAATTGATCATTTTAAACAAGAGCATGTATCATTTGGATCGTACTACACATCGATGTAATGAATGCCAACTAATAGCTTTCAAACACAAATATATCATATCAAAATTATCACGTATCAGAATGCCATATTATGAGTTCATAAGTAACATGTTAATCATGCTAAAAATAATTCAAAAGTAAGCATCATGCAAATAAAGTTTAGGTTTAAACGTTTAGTAGCATGAAACAAGAATACAAGCATTATAAAGATAAAACCGTACTAAGGTTTACACATTTGACTTGTTATCAAACACTAAGATAATATCAAATCAACTTATCATATTAAACAAGAACATGTAATCAACACATGTAAGTACAATGCAAGTGGTTTTACTAAGGTTTACACATTTGACTAGTTATCAAACACTAAGATAATGTCAAATCAACTTATCGTCTCAAATAAGAACATATAATCAACACATGTAAGTGCAATGCAAGTGGTTTTAAAAGAAAAGTCATATATACTACTTGTTTGATTAGTATTCCTAAGGCGAGGCAAACTATCAATGTTTTAACACTTACTTTAGGCAAGTATAGGAAAACAGATTTTTCAAGTTGGAGAATGAATATGAGACTATTACTAGCGGTGCTCAATTAAGGCTAAACACGACCATTTTTACGGGTGATTCCGCATACCCAACTTCTCTTCAGGAAGCAATTCAACCGTTAGGTCAAATTGATTTTCTAGTGCAATAGGTTCTCCAGTAGTCATTCTCATGTTAGAAAGATGGGAACTCCTAATTTTTCCTATTAAAGTGCATAAAAGATGATAGTTTACCAATACTTGGCTTAATGTGACACAACTAATATGCAATATAACTAAGGTGATGAAGATGTCATGTTATACACATGAATTTTAACAATGGTGTATTGATAAACAATATGTTTTAATCTTGTGTTTAGAATCTAAGTTTGCTCAAATTACATAGCTAATTGTATGATCTAATGGATGACATCTTTTATGTTGAGTTGAAGCGTGTACTTTAAATGTGAATTGATCATCTAAGACTAGAGAATGGAATATGTTAAACTAAGAACGTTCTCAAGAGAGCTCTTTATTTAACAAGAATCTAAGTGAGGTTACCAACTTCAATAGATCTTGTGTATGATCTAAAGATGTGTAGTTTTAACCTTGGATGTGGACTCGGTTTGAGCAAGGTTAGGTTATGATGTACACTTGAAAGAAAATAGATACAAATAGTATCTTTCAACAAATGAGATTATCCCATGGGATAAAGTTGTCATGCTTATGAAAACAAGTATGACAAGATGAATTGGATATGCTAGTTCATAGAACTTGTAGATGTTTGTTTCAAGATCATTTAGCCAATAAGGTGTAATGAAATCTCTTGTAACACAACTATTTATGTCGCAAGAGTGATGCATAGGATATACAATATCCTTTTAACACAATGAAAGCTTAACGCACGAATCTTAGTCATAATGTTCTTTAAAACATCATGTTTTCCTAAATGAAGATATGAAGCCAAAGTGTTTGAATCGGATAGTCCCATCTAAAATAAACTTGGTCTCAAGATTATATTCAGTAGATGATGACAAGATGAATTCACTCGAGTTTCTTGTGTATACTCCTCAAGAGTCATTGTTGCTTGGGGTGTATGATGTTGGCTTTGAGATTGCATTTTAACATATGTTGTTAAAATGTTGATTTGAGGTTTAACGAAATTTATGCAAATGTTTAACGACAAAGTATTACTAATACTTTGATAATTTATGAAGGTAGTACTACTTATACCTAGTGGAAATTGACAACAATTATCAAGAGCACCATGCTTATTTGATAGTTGAGGTTCTAGCCATAATGAATTATCTATGTCCTTATATGTGGGAAAGAATGGTTGAGTTTGTTCAAATGTGCATTTGATTCAGCACAAGTGTTGGACACAAGGGCTTTTTGAGCAATACACTCAACGAATTCAAATGATGGTAAGTGTAACACCCCAACCCGACAAGGGTAGAAGTGTCACATTCTGGTGTCATATCAGAACATACAAATAAAATTCTTCAAGCGGAAGCCTTAAAATGAAGTATCAAATCAAATAAACAATCGACTTACAAGGAAATTTGCTTAATCCAAAATGTCTAAAATAAAATGGAATCTCAAAACAACAGCCCGACAAAAAGTCCAAAAATAAGGTAACTAGGGTCAGTCCACACAGATAATCCAACTCTCAGCCCATCAAAGCCCATCTTCAAACCTAAACCTGCCGCAGGAAAGGAAATGCGGTTGAGCTTAAAAAGCCCAGTGAACAGATATAACAAAACGAAAGCTAAAATAAAAGCAGAAATGAAATGAAACAAAGGAAACAGATAACAAGGTCGCAGCGAATTAAGAACCACGAGTCAATGAGGATCCTGCAGAACACAATTATACAGGTATCCAAAACGAACAGATAACAAGGAGAACGAAACAAAGCAAAGCATCGATGGCATATAAACAAGCACATACAAACCAGACATACAAGAACTGAAACATAAGCAAGCATAGCAGGCGTCGCATCCACACAACATATATGTCATACAATCAATTCAGGAAAATCAGAAGGCATACAAGCCAAACAGATATCTACAGGAAAGCGGAAGCAATTAATTAATAAGTGAGCATGGCAATTCACACAGGTCAAAACCCTTAGTTGAAAACATAACCACTATCATAACAGCGGAAGTACTAACAGCAGTCAACACATGGCAGTCACACGTAACAAGTAGGAATACAGTAAAACGATATAATTAAATGAATTAAAGACATAGCAGGGCAACTAAACAAATTAACAAGCCAAACGTCACAAGCTGAACCATTTACCCAATCAAACCGTAGCATAAACAGAAATGCAAACATGGCAGGTCAACAACAAGCAGATAAGGATACTATCGGATAATCATAGTCCACATAATTAACTGAGCGAAGTATACATGATAAACAGACAAAAACTATCGATTACTCACTAGCATGGTCACCAGCAAAATCAGAGGGTCACATAACAGTGAGATCACATATCATCAGATGACAACAGGTAACTCAGATAACCGCATATTAATCACATCATAGCAGGGTAATCGGTAGTCACATAAAACATGAATAGCATAACAAATCAAATAAACACATAATAACCCGGTACGTGAATGGAACGATAGTCTGAAGTAACGGAATGAGAGTGTGACAGATCAAAGCAATGGAATATATATATCTTGGTAGTAGAGTGAGTCATATAAGGGTACTGAGTAATGAACAATTTATACAGAATATGGTGCGTTGGGGAATACAGAAGGTACACTATAGGTATATCAAAGGTGTAAGGGTTGTCAGAAATCTACCACGAGCCCGGAACATATCATATCATATCATATCATAAGTAACCATTGTATTCGGAGGGGTGACCTCGGAATACCATATCTCATAGGAGGGGAGACCTCAGTAACAAATGGAGTAGCTAGCTCCCGGAATGTGAAGACGCGTATTGCACACGACATCATTCACCATATAAATCATATCATAATAGTTAAATCCACTAAACATATCATATCTATGATGCATCCATACGCCCCCCGGAACATAATGGCCAAATCATATACATATCATATCATATCATAATGGGGACGGTGTACAACATCACTCGTGTACACTGGAGTCATGCCATTGGTGCATCAATGACATGGTCATGTTACCTTCATGACTAGGAACACATATTTGGCTCGGGTATCAAACTGACGGGTCAAAGCATAATCATATCATATCATAATGGGTTCATATCAAAGGTTCATATCAAAGGTTCATATCAAAGGTTCATATCAGAGTTCATATCAAAGGTTCATATCAGAGTTCATATCAGAGGGAGCATAGCAAAGTCATAGGGAAGCCCTAATAAGGAGGCTTAGAGTAAAGCATAACAGTTCAAACGAATATCGAAGATGAAATACGAATCATGAGAAACCCCTACTGAAAAGGGATAGAATATCTGTACCTCAATCGAAGCAAGCAAAAACAGAAACGTAAGGTCACACGATGAATCAATCCCGCCGTCCGAAACCTATATGAATTAGATGACGCTTATTAAGATCGGATTACTCATTTTTTACGGCTTTCCATTTTTAGCAGGTTTCTACTTTTGTAACTTTCCATTTTAGGTAACTTTCTATTTTAGGCAGGTTTCCATAATTAGCCGGTTTCCATATTAAGTAACTTTCTAAAAATAGCAGGTTTCTATAATTAGCCGTTTTACTCATTCATGAAGTATTGAATGTTAAGTGATGAAAATGAGTATTATGATAGTGTAAGGATCATTTGTGACAAGTTTTACAAGTTTAGGGTTTAAACCGTCATTATTACAATGTATAGGGTCCTTAGTGAAATTATATCAAGTTTACGTATTTTACTCATTTAGCCCCTATTAGTTATCATATTAACACATCCAACCTCCAAGTTTCAATAATTACAAAATCACCCTTTAACTTTTATAAATCGTATATATGTAACCTAAGTTTTATATTTCAATTACAGTTTACGCTTTTACTATTAAAACTCGATTAGTCCAAGATTATATGATCCCTCATTTTATTCTCAATAGGTCGTGACATACCTTAACCTAACCCAAAATCCATTTGACAAAACATTGAACCAAACGAGACCCCTTGTCACATAATCATTTTCGACACCAATTATTTATGCATTACATATTTGCTATATCCCATTCAAGCTTGACAAAATAAAAGCAAGTATATGACATGCGTTAACATCAGATTCCAAAACCAATTCCATGTGCTCCTTATTCGACTTATACAAATCGTGATTTCATGTGGCAAACTACCAATTCATTTAACGTGTATGTGATGCGCTCCAGAACAGTCAAGCTTTATCACACAAGCCTGCCACTTGTGAATGGCAGACCGTAACAAGCTTAAAACGGCTCAGGAACGAATGCAATGAAGATCTGGGGAGTATAGTGTCTCCCCGGGTCGTTATGTCCCAGCGAGCTATGCAATGGATTATCAAACGTATAGTGATCGAGAGATTTGAACGAAAAAGGGATTTGAATAGGATTATAACTACAGAAAAAGCCAACAAATTACAACGGCTTAAATGCAAATTAAAGGAAATTTAAAAGATAAAAAAATATTAAATAAACGCTATCACTATTTTTACAATAATGTTTTTGTGATTTTATAAAACAAAATATCTTAAATTAACGATTTTAATTAAAGCGTAAACCTAAATTATCTAAAAACGTGACCTAGAATGAAAACGTACGTTATATATAAAAATTACGCGAGTGCGCAAGAAAAAACGTAAAATTTGTAAAATAAAAGTCCTACGAGTGTAAAAACAATTTTCTCACGTACTACATGACAAAAGAAAATTTTAGGAAAAAGCGGAATATTTTTTTTGAGTTTTTATTTTATTTATTACGAATTAAAACTAGATATGTAAAAACTAATTATTTAAAATACTAAAACTATTTGGAAAATTATGAAAATTTTATGTAAAATACTTTGTATAAATACTAAATTAGAAAAAAAATGTAAAAGCTAAGAAAGAAAAAAAAATATATACAGAATAGGTAGAAATTAAGCAATCTAAGAAATAAGCTTCAAAATGGAAAATGACATTAAATGAATTAATAATGCAACAATAATACGCAATAGCCTTGGAGAGCAGATGGAAATGAGTTGCGAAATTGGGGGCGTTGGTGTTGCACTGACCCAGGTTTGAACCTGGTCAGGTGCACTTTTTCTTCTTTTTATTTTTAATTTTTCTCTTTTGGAAACAAGCTAAGCTATTTAACAAAAACTAATCTTGAAAATTCTAAAGACAAGCTGTGAGAACAGCTCTTGGGGCAGCAGACCTGAATGCAAGGGATGCTTGGTTTAGGGAATACAAAAAGCTACAAATAAGCTTGCAAAAGCTTCCAATAAGCTAGCACCCTAATAAGCACTTAGTCTAAATTATCTAAAAGCTATAAGGGGCACTGAAATAAGCATTACTCAAGATGCAATAAGCTAAAAACCAAATAAAAAAGTACCAAAAGACTGCTACAACAGGTTCCTAAGGGATGTTTGGGACAACAAATAACTAAGGGTAATGAGCTTCAAAAAGCTTACAACACGCTAAGGAGACAGCATGAATTAAACCGGAACCTAGAGTTCTTAATCAAATCTACCTAAAAGATCAATAATAAGCAATAAGTTACAACTAATAAGCCCAACGAAAGCCTCTAAAGGCTGCTGTGGGCAGAAACGTGACAGAACCAAAAGGGATACTAAAAGCTATAAAAAGCTACAAGAAAAACTACAAAAAAAAACTAATCCTAATCTCGATTATCTAAAAGGCCTAAGGGGGAATTAATTTGCGATTTTTAAAAAACTAAAAAGCTAAAAGAAAATGAAAGAAAAAGGCTGCTCCAAAGTGAACATAAGTGGCATGATGAGCTAGTGAAAAACTAAGAAAGAGGCTAATAAATAAGCTTGAAATAAGCTACCTACTGGCCTTCCCCTAATCTAATACTACCAAAAAAAAAACTACAAGAGACCAAATAAGATTAAACACTCTAAGCACGAAGGAAAAAGAGAAATACGCTGCTGTTGGAACCGTTGCTGCTGAAACAGCCCACAAGGGACTGTTTGGAGCCTATTTCGACCATGCTACAGAAGGAATAAGCTCTTAAGCTTATGCATATTCCAAGTTCACCAAGTACACACTCCTTTGCCCCCTTGTCCATCATCTGAGGAGCTGTATGGAGCTTATCAATAAGCTGGGAAAAACCTTCAAGGACAGAACATAACTCTCTTTTTTTTTTCTTTTCAACCAACACTTGCTAAACCATTATTCTTCTATCAAAAACAACTTGTAAAAACTCAAAACAACTTTGACTTATAGGGTCAAAGTGGGTAAAGATGGGTTTTGACCCAAGTTATTGCCTGAACCAAACACCCTTTCAAGGCAGATTTCGAGTTTGAACTAGAAACTAAAGTTATGACTTATAGAAACTGTTTTTGCAAACTTGAACTAGAATTAACAGGAACTTCAAATGCAACTTTGATAGGCACCTCTAACATGTAAACTCAATCAAGAACTTGAAACTAAATAAAATTTGCAAAATATATAGATTTAAAAGAAACTGAAACTTGCATTCAATTAAACTGAACTTACAACAGGAATTAAAATGACAAGGAAAATACAACGGGACTCGAAATAGAATTTTTAGACTAGAACTAAAAAAAAACAAGTTAAGACTAAAATAATAAAAAACTAACTAAAACTAACTCTCCTTTTACAATGGCTACAAGAGCTATTTATGCTACTCTCAATGCCTTCATCTCTCTCTCTGTTGGTCTTCTCTGTCCACTTGAGATAAGCCAAATCACGCGTGCTCTGCCATCAGCCAGACCCTTTGCTACTTTTCTTCTGTTGTTTCTTTTCGTGTGAGATAAGCAGGCGTGGGGGCGTTGTCAGGGATAGCGTGGGGGTTGTCAGGTTTAATTTGTTTAAGGCTTGTGTTGGGTTTTGTGTTTTGGGCGGGAAATGGGAAAGAAGAAAGACAGAGGCGGGTAGGTTTAGGGTAAAAGGTGTGTTTGGGTGTGGGTTGGATTTGGGTAAAAGATTTTGGACGGGTAAAAGTGGTATTGGACCAGGCTTGGGTTATTTTGGACCGAGGGATTTGGGCTTGGCAGTTTTGGGTTTAGGTAATGGTTAGGATTTAGGATTAGGAGTGTAACCAATTGATAATTCAAGGACCAAAAGTGCAAAAGCTGGAAATCCAGGGACCATACATGTAACTTCTGAAATTATGATCCAAGGGCCTATCTTGACAATTTCCAATATTCCGAGGACCAAACTTGACAATTTCTATTAATACAAAGGCTAAATTTGCCAAATTTGAAACTCCGGGGACTAAACTTGTAATTTCTCAAAACTTTTGATATTTTTCACCAAAGGACTAATTTTGACAAGTTATGATTTTAAAAGGACCTTTGGTGATTTTTCTTTGAAATTATGTGCTCAGGGACTATTTCTGACAATTTTGAAACTTGGGGGACTGAAACTGCCAATTATGCAAACTTAGCTCATTTTTCATCTGATTTTAAACATTTTGCATCTGAAACATATAAAATGCAATTTTGAAATATTTTCAGTATTTTGATGCATTTCTGAGCATTTTTAAACGTTTTGCAGTTCAGATTTAACCAAAAATGATGAGTATTTACACACTCATCAATCCCCACACTAAACTATTGCTAGTCCCTAGCAATCTTTTGAGAAAACATAATGGTTTTGAAACTCTTTACCAAAAGCCATTACTTCCGGAGTAGCCAAATGTTTTAGTTCAAGTAAGAACCATGGTACACCGATAACCATGTGATTTTGAGCAAACCACCAGCTTTCAACGGATTTGATTTTGTCTTTACCAGAAGCCGTTTGCTCTGGACTAGCCAACTCTTAGATAAATTATCAATATTATCTTTGGTGAGCTGATTACCAATTATGGATTTTCCATTGCCTTTACCACAAGCCATAAACTTGCGGGCTAGCCAACTCTTCACTTTTTAGGATATGGTGAGTTGAATACCATACAATTTTGGGCAAATTGCAAGCCGTCAACGGATTTGAGATATCTTTACCAAGAGCCGTTTGCTCCTGGATTAGCCAATCCTTTTGTTTATTAGACATGGCGGACTGATAACCAATTGAGTAAGTGTAAAACACTTACTCCAAAAAAAATTTTGGCCAAAAACGGGGGAATTAGTATAATTATATGATAAAATTCGTGAGAATTCCCCCCCACACTTAGAAATGAATATTGCCCTCAATATTCAAAGTACCGGCGGTTATGCCGAAACAAAGAACGTAAAAGGGAAATACTACGGCCATTATTTAGAAAGATGATGTTTTTTTTTTTTTTATATAACATTTGGGGCAACCCCCCCACACTAGGGTGGTAGAAAATAGAAAGAAGTCAGAAATATGGGTGAAAACCCATATGGCATGCTACTGTTTTTGATTCCCGAGTCGCTAGCTTGACTCGATCCCCGAATTCATTTGTTCATGGGGAAGTAAGGTGGAAGAAACAATCTCCATCGGACTTTCATTCAAGATGTTTGTATAAACATTGAAGTACGCGAAAGTTCCACCCCGATGAGATATAGATAGAACCGGCTCAAAAATGATAAATGAAAATGCCGGGGTCAAAGATAGTGTCCTCACTCCCGAACGAGTGAAGAAGAGAGGAAGTCACCAGGTAGGTGAAGAAAAGAAGGAAAATCATGATGACGATCATGATAAGATCTTCTTCCTCAAGATCAAGTGCAGTTGCACTCGTTTGGATTTTGTTGGTTGAGCTTTTTGGCTTGGAAAGCATCTCGGGAGGGAGGGTTGGAAAATTTGTCATAGAAATACAAACTCTCATGATTGAGAACTTTTCCCCCCGATCATGATTTTTTCCATCCAAGCAATCATACTCTGGCGGAGTCATGATATGAGTGAGTTCACCGGCGAACTCCTCATGAAGAGAATCATTCACATGATGTGAAATAGTGAACTCTTGTTCCATTGTGGGCTCATCACTATCCTCAATCTGAGTATCAAAGAGTGGATTCTCAGAAATTGAAGTGAATTCAGAGTCGAATTCAAATAGAGGATTGGTGAAAGTAGCTTTGAATGTTTCGGGAACAAAGTGATCAACATTCTCGATTGGATTGTTGGGATAAGAAGTGAGTGAACGATCATTATAAAGGAGACTTTCAATCTCTCCTAGATCGGCTTCGAAATCAAAGAGATCATCGTCACTTTCAGATGAAAGTGGACTGATGTGAGTGAGTTCATCGGTGAACTCCTCAAGAAGAGGATCAGACTGTGGGAGTGATGCCTCGACATACTCAATGTCTCCATGGGAAGCACAATCATCGCTAAAATCGGAGAAAGTTTCCAAATGATCATTTGAACACTCAAGAGGGGAAGAAGAATCACACATATGATCAGAAATTCCCTGTGACTCTCTCGGGATTGGGACAAGGTTCTCAACACTAGACTTTATGAAGTCGTCCGATTCCTTTTCAGGAACAGTGTCAAGATGCTCGTCCCCCATGTTTAGAGAGTGAGTGGGAGCTGCGGGTGTGATAGCAGTTGTTTGAGATGCAATCTCAACTGCTGGGATATCAACTGACTGAGGGGGTTGAGAAATAATATTCTTAAAAGGATAAAAACCCTCCTCTTCATCATCATATAGAGCTGCCTTAAGAAATTGGGAACGCCTTAGAGCTGCATGCTCTAGGGCTAATAATTCTTCCCTTGATTGGCGGGCCTCTCGCTCTTCGGCTAGCAATTCTCCAATGGTTTTCTCACCACTCACTTGATTCTTAAAGTTACTCATCATATCCTCAAGTGTTTTCATAGCGGTTTCAAAATCTTGGGAAATTTCTTTAGGCAACGGCTCAGGTGGAGTTTGAACCGTATGGTGCTGTGGAGGTTGGAAATTGTCAAAACCGGAAGTATAGTAATTTTGATTCCACGGTTGACATTGAAGAGGACCTCCACAATCTGTGCAAGAAAAATTCGGTACATTCTGAAACGATGTGTCATTAAAATTTTGATAGCACGGTTCTTGCTCAAATGAATACTGAGGAGGGTGGCTAAAATCGTTTTGAGGATAATTGGAAAAGTTCGGATAAGTGCATGAGTTTTCAGCTTCCGAAGCACAAAACGAACAAAATCCATCCGTAAGATCATTTCCACACCTCTCGCAAGAACATCGTTGACATCGAAAATCAACTAACGGATCCCCACAACCATAGCAATACTGCTGATTGAACGAAAAATTTTGGGGTTGGGGTGGGTAGTCGGAGAAATTTTTCGGCTCATTGAAAAAATTTTGATCATAAGAACATGAATTCCTCGAACCGCAAAACAAACAACTTCCGTTATGAATGTCATTACCGCATCGTTCGCACGTACACCAACGGCACGGTAAACCGAAAAGCGGTTCTCCACAACCGACACAAGGAATCGATGATTCCATCAGAATAGAAGAAGTTAGAATCAAATGGATAGAGGGTAAAGGGATAAAGAATCAAAAAGGGTAAGAGGGTAAAGAGGAATATTTTTGGTATTTTTGAAAAACATGATGTAAAAACAAAGAATAAAAATCTTTTTGGGTTTTTGATTTTTAAAAGAAAATATAAACACATACAGATGGTATGAACAAAGAGTGAATATCCAAGTTACTAATCTGCTAAACGTAAGATAATCAGCACAGCTCCCCGGCAGCGGCGCCAAAAATTTGATGCGCTCCAGAACAGTCAAGCTTTATCACACAAGCCTGCCACTTGTGAATGGCAGACCGTAACAAGCTTAAAACGGCTCAGGAACGAATGCAATGAAGATCTGGGGAGTATAGTGTCTCCCCGGGTCGTTATGTCCCAGCGAGCTATGCAATGGATTATCAAACGTATAGTGATCGAGAGATTTGAACGAAAAAGGGATTTGAATAGGATTATAACTACAGAAAAAGCCAACAAATTACAACGGCTTAAATGCAAATTAAAGGAAATTTAAAAGATAAAAAAATATTAAATAAACGCTATCACTATTTTTACAATAATGTTTTTGTGATTTTATAAAACAAAATATCTTAAATTAACGATTTTAATTAAAGCGTAAACCTAAATTATCTAAAAACGTGACCTAGAATGAAAACGTGCGTTATATATAAAAATTACGCGAGTGCGCAAGAAAAAACGTAAAATTTGTAAAATAAAAGTCCTACGAGTGTAAAAACAATTTTCTCACGTACTACATGACAAAAGAAAATTTTAGGAAAAAGCGGAATATTTTTTTTGAGTTTTTATTTTATTTATTACGAATTAAAACTAGATATGTAAAAACTAATTATTTAAAATACTAAAACTATTTGGAAAATTATGAAAATTTTATGTAAAATACTTTGTATAAATACTAAATTAGAAAAAAAATGTAAAAGCTAAGAAAGAAAAAAAAATATATACAGAATAGGTAGAAATTAAGCAATCTAAGAAATAAGCTTCAAAATGGAAAATGACATTAAATGAATTAATAATGCAACAATAATACGCAATAGCCTTGGAGAGCAGATGGAAATGAGTTGCGAAATTGGGGGCGTTGGTGTTGCACTGACCCAGGTTCGAACCTGGTCAGGTGCACTTTTTCTTCTTTTTATTTTTAAATTTTCTCTTTTGGAAACAAGCTAAGCTATTTAACAAAAACTAATCTTGAAAATTCTAAAGACAAGCTGTGAGAACAGCTCTTGGGGTAGCAGACCTGAATGCAAGGGATGCTTGGTTTAGGGAATACAAAAAGCTACAAATAAGCTTGCAAAAGCTTCCAAGAAGCTAGCACCCTAATAAGCACTTAGTCTAAATTATCTAGAAGCTATAAGGGGCACTGAAATAAGCATTACTCAAGATGCAATAAGCTAAAAACCAAATAAAAAAGTACCAAAAGACTGCTACAACAGGTTCCTAAGGGATGTTTGGGACAACAAATAACTAAGGGTAATGAGCTTCAAAAAGCTTACAACACGCTAAGGAGACAGCATGAATTAAACCGGAACCTAGAGTTCTTAATCAAATCTACCTAAAAGATCAATAATAAGCAATAAGTTACAACTAATAAGCCCAACGAAAGCCTCTAAAGGCTGCTGTGGGCAGAACAGCGGACAGAACCAAAAGGGATACTAAAAGCTATAAAAAGCTACAAGAAAAACTACAAAAAAAACTAATCCTAATCTCGATTATCTAAAAGGCCTAAGGGGGAATTAATTTGCGATTTTTAAAAAACTAAAAAGCTAAAAGAAAATGAAAGAAAAAGGCTGATCCAAAGTGAACATAAGTGGCATGATGAGCTAGTGAAAAACTAAGAAAGAGGCTAATAAATAAGCTTGAAATAAGCTACCTACTGGCCTTCCCCTAATCTAATACTACCAAAAAAAACTACAAGAGACCAAATAAGATTAAACACTCTAAGCACGAAGGAAAAAGAGAAATACGCTGCTGTTGGAACCGTTGCTGCTGAAACAGCCCACAAGGGACTGTTTGGAGCCTATTTCGACCATGCTACAGAAGGAATAAGCTCTTAAGCTTATGCATATTCCAAGTTCACCAAGTACACACTCCTTTGCCCCCTTGTCCAGCATCTGAGGAGCTGTATGGAGCTTATCAATAAGCTGGGAAAAACCTTCAAGGACAGAACATAACTCTCTTTTTTTTTCTTTTCAACCAACACTTGCTAAACCATTATTCTTCTATCAAAAACAACTTGTAAAAACTCAAAACAACTTTGACTTATAGGGTCAAAGTGGGTAAAGATGGGTTTTGACCCAAGTTCTTGCCTGAACCAAACACCCTTTCAAGGCAGATTTCGAGTTTGAACTAGAAACTAAAGTTATGACTTATAGAAACTGTTTTTGCAAACTTGAATTAGAATTAACATGAACTTCAAATGCAACTTTGATAGGCACCTCTAACATGTAAACTCAATCAAGAACTTGAAACTAAATAAAATTTGCAAAATATATAGATTTAAAAGAAACTGAAACTTGCATTCAATTAAACTGAACTTACAACAGGAATTAAAATGACAAGGAAAATACAACGGGACTCGAAATAGAATTTTTAGACTAGAACTAAAAAAAAACAAGTTAAGACTAAAATAATAAAAAACTAACTAAAAACTAACTCTCCTTTTTACAATGGCTACAAGAGCTATTTATGCTACTCTCAATGCCTTCATCTCTCTCTCTTTTGGTCTTCTCTGTCCACTTGAGATAAGCCAAATCACGCGTGCTCTGCCATCAGCCAGACCCTTTGCTACTTTTCTTCTGTTGTTTCTTTTCGTGTGAGCTAAACAGGCGTGGGAGTGTTGTCAGGGATAGTGTGGGGGGTTGTCAGGTTTAATTTGTTTAAGGCTTGTGTTGGGTTTTGTGTTTTGGGCAGGAAATGGGAAAGAAGAAAGACAGAGGCGGGTAGGTTTATGGTAAAAGGTGTGTTTGGGTGTGGGTTGGATTTGGGTAAAAGATTTTGGACGGGTAAAAGTGGTATTGGACCAGGCTTGGGTTATTTTGGACCGAGGGATTTGGGCTTGGCAGTTTTGGGTTTAGGTAATGGTTAGGATTTAGGATTAGGAGTGTAACCAATTGATAATTCAAGGACCAAAAGTGCAAAAGCTGGAAATCCAGGGACCATACATGTAACTTCTGAAATTATGATCCAAGGGCCTATCTTGACAATTTCCAATATTCCGAGGACCAAACTTGACAATTTCTAATAATACAAAGGCTAAATTTGCCAAATTTGAAACTCCGGGGACTAAACTTGTAATTTCTCAAAACTTTTGACATTTTTCACCAAAGGACTCATTTTGACAAGTCATGATTTTAAAAGGACCTTTGGTGATTTTTCTTTTGAAATTAAGTGCTCAGGGACTATTTCTGACAATTTTTGAAACTTGGGGGACTGAAACTGCCAATTATGCAAACTTAGCTCATTTTTCATCTGTTTTTAAACATTTTGCATCTGAAACATATAAAATGCAATTTTGAAATATTTTCAGTATTTTGATGCATTTCTGAGCATTTTTAAACGTTTTGCAGTTCAGATTTAACCAAAAATGATGAGTATTTACACACTCATCAGTATGCCTTCAAAAGGGAGGTCCAAAACGTTTTCAAATACAAGACATATGGGTCGACATGTGGGACATCCCATTCATTATTTTATGTGTCGAGTTTCATGGTTTTAGGTTACATAATATTAGGCGTGTATAAGGTGGTCTAAAACAGATTTCTATCACGAGTTTAATGTCCATTTTCATTCGACAAAACAAGGACAATCTCATGATTTATGTGTCTTATTCTTATTATTTATGTGACGTTTAGATTGCATAAGAAAAAGGGTGCGCATGGAAAACCAAACTCAGGACCAAATCAGAATCAAAAGGAGAAAGACGAGATGGTGGTGATACCTTGTCGTGAAGGGAGGAAAGGAAACAAGAACTCGAAACAACTCAGCCCTTTTGCGTGCCTTAGAACACCACGACCAGCAGCACTCTAAAACCCACGACTAAAACTCCTTGAATTAGCCTCGATGGCAGCAACTTCATGGTGTTTACTAACCTTCCTTGGACTCCTTGTTGGCGACGGAATAATGGAGAAGAAGGGAGTGGTTGCCGTCACTTTTGGTGGCTAGGGTTTAGGTGTGTTTCAATGTTGTGGAACGTAAAAAAATAAAGGGGGAAAGGGATATGTAGGTTTCGGATTTGATGAGCTAGGGAAGGACATGGGCCTAAGCCAAAATCAAATGGGCCCTAAGTTACGTTATAATGTATTTGTGTCTTAGGTATTTTCGGTTTACGCAAGTTTTTAACGAAAGGTGCATTGATTTCTTTTTGCTAATCCTAAACATTAAGTTTTAAAATGATTCTTAAGTTAGATGAGATTCATACTTAATAAGCATAGAAATACTTTACGCATTTTATAAGTTTTAATTTAGAGGGCAAAACAGTCTTTTAACGCGTTTACGATTGTTAGGGTTTTACAACTCTTCCCCTCTAAAAGAAAATTTTCGTCCTCGAAAATTGAAGTCGCAGAGGTACACAGAGACGTACAAGTTCAAGACAGATGTAGCAATCCATAGTCTCACACAGATCATAACGATTCCGGCTCCAAAGCGTACAAAACTTACATGTAACAGATGTCAGTGAGAATCTCGCAAAGATGTACAGAATTTCAATCGAACATGAGTGACAAATAACGGATACAAGTCATATTCCATTCACGTACCAACCCCAGGCATTTCCCAAGATGTCGTATAATTTCAATAAGTTCAAATTATATGATCTCGGTATTATCACGGTGATCAGGCGTCATAATACATGCATCACATAACAAGTCCTTATTGTCATCATATTCTGTCCCGGGTCATGACAAACCACATAACCAATATCACAACAAAACATAACACATACAGATAGCAATTAACATACCAAAACAGACCAGATACACATACATGCAGCATATAATACATCAAACCAGCTTACCATAACACAAAGAAGGGAGGCCACCAACTTGCTCAAAACGGTTCCTCATGACTCATTACTAACGATCCAAAAACAAAACTGAGATATACCCGAATGCTAAACGATAAAACTTCACGATTCCAAACGAGTTTCGAACAATCAAGGAAAACAATACCGATCAAATCATATAGCAAGATATCAAATCGTATCAGAATGCGTGACAAAACAATCAGAATAACACAAGTCGCGCCCAATCATGTGAAGTAGATGAACCTTCTCAGCCACCAGTTGAATCTTGTCTCCGTCTTTGTGCCTTTGGTTGGTCCGTCCAGCTCCCTTCAGCAGCATCCTGATGTCTCCAGCAGCACGACAGTCGGGGGTGGCTTCTGCATCACGAACCTTTCCAGCTCAGGGACTGTTGCAGCAACGCAGGGTCGGCGCCATCATCTTCGGCTCCACGGGTAGTCTAACGATCGACAAACGGATGTGCGAAATTAAAATAGCAAAATCAAAAGCGAAGAGAAGGAGGCCAAATCAGTGAAGATAAAGAATATCAAAGTCAAATCCGAACAACAATCAAAAGGAATCGGAAGAGAACAGAACACACGGAAGCCTAATGTCTACCCAGTCCTCACAGGTCAATCCTAAGGTCAACAAGACGAAACCTGGGCTCTGATACCATAATTGTAACACCCCAACCCGACAAGGGTAGAAGTGTCACATTCTGGTGTCATATCAGAACATACAAATAAAATTCTTCAAGCGGAAGCCTTAAAATGAAGTATCAAATCAAATAAACAATCGACTTACAAGGAAATTTGCTTAATCCAAAATGTCTAAAATAAAATGGAATCTCAAAACAACAGCCCGACAAAAAGTCCAAAAATAAGGTAACTAGGGTCAGTCCACACAGATAATCCAACTCTCAGCCCATCAAAGCCCATCTTCAAACCTAAACCTGCCGCAGGAAAGGAAATGCGGCTGAGCTTAAAAAGCCCAGTGAACAGATATAACAAAACGAAAGCTAAAATAAAAGCAGAAATGAAATGAAACAAAGGAAATAGATAACAAGGTCGCAGCGAATTAAGAACCACGAGTCAATGAGGATCCTGCAGAACACAATTATACAGGTATCCAAAACGAACAGATAACAAGGAGAACGAAACAAAGCAAAGCATCGATGGCATATAAACAAGCACATACAAACCAGACATATAAGAACTGAAACATAAGCAAGCATAGCAGGCGTCGCATCCACACAACATATATGTCATACAATCAATTAAGGAAAATAAGAAGGCATACAAGCCAAACAGATATCTACAGGAAAGCGGAAGCAATTAATTAATAAGTGAGCATGGCAATTCACACAGGTCAAAACCCTTAGTTGAAAACATAACCACTATCATAACAGCGGAAGTACTAACAGCAGTCAACACATGGCAGTCACACGTAACAAGTAGGAATACAGTAAAACGATATAATTAAATGAATTAAAGACATAGCAGGGCAACTAAACAAATTAACAAGCCAGACGTCACAAGCTGAACCATTTACCCAATCAAACCGTAGCATAAACAGAAATGCAAACATGGCAGGTCAACAACAAGCAGATAAGGATACTATCGGATAATCATAGTCCACGTAATTAACTGAGCGAAGTATACATGATAAACAGACAAAAACTATCGATTACTCACTAGCATGGTCACCAGCAAAATCAGAGGGTCACATAACAGTGAGATCACATATCATCAGATGACAACAGGTAACTCAGATAACCGCATATTAATCACATCATACCAGGGTAATCGGTAGTCACATAAAACATGAATAGCATAACAAATCAAATAAACACATAATAACCCGGTACGTGAATGGAACGATAGTCTGAAGTAACGGAATGAGAGTGTGACAGATCAAAGCAATGGAATATATATATCTTGGTAGTAGAGTGAGTCATATAAGGGTACTGAGTAATGAACAATTTATACAGAATATGGTGCGTTGGGGAATACAGAAGGTACACTATAGGTATATCAAAGGTGTAAGGGTTGTCAGAAATCTACCACGAGCCCAGAACATATCATATCATATCATATCATAAGTAACCATTGTATTCGGAGGGGTGACCTCGGAATACCATATCTCATAGGAGGGGAGACCTCAGTAACAAATGGAGTAGCTAGCTCCCGGAATGTGAAGACGCGTATTGCACACGACATCATTCACCATATAAATCATATCATAATAGTTAAATCCACTAAACATATCATATCTATGATGCATCCATACGCCCCCCGGAACATAATGGCCAAATCATATACATATCATATCATATCATAATGGGGACGGTGTACAACATCACTCGTGCACACTGGAGTCATGCCATTGGTGCATCAATGACATGGTCATGTTACCTTCATGACTAGGAACACATATTTGGCTCGGGTATCAAACTGACGGGTCAAAGCATAATCATATCATATCATAATGGGTTCATATCAAAGGTTCATATCAAAGGTTCATATCAAAGGTTCATATCAAAGGTTCATATCAGAGTTCATATCAAAGGTTCATATCAGAGTTCATATTAGAGGGAGCATAGCAAAGTCATAGGGAAGCCCTAATAAGGAGGCTTAGAGTAAAGCATAACAGTTCAAACGAATATCGAAGATGAAATACGAATCATGAGAAACCCCTACTGAAAAGGGATAGAATATCTGTACCTCAATCGAAGCAAGCAAAAACAGAAACGTAAGGTCACACGATGAATCAATCCCGCCGTCCGAAACCTATATGAATTAGATGACGCTTATTAAGATCGGATTACTCATTTTTGACGTCTTTCCATTTTTAGCAGGTTTCTACTTTTGTAACTTTCCATTTTAGGTAACTTTCTATTTTAGGCAGGTTTCCATAATTAGCCGGTTTCCATATTAAGTAACTTTCTAAAAATAGCAGGTTTCTATAATTAGCCGTTTTACTCATTCATGAAGTATTGAATGTTAAGTGATGAAAATGAGTATTATGATAGTGTAAGGATCATTTGTGACAAGTTTTACAAGTTTAGGGTTTAAACCGTCATTATTACAAAGTATAGGGTCCTTAGTGAAATTATATCAAGTTTACGTATTTTACTCATTTAGCCCCTATTAGTTATCATATTAACACATCCAACCTCCAAGTTTCAAAAATTACAAAATCACCCTTTAACTTTTATAAATCGTATATATGTAACCTTAGTTTTATATTTCAATTACAGTTTACGCTTTTACTATTAAAACTCGATTAGTCCAAGATTATATGATCCCTCATTTTATTCTCAATAGGTCGTGACATACCTTAACCTAACCCAAAATCCATTTGACAAAACAATGAACCAAACGAGACCCCTTGTCACATAATCATTTTCGACACCAATTATTTATGCATTACATATTTGCTATATCCCATTCAAGCTTGACAAAATAAAAGCAAGTATATGACGTGCGTTAACATCAGATTCCAAAACCAATTCCATGTGCTCCTTATTCGACTTATACAAATCGTGATTTCATGTGGCAAACTACCAATTCATTTAACGTGTATGCCTTCAAAAGGGAGGTCCAAAACGTTTTCAAATACAAGACATATGGGTCGACATGTGGGACATCCCATTCATTATTTTATGTGTCAAGTTTCATGGTTTTAGGTTACATAATATTAGGCGTGTATAAGGTGGTCTAAAACAGATTTCTATCACGAGTTTAATGTCCATTTTCATTCGACAAAACAAGGACAATCTCATGATTTATGTGTCTTATTCTTATTATTTATGTGACGTTTAGATTGCATAAGAAAAAGGGTGCGCATGGAGAACCAAACTCAGGACCAAATCAGAATCAAAAGGAGAAAGACGAGATGGTGGTGATACCTTGTCGTGAAGGGAGGAAAGGAAACAAGAAATCGAAACAACTCAGCCCTTTTGCGTGCCTTAGAACACCACGACCAGCAGCACTCTAAAACCCACGACTAAAACTCCCTGAATTAGCCTCGATGGCAGCAGCTTCATGGTGTTTACTAACCTTCCTTGGACTCCTTGTTGGCGACGGAATAATGGAGAAGAAGGGAGTGGTTGCCGTCACTTTTGGTGGCTAGGGTTTAGGTGTGTTTCAATGTTGTGGAACGTAAAAAAATAAAGGGGGAAAGGGATATGTGGGTTTCGGATTTGATGAGCTAGGGAAGGACATGGGCCTAAGCCAAAATCAAATGGGCCCTAAGTTACGTTATAATGTATTTGTGTCTTAGGTATTTTCGGTTTACGCAAGTTTTTAACGAAAGGTGCATTGATTTCTTTTTGCTAATCCTAAACATTAAGTTTTAAAATGATTCTTAAGTTAGATGAGATTCATACTTAATAAGCATAGAAATACTTTACGCATTTTATAATTTTTAATTTAGAGGGCAAAACAGTCTTTTAACGCGTTTACGATTGTTAGGGTTTTACAGTAAGGATGGTGGATTGGTTGATCTAAGTGGTAGGTCTTCTAGTATGTCTAAATAAGGATGTGGTGATGTAGGGGTTTGTTGTGCTATGGGAGTACTTCGGTTGATTATTTGTCCATAGATGTTGAACACAAAAAGTACGGATACTAATTCTTATGGTTCATTGGTTGCTACAACTAGTGGGTGAAGTGCTTGAAGTTTTGGTCTTGTCTTTGAAGCTTGGGGGCTAAGGTATAGGTTCGCCTTGAAAGGGCACGTTTGGTTTAAAGGATGCTCTTGGAAGTTCATGAGCAACATGCTTAATGGTGCCAAAAGATGGAAGAGTGATAGTAGGTGTCAAAGAGGGATAAGTGGCACAGTGGGTTGTTTGTTTTGGATAAGTGTTTCAACATGTGTTTGTTAAAATACTTGGGTGTTGATTTTTCGGATATGACTTTTAATGACTACAATCGTAAGTCGCATATACTTGAATATTTCGGATGAAATACTTAAGTTGTCAATCCTAATTTGTTGAGATTATAAAGCTTAGATTGAACTCAAGGATAACAAGACTTGATAGTATGTCTTTAACATACGTGTGAGTTATGACTCTATGTAAATACTTATCGTCTTGAAGGATGACACATTATTTTCATGTTAACCAAGTGAGGCAATACATGTAGATACAAAACAATATCTATAGTCATATGATAGACTTGTGCATGATATCTTTGCAAATAATGAGTCCAGATTTGTTAGTCTCGGTAAGTCATCTAAGTCATCCGCAAACGGGTGAGGAGATGTTTGGTGGTGTTTGCACAAAGTACAAGTTTTGGAGACTTTGGTAGTGAAGGTGTTTTGGATGGTTGTGAAGTAGTCATAATGGTGGGTGATTTTGGTGGTGGAGTTGAAGTACTCAAGTTTAAAAGGTTCACATCTTGAATGGGTGATAAGATGTTGAGAGGTAATGAGTCTGAGGATGAAGAGTTCAAGTTAATGAAGCAACAAGATCGAATGCTAATCCTAGTGGTTTTCTTAAGTGGCTTATTTGAGGTTGAGGATTTAGTCATTTTGACTTTGCTTTAAGAAATGCTAAGCTTGAGGAAAAGTAACAGCGAAGGTGTGAAAATGACCATCCTGAATGTGTTGATTTATCGAGCTAAGGATTCACTGATTTAATCTATACAAAGATGGCAGTCTCTAATGAGATGGAAGTGTCTAAGATCATGTCCAACATCCTAAGTTAATCCATTGAGTATGTGTTGAGTGAGGTATGAAAGATATGCATTAACAACTATCCTAGAAACGAAATTAGGTAAATTAGATTGCGGAATTTAGTAAAATTCAACAACTTACCTGTAGGATCCACGGTACCATTTCTTTACACAGCCGGAACCCCTAAATTGGTGCCGCCTGGTCCGCCTGTACAGGTATGGCGGTACCAAAATCCATTACAGACGGAACCAAATTAATGGTGCCGTCTGGTCCGTGGAGACCAGAAATCTTTACAGACCCATTTTTTAGGTGTCGGGGACTTTTTCGAAACCTGAAATTTTTCTCAAAACATATGGAATTAACTATTTCTAGTTAGGAACAGTCAATAACGCATACACAAACATAATGGAGCATTGATTTTGAACAAGGGCTAACGATTTTCACATATAAGTGAAAATGGGTAAAATTTGATAACACCCGTGTGCTATCCCCCTGCATGAACCGGTTAGCATATATCAATGTTTTAAGTTAGTTTATCATCCTACGAAGCAAGAACACATAAATGACATCATACAACATTGTTTTTGTCCTTGTACCAAACACTCTCTTAAAGACTCCATTTTTTTAAGTACTTGACTAATTTAGTTAGTACACATTGATAATTAAATTATGACATTTCATAAGTTATGCGAGATTTTAGTATAACCTATGCAAAGAAAGTTATCTAATTCTACAAGCGATGGTAAAACAATTTTCCAACTTAGTGCACAAAATCTAGCAAAGTCCTATTGTGCATAAACAAGAAATCGTCAAACTAGTGAATAGATAACATGGCAAGATTGACACTTATATTATGCAAACAAACAAGTGTAAACAAAAATTTGAAAATAAGCAAGCACCCTATATGCAAACAACATAAACAAGTAGTCATTTAGCATAGCATAAAATGAAAAACACTTTTCGTCATTTAGCGTTTAAATATGACGATGTATACCAAGCTTGATTAGTTTCCTTTAAACATATTACCAAATTAATTAGTTTCAAAAGAAGTTGTATCAAAGTTCTAAGAATACCAACTTAAATTGTTTGATTCAAAATTTTGAGTTTTTATGTTAAAGCGAAACTTGATATTTTAGACATCCTGTAGTATTTGGTCTATTTTACTTATTTAAATTTAGACTCAGGCCATGAAAGTATTTTTAAGTGAAAGTAGACTCAATTCCCTTTAAAATGATAGGTGGCTCGACTCGTACGGACGTACGGTTAATTAGTTATGATTTTTTGAAGTTGCCCAAAAAAACTGCATACTGTACAGACGTATTCCACGGAACCAAATAAAGGGATCCGCCCTTTATAAGATTTGGTACCGTGGTCCTCTGAGACAGATTCACCAAAACTAGTATTTGACATAGAGAAAACGTGTGTGACTTACTAGATTTCATAGTAAACATATAATACATATATTTAACAACATATTTACTTATGTAACTTATCTTAAACATTTACGGAGGTGATTTTTCAACTAGATTTAGAGTTATCCCAAACACTCCTTTAAAATCATATTTCTTCGTAAATTTTCTATAAGCACACAATACAATACTTACTAGTTCTTTCAACAAACTTTTATTTTATTTTTCAAGAAAACCTTCAAGCTTGTATACAAAGTTACATTTAACAACAAAATTTCTAAGTATAACAAGCAAAGCATTTTTCATATTATTTTTCGCTTTAATGGTAATTTGATACATGGATCGTACTCTATTTTAAAAACCATTTGTTTTGAAAATAAGAGCTACGTGGCTCTGATACCAATTGTGGAAACGTAGAGGGGGGGTGAATACGTTACCATTTAAAAACTTTAGATCTTTAGTATCAAATCGCTTATAAAGCTTGTTATAATATGAAAGTTCCAATTATTGTTTGTGACCAATGTAAAGCATAGTGAACCATGTTGTCACACAAGCATGAACATCAAACCACATCACAAGCAATAGTATAGTGCAACTATAAAAGTAAAGAGATAAAGAAAGGAAAGTGCAAACCGAACACGATGATTTATAGTGGTTCGGTCACGGATCTCCTTTCCGCCCTACTCCACTCCCCGAGTACCCAACTCGAGAGTTACTTCACTAAATCAACAAGCTCCCTTCTCGGCGGAGAAAACCTTACAATCGTCGCTTACACTTTTTCGGTACAAAGCTAAATACCGGGTTCTAGTTCGAGGTAGAACCAACCTAACGTCGCCTATACAATATTTCCGACACTAAGCTAGATGTCGAGTTCTTTTACAAGGGTACAACCACTCCCAATATGTTTTATGCCCCAACATAACAAACCTTGTGTTTTATGGCACAAACACATAAACCATCTAATCTAGTTTGGTGAAAGTGTGGTGATGATGCAATGATGTTCTACACTAATGATCCATGACACAAATGTCTAATGAATATAAATAACTACTTCTAAATGATCTTCCATTGATAGGAAGCCTTCATGATGAAGATCACAAGTTCCCTAAACTTGTTGTGATAGATCTTCAGCTTGTGGTGAGTGGGGATGGCTAGATCTTCAAGCTTTCCTTGGTTGATCAATGTAGAGTATGCTTACAACAAAGATGAATGTTAGAAGCATTATGATCATGTGATGGTGAGGGTGATTAATGTATGTTTCTACATTGTTATCTACAGATCTAAATGATGCAAGAAGGTGGAGAAGGTGTGTTTTCAAGTAGTTGAGAAATGAGAAAACAATGGGCTTCTATTTATAGGCAAAAGGGGACAGGAGCGTCCACGGACCACGGTACCAAATAAAGGGTTCCTCCCTTTATGCATTTTTGTGTCGTGGGTGCCTGACAAGAAATCTAAAAAATCTTTTCAAGATTTTATCATATCTTACCAAGATCACATTTGATATATTGAGTGTCAATCTAACCAATATATTCAAGAGATCTTCCAAGGATTTCAAAGATGATGCATGCCATGATGTAACATGTATTTCCATTTTTAGATTAAAATGTTTATCAACGTAAACTTGTAAAATGTATTATGTAACTAGTTAATAAAATGTCTAGTTACCTTTTGAAATACTTGTGAATGCAAAATGTAAAATGAGGTTCTAAATAGAATGGTTAACCTATTAAAATACTTAGTGACTCTAAACGTATTTTAAACATTCTATATGATTTGTTAATGGGTTTGATCATAATGCCACATAACAAACATGTACGAACCTGTGTTGTAACATACGAGGACTTGAGACATCGAGAGGTGTTGTATGTATGTTGAGACAAATGTAATTACAAGTAACTTGTACATTTTACGTTATGTATTACAAGTTACATGTTTGTCATCAATCAAAACAAACAAGACTGTATAGATTAAATATCGTAATATTTGCACTAACAGTTTCTTCAAGGTTGGGCTTTCTTTCTCCATAAGGCCCACGGTTGTAATTTCCATGGTACCCGTTACTATTTCGATTATCTCCGTAAAACGATTTATTTTCTCCATATTTGGCTTCTTCAATTATATTTTCTTCGTCAATGTGAGGGCAATTCTTTGTGAGATGTCCTCCCCCACAGCTTTCACAACCCACTTGGATGGCATGAACGGTTTCCCTGACTTTCAGCATATCTCGACTTAGATTTTCAATTTTGCTAGCGATTGCTGCAATTCCGTCAAAACTTCCGCCTTGGTTTCTTTTGCTTCCTCCATCGTGCCATTTTTAAGAATGATCAGCCATTTTTTGAATGGCTTCAATTGCTAGAGTAGGAGTCATGTTCGGGATTGGTCCTTGATAGTCCAGCATCTGTCTTGTAGTTACGTTGATTCCTTTGTAGAAGATGTTGACCTTTTGCTGGTTATTTAGATCATGTGTAGGAAATTTGTAAAGGAGACCGTTGTATCTCTCCCAGGCTTGATACAACGTTTCATCGTCTTCTTGCTTGAAATTATGGATTTCCAAGAGCTGGTTAGAAATCTTCAATGGGGGGAAATACCTCTGAATGAAGTGCTTCTTTAGTAGAGCCCAAGTATTAACTGCCCCGGCGGGCAATCTTTCAATTCATCTTCTGGCAGCCCCAGTAAGGGTCATGGGAAATACCCTTAACATAACAGCGTCGTGAGACACACCCGGAATGTTGAAAAGGCTTGCGATGTAGAGGACATTTTCAACGTGCTCATATGCATCCTCGTCCCTGTTTCCAGAAAAAGGGTTAGCGCGAAGCTCCCTCATAAATTGGTCTTTAATTTCAAAACGGACATCAGCTCCAATTGCCGGTCTTACGAGACCCGGCCCTTGCTCTGCTCTTGTCAACGCCAAATATTCCTCAAGAGTGAGGTCATCAATGTTAACAACTTCCATGGTACCTGAAAACTTGAATAGTGATCGTGAGAAATATAGAAAAGTTTAAAACAAAACGAAAATGAAAGACTTAATAGCAATCCTAATATAACTCCCCGGCAGCGGCGCCAAAAACTTGATGCAGGTAGGTTTTAATATTTATATTGTCTCGTTATACCTATGGTCTACCCTAATGCACTAACGAGCAGTGTACCCGGTCGTGTGTAGTGTAGTATTCGGTAAAACCGAGGTCGTCCCAAGAGCTATGTGTTTTGGATTATTACTAAGTCTAGGTGTCACAGATTTTAACATGATTTCGATAAGGAATTAATTAATTAACTACTAAAGCAGATAAAAGCAAAGATTTAATCAATACAGGAGAGTGGTGCTAACCTAGTTATTCCTCCTAGCTAGTAATGTCTACGTTTAATTACTTCCAATTACTTCAGGTGGGGTCAAAGTCGAGAGGACAACATTTGGTCAATTCGCCCTAACTTATCAGCAAAGATGCCACCACTGGAGAAGTCAGGTGTCCCCTCATAAGTCCAGTTGTTCCTGGTCCCCTAAGCCGAGTCATTAAGTACCGCTACATGCTAGACTTATAATAGTGAGTGCCCGGGCGTTAGCAACTTAAATACTCACCCCCTAATTCTTAAGTTCATCCAAACGGTAGGTGATCAGTTGGTCAAATCGCACAAGTAGAAAGGGTCGTCAGTTGGTCATATCTTACCCTTCCCATCTCAGTCTACTCACTTAGGGTCAGTTGGTCATATCTCCTAAGCAACTAGCCTCTACCGCCATTCAAAACTACCAAAACAAGGGTAGCTACCAAAAAACTATGCATGCATACACTTAGAAATAATTATACGGAAGTAATGTAAACGCAAACAAAACAATTAAGGAATCATAACTAGGCCAGCACCAAGAGGTGCTTAGCCGCTCATATTAACCATACAAATCAATTCAATATTCAATGTTACGAAATACATGAATCGAAAGTAAAGAAAAGATAAAATGCTAATGCTTATCGTAGGGGAGTGATTTCTCCCTTGGAGGCAGCTCCGTATGCTCCTTTAGACCTGCCTTTGGCTTCTTCCCACGTTCTTTGGTTGTGGTGTGTGAAATGGGATGCTTTGAAATGCTGGAAATCGTGAGGTATTTATAGGCCAGATCTGGGTTACGGTGTAACTAATAAATAGTTACGCCGTAATCTTCTATTTCTTCGTAATTTGCACTAGATCTGCTGGTTACGGCGTAACCTTAGAAGTAGTTAAGCCGTATCTTCAATAATTCTTGATTACGCCGGAGTTTATGCAAGTGTTACGGCATAGTTATCAGCGGCGTGGAACCTTATTTGACCTAATATAGTTACGTCGTAGTTCTTTGGGAGAGTTACGCCGTAATCCTCTGATGAGTTGGCTTTCTGAGTTACGCTTTAGTTACGGCGTAATGTGAGAGATGAGTTACGTCGTAACTTCTTCAAAGTGAGCATACTCTGATAAATCTTTGATAATTCTCCAATTCCACGTCTCTTTAGCTCTAATGCTCGTAATTTACCTAAAAGTGGAAAACAATGGAAAACAAGCGTAAATCCATATAAATGATATAAATTACAAGCATTATCGTGGGAAATTGACACTTAATATTCAGAACTATTTGATGTTATCAATGTCTATCTAAATGGATTTACATAAGTCGATTTCAAATACTTTAAAACAAAGTTTTAATCGGCAAAACTATTCAACCCCTCCTTCTAGTTTTCAACACATTTGTTTTATTCATAATTTATATATAAATTGTTACCTCATGCATGACATCATTGATATATTGGGTGTATCTTGATAAATTTGGGCATATCGTGCAAGATTACATAAGATTTTGAAAGATTATTTGATTTAAAATCTAGATTTAAGTGAGCAAGCCGGATCCCTTGAGTTGCACTGGCCGGATCCCTTTGAAAGGGATCCGCCGGATCAGTGGGATCAGACAAATTTTTGCCTATAAATACAAGGTCATTTCTCATTGTTTCATCACCCATATCATACATACTCTCTTATACTCTCTCATTGCATCATCCTAACCTTGATCTCAAATCAAAGTCTTAGTTTACTTTCATTTTGGTGATTCTTTTTAGTTCTTCATAAAGGGTGAGATCACTACGTTTGCATATAAGACTTTCAAGCTTCAAGATAACTGTTGCTAGTCTTCATCATCATCACTAGATCTCAGATTTGATTCTAGTTGATCATTCATTGTACTATAAACTTGTATTGATATATTGGTGTTTTGGGTTGGTTCTACCTTTGTAAACAACCTGGTATTTAGCTTTGTACCGGATAAAGTGCAAGTGACGTTGTGAGGCTTCTTCACTGGATAAGGAGCTTGTTGACATAGTGTTTACGAACTCTCAAGTTGGATACTCGGAGAGTGGAGTAGGGCAAGGATGGTGTCCTTGTAGCCGAACCACTATATATATGTGTGTCGCAGTTTTATTTCTTCTTTACTTTAATTTACATATCGTATTTATATTTGCATTATCAATACTTCATTATCCAAAAGATTTCACATATACTTGATGTAACTATTTTTGACACAAAGTTTTTAATCGACAAGACTATTCAACCCTCCTCCTAGTTTTTCACAGTATTGTTATTGTTTGTGGATGGAGTTGTAGTGCCCAACACCCCATCCACTATTTTTTGCTATTTTGGATCTGGAGGTCCATTTACCCATTGTATTGTTTATTGGTTGATGCTTGCTTTATGTAAGTGTTAGTATATTGTATTGAGCTCATACCCAATCAAAACCTTACCCGTTGAATTTACGTATTGAATTTCCCTATTGAACTTACTTATCGAACATGCAAATTGAATGTATCCTATTGAACATAATCTATTGAACTTACCTCATTGATATGTCATCTTTGTGATCTTTAATTCATTGGTTAAACCTTTTGTTTTAACTCTTGAATAATTGTTTATGATCAAATTTGCTTCTTTGTTTTGTATTGCTTTTTATTTTGTATCCGCGCATTGAGCTTTTCGCTTAACCGCATTTTCTTTCCATGCGGCAGGTAACCAAGGTTTGGGACATAGAGATTGAGAGTTGGTCCAAGTAGAATGGAGTGTAAGAGACTTATCAATCAGCCTATTTAGTTCCTTTCGAATAAATTCTTAGTGAAACATTGCATTAACTTTTAGTTATCATTGGTTTGGAACATAGTATGTAATTTCTTTATTTGAGAATTCACTAGACTTAGACTTTTGCTTTGTTTTTGTATCGTTTGTCTAGCATGCAGTTCCTTTAGAATTGAGGTGTTACAATTTTATTTCAACATACCTTCCGTTTTTCATAAAATTAGTCGACACAACCATTCAAACGCACCTCAAGCAGTGATTAACACAAAATGTGAAGATATGCTCGTTTTTCTTATTTCAATTGAATTTTAATGACACTAATTGCATTCGAAAATTGATTTCTCAAAGTTAATTTAACCATTTGGACTTTGAACTTTAAAATATTATGAAGCACTTCGTTTATCTCATATATATAATTTCATAAACTTCTAATTTTATATATAAAAAATCTAATCAGATTAATCTCCGATTAATAGCCGCCTAATCAGTTAATCATTAGGCGGTACCTGGCCGCCCGGCTAGCACCTAGCAATTTTTACAACCTTGATTAATACTTCATTTTTTATGTATTATACAGTTGTATTTATTTGTATCATGTTTTAATTGCTTATAACTTATGTAGGCATATAAAATACATATATGTGCAAATCAACTCTCATTTACCCTATGCGGCCATACCTCTTGCTCATTGAGAATGGTGTAACACAAACTCAACAACTAAAATGTCACATGTCACGTGACAAGCACATGCCCGTGAAAGTTGACCCTATCTACAAAGACATAAACCTGTCATTGAATATCCTAAGAGAGCACGATGCACTTGCCATCATGGTTTTTTTTTTTTTTTTTAGGCACCAAATAACACTTGTACTGCACCACCCCAGTGTGTTATTCGTCCCTTAGCCATTCCACCAAGTAGTGTTATTGATATTTCCTTTTTCTTTTTTCTTTTCTTTTTTATGGTGGGTGGGTATTTTTGGTAGAGTTTTTTATGGGACCCACATGCATCAATATTAATTATTGATTTTTTTGCTAAAAAATTTGTTTTAGTTATTAGTGTCTTATTAGAGATGGGCTAAGGTGGTACACCAATAATAGTTATCTGGAAAGCTAAGAGTGTTGCTATATTAACCCCCAAAAGTATTGGATATGAATTATTTCTTTAAGAAAAAAGTATGTGCTGGCCATGATTTACCCCCCGGAGATGCCGGCTGGAATAACATCAAGCGCCGTGTTACACCCGTTGTTTCTTTTTACGTTAATGCATGCATGCTAGCTACAGCTTATATGTAATGCACAACATATTGTTTTCGAAATCTATGTGATCGGAATCCTACCCACATCTGCTTCGAAACCAAGTTCAAGGCAAGTACTTCTACTTGGATATTGTTACTGTTTATTTATATTGATGTAACTTTAATTTGTAGGGTAAGGTTTTGGTGTATACTGTCATACTGATACTCTTAGTATGTTAACCTAGTAAATCTTGGTATCATCTGTTTACTCTTCCATCACTTTCTAACTAGTTTAAGTAACTATAGACGGCCAGACAGTTTACGTTTTAGAATGTGATTATATATGAGAAGTCAGAACAATATCAGATAATACGTTGTAATAAAACGACCAGACATTTTGTTACGGTGTGTTTTTTGTTTTAAGTTGTAATAGGCAAATAAGTAAGTTGTTTAACAAATGTGATTATAAGGCTAAAACAGTTAACTTATCAGTCGTATCGATCAGGTTTTTAACTAGCTAGCTATTCGTAAACTCGTGAAATTCTATATACAAGCCCTTGAATTATCTTACGCTTGAATACCGAATGCCCTCGATCTATAGTTACTTTGCACTTTATAAAACTGGCTGCAATGAAGGTTTATATATAGCTACTATGAATGTCCCATTACATGACAATCCATGTTTAGTGCTAAAATACTTTTTTTGTTAATTCTTATATTTGTGAGTAGCTCATGTTTCTTTCGTGGATCGCTATAATCCTATCATAACTACTACCAGGTCTAAAAGGCTGCAAGGATAGTTCTTAGAATTTTGCTATGGATGTGAAACAAGTAACTAGGGTCTCTGAGTTCTTGGGAGGTTTCTTAAGGAATTGTATTTATAGCATCCTTTCGATATCTGCAATACCTAATCACATTGCCTTTATAATGGATGGTAACCGGAGATACTCCAAGAAAAACAATTTGATTGATGGGGCTGGATATAGGGCCGGGTATTCAACGTTAATGTCAATGGTTAGGTACTGCTATGAGATGGGGGTGAAGCATGTAACGTTTTATGCCTTTAGTATAGACAATTTTAAACGAGATCCTGAAGAAGTCAAAACTTTGATGGAGTTGATGGAGGAAAAGATTGAGCGGTTGATAAATGAGGAAATCGTAGTTAGCCAATATGGAGTTAAGGTTAGGTTCATAGGAAACCTTAAACTTCTAAGCAAATCCGCGAGGTTGGCAGCCGAGAGGGCTATGAATGCAACTTCCATGAACAACAACATTGTGCTATCGATATGTGTTGCTTATACTTCCACTGATGAGATTTTGCATGCTGTTCAAGAATCTTGCGATAAAAAATGGCACGAAAACAGAGTTTCGGATGATGGGTTGAGAAGAGTTGATGTGTCAGACATCGAGAGGCATATGTACATGGGAGTTGTCCCAGACCCTGATATCATAATACGTACATCAGGTGAGACACGTTTGAGCAATTTTCTTTTGTGGCAGAGCAGTAACTGTCTCTTGTATTCACCGTCTATATTGTGGCCGGAAATTGGTTTCCAGCATCTTGTTCAAGCTGTCTTTGAATTCCAAAAGCAATTCTACTATTTAAACAAACAGAGCAGACATGAAGTGCAGTTAAAGGGAAAAATATAAAATTTGTGTGTGACTGAATGGTAAACTAGTTGTATTTGAATTCAAATATTGTTTTAGAATAAGCGTTAAGGGCATTTCGCAATCCCTTGGCCTTGTGTAAGATCATTTGTTCAATGTATTAATATGCATTCAGTTAATTCCACGTTCAGTCCATGGCCTATTATATTAAGCTCATAATATCTCACTGATTTAAGTTTCTTAACATTGGGTTTGTCTTTACATGGCCTTGAAGCATCTTTATTTTAAGAAAGGTTATGTGATATCTCAGTTTCCCATTGTTCTGCATACTTAGCAAAATTATATGAAATCATTGATATTGCTTATTTGGCGTCAGCGTACTCGTATATGCCTTTCCGTGCCGTGTTATTCTCTCATATTGGTCAAGTAATGTATAGCGACATGAATACTTAGGACAAGGAAACCGGGATAGCTTGGCTACACTACAATCATTCATAAAAAATACTACATTAACAATAAATTAGGGACTCACAAAAAAAATCAGAGACCCACATTATATAACACAAAATTGTAGTCAATTGCCTATAATAAATTGTAGCTAATATATTCTTTTTTTATATAAGAGCAAGGGGTGTGGCAACTTGCCCACTTCTCTTCATTTGGGTCCCACGTGTGCCACCTCACATCCACATCACTCCAACACACTAACTAAAAAATACCCCTCAATCACAACTTACTCACTTCTCTTCATTTGGGCCCCACCCACCCTCATATTTGCAACGTATTAATTCGAAATGGTTTGTCTTTTTGTATGTCGTTTGAACGACGAGATCACATTTGGCGAACTGCAATGGTGTCGTGGCGAGGAAGGAAATAAAGTGGCGAGTTGCCACGTTTGATTCGGCGAGAATTAACATATGCCATACCCCTTGCTCTAAGAGCATTAGGTGTGATGAATAACCATAGTTAATCATTCGGGGCCCACCGGGTGCCATGTCACTATAACAAACTTTCACAACTAATTCTCCTCACTCACAACTAACCTCAACTTACTCATTTGAGGCCCACCACTTACAAAACATTACATATTTACAAAACATAAATATAAAAACATTACAAATTTAAAAAAAATAATAATAATAATACAAATATTACCCTCGTTGTGCAGGCGACGAGGGTTGAAATGGCGAAGTATAACGAGGGGGGTGGTGTCACGGCAAGGCACGAGGAGGATGCCTACGTGGCACAGCGAGCTATAACAACGCTTACACCGTGTGCTCCAAGCAATGTACATATTTATTGGGATGTCACAGCTAGTATTTGTTTTGTTTTAAAGTACTAACTAGTACACAACATGTGAAAACGTACTTGCTTAAACTGTATGCAAACTGTTTCTATTAATTATTGAAAGTATGATACTATGATCTGTTGAATCATTTTTTTCGTCAAACAAGTTTATTTTTTCATATAAGATGAAAATGATATGCAAGCTATACTGTTTTTTTACTTTCTAAATGGTCCAGAGCATTTAGACCCGAATCGTGGCACCGAACCGGAATTATACTGGTACCGTATCGAAAAGGTACCGAGTTCTGATACGGTACGGGACGGTACCATGAATCGAGGCAAAAAATAATTCCGGGCCATTAATACGGTATTGGTACCAAAGCGGGATAATAACGAAATAATTCCCGGAATTTAAGTAGTCATGTTTTTTAATTAAACAACTTATCCAAACACCTATTAGGCTCATTCCATGCCAAACAATAGTCATGTAAAACATAAAGACATAAACTAAACGTCTCAAAAACCTACTGTGGCAACTATAGATCCTTCACCCTCCCAAGAATTAAACCCAAGAAGAATGGATTGCCAAGCAAAACGCTAAAGAAAATGAAATTGCACTAACACAAGAATTTTTTTATTTTTTTTATTTTATTATTATTATTTTTTTTTTAAAGTGTTTAGTTAGTTTATTTTGAACGATTTCATATGATTTTGGTGGAGCTTCGTAAGTTTTGAAACATTTGTAAGTTACGACTATCTTGATGATGTGTTTATTTAATTGTTGGTTGAGTTTTTTAACACGTTGTTTGAAATCACTTTGAAATGCATATTGTCCTGTTCTTTGTTTCTTTCATAAAAAGTGACTAGCATGGAATCTGCCAATCTGGAATTTATTTTGGTTTAACAAAAAAGGGAAAGAACCGGATAGGTATCGATTTACCGATTCCGGTACGGTACCAGCACCCCCTTTCCATGCTCGGGAACAAACGGTACCACCAATGCGGTACGGGTTTGGTACCGATCTGGTACCGTGATTGGTACCATGCTCATCATTAGTTCAAATAGATTTTGATTTGTTTAGACGGTTAATTGGTCAACGCATGTTCAAGCCAATAAATTCTAAAGAAAAAACTAAACGCTCCTGATAAACACACGATTTGGAAAAATATGAAGCAACAATGCAACACAAAAGCTCAGGTGAACTCACAACAGCACTTCCATTAGAGCAGTAACAAACGTCGCCTAAAGTTCTTCATGATCAATGCCAAGAAACAACTATAGCAAGTAGCCTACCATTGATTCTTTTCTGCTATTTCTACAAGGGCTCTATAATATATAACTGCTCTATGCAACAAGTTTCTATGTAAAAACATCGTTTCTCGCATACCGTGAAGAAGGAACAGGGTGCTCTCTAATCCGGGATAATAAAACAGAAACATGCTCCAAAGCAATATCAAGCCGGTCTGTTGACTTGGATGATTCTGTCACAAGATTTGAGACCATACCTTGCAATAATTGAACTCTTTCTGCATGATCACTCAGATTGTTCTGAAGAAGCTTTGCTGACATGTTGATACGCCGCCAACGGAGAGGCATATACCTGATAAGACCCAAGTCACATATCTCAAAAATGAGCTGTAGGGTTTTCTCCAATGATACATAACTCGGCTTACATATAGAGGTGGCAATTTGGACCCATCTAATAAGAATGTGCCAATTTTAGTTGTGCTCTATCTCAAACAGGTAAAACAGTTATTGGAAACCAGTCAAGTTGCCCACAATGTTTTAGTACCAACAATAAACCCGCGAATCATTTTATTCAAAAAATATATTAGTATTGGTATAAGATAATTTTGGTAATCATATTTTACAGAGTGATTATTTGTTAAGAAAATGGACAACCTATCCCGAACCTATTTCGACCCCCCTACCAAAGTTTTACCCATTTAATGATTTAAATATAGACTCGTTACCCAACACGCCTAATTTGCCACCTCTCCTAAAACCAATTATTAAATCAAGCATACTAAACCATATCTCATAATCAACTATTTACAGAGTTACGTATATTGATGGAAATCCCATCATTCCTTGTTTAGATTATGAAAATACCATCCTTGTCTATTTCTACTATACCCAAGATAACACAAGCCAGCCTTTACCTTTCTGGAATCTGAAAGCAATTTCCGGTAGACAAGACTCGAAGAGTATGCCTGCAAAGGATTCCTGAGAACTCAAAGTGGTGGCAGCTACAGCTGATGATGCCTTCACGCGGGACCCAATAAACCTTTCGACCACCTTCAAGCTTTGTATGGTGTCTAACAAGAAACCCGTCTTCTAGTTGAAATGATGCATAATGAGCAGCCATTACAAGTTGTTCTTGTAGCTTGGAGAATGCAAAAGGGGTTAGAACTGAGGCAGCATGAGATTCCATGGGTGCCCCTGTTTTCAAGCA
The DNA here is from genome assembly GCA_910596185.1 of Chrysanthemum makinoi. NCBI lineage: Eukaryota > Viridiplantae > Streptophyta > Magnoliopsida > Asterales > Asteraceae > Chrysanthemum > Chrysanthemum makinoi. The sequence goes on from OU343221.1 coordinate 201,762,818, forward strand.
AATGTTTTGGAGGTTTTGTTGCATTGTTTGTTGTTCACCTGCTTGATCTTTGAAGTCCACAGCAACAGCCACCTGGTTTTAGCATTGTGTTTTCAGTGAGTGGTATACATATATGATGTTAAAACTTGGAAACAGTTAAAGTGTAAAACCGGAGAAACAAAATGCAATAACACAATGACAATAAAACCTAATGGTTGCAAAAAACTAATTTAGTTCCAGAATAACCCTATTAATTTGAATAAAACTATTTAGAAGGTTCTATGTGTGACAATGACTCTTGGGGAAACTTTCTACCCATTTGACTCATTGGACTTGTTCCCTAGTTGAACTTATTTTACCCTTTTGACCTTTAGAGACAAAACACGAGCTAAATTAACCCATTCATAAGTAAATTTGATCAGATCTAACATGTCTAGTAACAGCATGCATCCTGACCTTAGTTGGAGGGTTTTTGAATGTGTGTTTTCAAAGTGATTATTGTGATTTGAAGAAACACTTAAACATAATCAATTGTTTTGAACTCAGGATAGACGGTTGTGTTTACATTTATTACAGTAATCAATTTTCTTATGGCTTACTTATTTGTATCTCCAACCTATTTAGTTTTCTCAAGTCTATTTATGTTGTCACTATCAGAGTTAGATGTCTGGCTTGATGTACCGATAGAGCACACATTATAAAGGTACCAATTTCGAATCATTTCTAACCGTTCCAGCTTAAGTTTTAACATCTAACAGATTATGGGTAAAAAAGCAATAGCTTAAAAATTACATGTCAATAAGGGATGAATGAATCAAACGGATCCAAAGTTGCCCAAATTTTAATGCCCTAAATCATTTTATTCAAATAATATTTACTGCAATGATATAACTTATAATAGGTTCCATAGACTATGGGCAGAAAGGCCGAGGCAGAGCTACTTTGACTACGCTATTCTTCTCATTTCGAAAGAAGAAGTAGCCCCACCGACGACAACAGATTCAATTTTTTTAATCATATCTGACACACTTAAAATTATAAATAATAACGAATTTTCGAACAAAGTATTATGGGCCAACGCATTCCGACCCGTTCAAAAACTTAACTGCTCGTGTCCGATACTCAACCCGTGCGGCCTGCCCATTTTGCAACCCGTAAAACATTATATAAGACCAAGTCAAACAAGGTGATAAGAAAAGATAACATACTTGTTCAATGAAGTGAGCAAGTCGAGTTTGGGCACTCAAGAACCGCTGGATGAAAGCATTGATAGCTTTTGAATGAGCGGTTGTTGTCATTCCAGAAAAAAAATGGCTTCTTAAATATGGTAAAGCCCAGAGACTTCTTGTCGCAAACAATGTGTTTATGTGTCGGTTAGTGTGGAGCCCGAAAGAATTGACCATGTCTCTCCAACCCATTTCAAAATCTTCAATTGACTCCATATTGTACAGCCGATAAAATTCACTTTTCCACTCAGTATATCGTTCTCCTAAAACAGCATTAAACCAGGACGGGAACTTTGCAACAATCAGCCAGATGCAATAAGCATGCTTAGAAGCAGGCATTTCCATTGCTATTGCTTCTCTTACGCATGAAGTTTGGTCGGTTAATATCGTCTGTGGAAACTTCCCATTCATAAATCCAAGGAACGCCTTTCACATAATGAAAATACATAATTCAGAAACTAAGATAAACAAATGTTGAGTGAATAGCTAAACAGGTCACTTTGAGTTACATATAATATCTAACGGGTCGGACAGGTATAATCAAAACAAATTGCAAACAAAACGCTAGGGTGTAAGAAGTTGGGCGGCTCTCCAAATGCACACATATTAAACACAATCATTCATACATTCTGAAGACAAGACAACGTGGGTTTACCCTATCTGAACCGATTTAACCCAAGCAAAAATTAAACCTTTTTCGAGTTTGATTCCCAACCCATTACCCAACCGGCCTATTTCTCACCACTATGTTCAGTAAATAATATAATCAGCTAGCTTAGATTTTCAAAGGTGTAAAAAGATCTATCACTTCATCAATTTAAAAGCAATGACACAACAGGAAGAAGAGGGAAAAAAAAACGTAGATAACTGAGTAACTGTTTCTTCTTAAGAAAGGGAAAACATAAAATATTTTTTTGAAGGTATACATTAATTTGACTTGATAATATTAGACATATTTATGGTTTAATACTTCATAAATACTGTCAAAATTTCCTCACTTCTTTATCCCATCTCTGTTTTTGATGCTCCACATGAATCAAAGTTATTACCAGGCGAAGGCCTTTGACTAAACATATTTGGATTTACAAAAGAATCAACAACTCGAGTTGCACCCGTTCAGTTTTGGATTCACTTATTACCTTGTACCTGGCTTTCTAAATAGTGTTTACAACCATTACTTGAGTAGTTTACCTTTTCGGCAAAAATTTTTTGTGATCTGCCAACAAATTATGGCATTAAGTAACACTTTAATATTTTACCTTTTCAGCAAAAAATATTTTGCCTAGCTTTCTACATATGGCCATCCCTTGTCCAACTTTCATAAATTGGTATGCATGGGACTGGATCAAGAACAGAACCACATTGTTTCCTAAGTGCATTTCAAATATTTACAAAAACAAGAAAATATTCAAGGATAATCTAGGACTATCAGGATCAATCAGGCCTCACTTTGACTCCACCGACAAACTATAAATATCAAGTCCAAACAACGGGTTATCGTATGACCGATCATTTTCTCGTATATACATCTAAATATAGCGTGATTACAGTGTAAAGTTGTGCGACTCTGTATTCTTAAAGACGGATATAAGAATTCCAACTTGTACAACAGGGGATAACTGTAGACATTAGAACTCAAATCTTATGCCTACGAAAGAGATACGGGAGCAAGATACTAGCCAACACAACAAATTATACGCTAGTCGTTGTTTTTCACCTTCTGGTTTTGTCTTTCATACCAACTTCTCCCAATACAAGGGTCGCTTATAATTTAAAGAAACTCAATGCATGAACCACAAACATAACTTCTTTATTGCATTCATATGTAATCCAAGACCGACTAACCCATACTTATGTGTGCAAGCGCTCATGAGTATCCTAAATTTTATTATCATTGTCACATCTCAGTGTCCATGCATCATGTAAATTGATACTCTTAAGTCGTAACAGACATTCAGCATGCCAATCAAAAAGTAGAGTTTTATTTCATTCAAGATGAGACTGGTAATGTAATTTGTATTTATCACATCTACTAGGTTTGAATGAAAAGGGAAAAGATGTATTATTACATACAAGACCTAGGATGCTTTAACACTTCATATACTAAAACCAAAGAAACAGCAGCAAACAGGGAAACAAGGTAACTGCACAAAAAAGGAAACTTTAACTAAAAACCAGTAAATCGGTTAACTGGATTACCTTTAAAGCCCATGAATACGACTTTAAGTTTTCCTCACGCAGAAGTGCACAACCAAAAAAGCAAGGCATACCATAATTATTCATTCCAACCCAAATCCCAAGTGGCATATCAAAAGCATTCAGTCTATGTGTTGTATCGAATACCACTGCATCACCAAATATTTCATACGCTTGGACAGATGATGCATATGACCATGCAATGTTTTCCAACCGATTATTTATATCAAGCTTATACTCAAATTGGAAATTATGATCTTTGTCTTTAATATTTCTGCACATTCTGAGTAAATCTATGCTCTCATCCTCTAAATCCACTTTCCTAAACGATTGAAGCAAATTTCTTACATCCTTCTCAGTAAAAGGAAGGAACCCGGGCTCCAGACATTTCTCAAGTTCCAAAAGCCTCATCATTTGTTGAACAGATATTCCCGTTTTGGCAAACATCAGGATTCTGTTTTTGTCAATATCTGAAATGGTACGATAAGCAGGAAGAAACCGAACTTGATTAGGTTCTAGAAGTTCATGGTTATGATGATTTGAAAAACCTGTTACTCGCCACTCGGGTGCTCCTAACTCAGTTGTTTTGCTTATACGCATATACGCCTGACATCCACATCTTGAGGACTTACGGTTTCTTTGTGGTTTATTTTCATTCATACTTTTGACAGGCGTATTTCCCGCCCTATGGCAGACGAAATAGCGCCGGGTAAGACCTTTCCCTACACCATCTTTACCTTCAGTTCTATGTCGACGGATTGAGAAACCACACTGTCTGGCAAATTCACTATAATATTCATAAGCATGATCATGAGTAGGAAATCTTTGACCAATATAAGGAATGGCATCGTTTGTTGATTCTAATGAAAGTTTGGTTTCATCTGGCGATTCTTCTGTGCTGCTAGTTTCATCTAAAGATAAAGACCTCTGATCTGACTGGTCATCATAAACGGACAATAGATGTTCAGCATCATCGGACATCATTTTTAATAGCTCTACTGTTTCTGCATCAGCACCACCTGTTTGCCATCTGATCCTATCAAAGAACAAAAAAAAAAGGTGAGAAAACATATACATTTGCTTTTCCTCAAGAATAAGCATCCATCTGATATACATACATATTACTTTATACTCTACACTTAGATTAAGTCATTTAACATTGTTTGACTATTAGTCAGTCAGATATCTAAATACCCTTTAATAAAAAATTACGGCGAATCTTGTGCCACAAATTAATAATTATGCACAACAACAATAGTTAATGATATACATTTTTAGCTTGAACCTTCCACAAAACTAAACCTTCCAATTATACAGACCAAAGTGCCAAAATGGACGTTTTGTTATAGATGTAGGAAATATTAGCAAATGGCATAAAGAAACATATCAAAAAATTAAAGTACGATTACAGTTACTATATTTAGCCACATCAATACGATAAGAAGAAATTTTAACAAACTTAATAGCTCGAAGAATTTCGGGTCAAGGTCAACTTTTTGCCAACTGATACAGATTGGTGAGAAAACATATACATTGTATCAAGAAAAAGCAACCATACGGTATAAATACTCATTACTTGAGCACCAACATAATACTAATATAGATAGTCCATAAAAAGCAAAAATGGTCCGTTGTATCCACTTTTAGCATGAATACTCCACATAACAAAACGTCGAAACTACACACGAATAAATAGCATTATTGGTGTACTAAATTATTCAACGCCTCAAAAATAAAATACAACATTTAACTACCAAGTAAAGCCAGTTAATTTATCTCTAACGCGATGCATCATTTCCATTATTTCTAAGTTTTTTTTTTTTTTTTTCTGTATGGAACATTTCCTCTCGGCGAAAACTAAATTCTACACTTGAAAACATAACCTTCCCAGAAATAAATACATCCATATAAAGACAAACTTGTTATCATCACTAAAACATACTCATATAAATTCCCATAAACAGATACTACATTATTATATGTTATCTGATGATTAATTATATGATTAATTAACAGTAATTTGACATTGTGGTAAAAGTTATAAAACTGGGGATTACTTACAGTGATAAACTAACTGATCTGTTGTGTGAAGAAGGGTGAACCCTAATTTGCGCCGGGGTAGATGAGATGTGGATGGTTTATAACGTGCGCCCTGCTTATCCAACGCTGTTTGGGTTTCCAAACACTCCCAATCTTCGTATCGGGTCGGATTTGTAATGATCGGAATATAATGGTAACGGGTCGGGTCCTTTTTAACTAAGCACTATATTTGTGGTTTCCGGGGTAATTTGTTACGACCGCTTAGGTCGTGTGTAGTCCCGTATATCATAAGGATTATGTCGTGAGCTAAGTTATTTTTATCTATCTTATTTTGTTAGGTTATGTTTAAGTCTAATTGGATCTAAGCCCTTTGGTATTGTTTAGGTCATTGTAAGGTTATAAATACCTAGCTATCTATACTACCTTATAATGTATTTAGGAATTTCTAAAGAAGAAATTCTTAATTTTTTAAGCTTACACATCTTACTATAATTAGTAATTCATATAATTAAATTCTACACTAAAATAATTGCATAATAATGTACACTAATGACACATTAAATTTTAGTATTAAAATGGATGTTACAAACTTACAATAATACAAATTTATAGTTGTAATTTTTATCATAAACATTCAAGTTATACAAAGTTCAAATGAGTATAAGTATGGATATCTATATTTGTATTGATATACTTCACGGAAATTCAAATACGCATCTACTCTTTTTGAACTATCAAACGGGTAAACCGTCAAATACCAACTCTCATTGCATACCGCTTAAAGATCAAGATACGAGAAAAACTGACATGTTAAGTACCGCCGCTGCTTTGCGCGGGTACTATGCTAGTTATAATGAATGAAATGATAGTTATGTCAGACAAATAATTCTCTTCTCTTCTCTAATATTTTTAAAGAGCTCGCGCCCACTTGAAGTGGTGTTCTATCTCGATACAACCTCAACATGTCATATCATAATTACATATATCCCCAATGAAATTTTACTAATTACAAATATAAGTTTTTAATTCTTGACATATAATGCTATTAAAACAAGGTTCGAAAAAATATGTAAATATTAAAGTTTTTTATGAATATGTATAAATGTGCCTTACATTTTTACTTTTTAAGCTTAACATATTTGATTTTGGTCTTTTTTTTAATAACTTTGAGACACTTTACAACAAAGAGTCACGATCATGTGCAAAGCGAGAAAAAAATAAAGTCTACAAAGCCACTGAGATTGTGACAAGTGTCCCCCACCAATTTTATCTCCCTCCATCCCTTTTTTCTTAAATTTTTCGAGTAAGGGGTATTTGAGTAATTTTACTCGTTTTCTTAATTCCACATCAGCTTCTTAAGTGGTGTTGATTTTTAAAAAAATTTCGACTCTAATTTGGTCTAGTTTAAAAGCCGAATTATGCAGAACTTAAAAGATGAAAGTTGTGGCTTTTTGGCCATTCTTTACCTAGAAATTTGAATCACTCAAATCCAATATGATATGAGTGAGATATCGCACGTTAAAAATGACATTTTAGTCATATTTAGTGCACACAAAGTGTTTGATAAAATGGCTAAAAGATATTTTTCCTATAAAAGTACATTTAAATGCACTAATTGGTGTATTACAATACATCTTTTGTTATTTTTGTTACTTTTATCTTTTTTTTAACTGATGAACAAAAACTAAATGATGAACAGACTAAGTGATAAACTACAACCAACTGATGAACATTGTGACTTTAACTGATGAATATTGTGATTTTTTTTCTAGACAACTAATGAACACTATGATTTTTTTTGAAAAACTGATAAACTGATGAATAATATAATTTTTTGATGTTCATTAACTCTTTTTATTGATAAGCAACATTTTTATATTGATGAACAACATTTTTTATTGATGAACAAACGAACAACTATTTTTAATGACGAATAAATGAACAGCTCTTTTTATTGATGAACAACATTTTTTATTGATGAACAAAATGAATTCTTTTTATTAACAAACAAATGAGCAACAACAGGGTATACATATACATTTCAACCTATCATATATTTTTTTTATTAAGGTAAGTAAAACAGTCGTGGCTACTGATTAATAAAAGTAAAATGCTTGGTGTTATTGATAAACACAAGTAAAATGGGCAAAGACAGTTGATGAACAAAATCTCGTTTTGATGAACAGAAATATGTCTTGTTCATCAGTTAATATTGTTTGTCAGTCTTGAGCAAGATTAACTGACGAACAACAGTTAATTAGTTAATATGTCTTGTTCATCAGTTAATATTATTCATCAGTCTTGAACAAGGTTAACTGATGAACAATACTAATTGATGAACAAAGACTAACTGATGAACAAAACGTACATTTAAAAAAAATAATAACGATTAAAAAACATCACTTTTTGAATCTTACATTAATAAAATGATTAATAATGCTTTGTGGTACAAAAATTAAAGCATTTAACGCCATTTTAACACTAAAAAACTAAGCTATACATTTCATCAAACACCTTGTGTGCAACAAATATGAGTGAAACGTCATCTTTAACGGGATATCTTATTCATATGACATCGGATTTGAGTGACTCAAAAATATGTATAAAGAGTGAACCAAAGTCTACAACTTTCATGTTTTAAGTATTTTATGATTCGACAATTTTGAAAGTAAAAAATAGGGTCGAAAATGGCAAGAAGAATCAATGAAATCAAAACTCAATGAATATGTAAAAAAAAAAGTTTCGAAATAATTAACAAGATTTATGCCAAATTAAAGAGATTTAAAGTTTTAAAATTGTATTGAAATCGGTTTTTCAAGTTAGTTGTTTGTGAGTTATATACGTTAAAAGTTTGAGGTGAAAAACGAAAAACGGATCATATTACCATTTTACCCCTGGAAGAATTGTTTGAATAAAATAGGTTGGAGAGACACACGTCAAATGATGAGTGAATTTTTGAACTTTTTAAACTTTCACAATTTCTAATAGATCCAATACCTTACAACCAAACCACTTTAAAATAGTTTAATTTCGAGTTGATAAATAAAAGACATAGCAACTAATGAACCGAAGAAAACAATAGGGCAGAGATTAAAGAGCGGATCAACGCTCTAACGAAAATCAAACGTATGGACAACAAATGTCGAACAAATTTTATCATTGATCTAAGTTATTCCAAAAAGTTGTTCTTATCCATACCCGCAACATCCCTAGACAAAGATTGAGAAAGAAAAAAAGTAGTGGTTGTGCCACATTCTCTTAATAGCAATGTTGTTAAAAAAAGGTCTACAAGACCGATTAGTTGCCGCTAGGCGCTATTGGGCCATCAACCTTTTCGATCTGCGTAAATCGGTCAACAGTGATCAATGGCGGTCAATGACTATTAACGATGGTCAAACTTGCCAGAAACTTGCAAATAGTGACTGTTTATATCTATTACAAGATGTATTTTAAAAAAAATATTGCTAGGAATACCCAAACCTCGTAAAAAATACAAAAAACTTGCAAAAAATGTTAATCCGATTAATCTCGCCTAAACCGATTACAAGATACAAAAGAGTCAACCGTCCGACTACCGATTTACCATTATTGCAAATCTATAGCATAATACTCCGATGCAAAAATACACCCCCGGAAAAACGTAGCCACTGCCACATCAAGATAATGTTGGAACACATCTAGGGCGGCGTATATTGATTGTCGCCAATCACTCAAAAGTGACACGAGGCAGTAGAGATTAGAGCAAAGGGTGTCATGACTTCACCACTTCTTTTCATTTGGGCCCCACGTGTGCCACATCACCTCCACATCACTCCAACACACTAAGAGGTCCGGGTACAGTGGCTGGTGGCTCAAGCCATCAGCGATGGCACGACCTTGATGACGCGAGGACCACACCGGTGGCTGGCTGGTAGCGGCTAGCGCCGTGGCCACCAGCCCACGCGGTCGGTTTTTTCGTTTTTTTTTTTTTTTTTTTTTGATTTTTAAGTGGGTAATGTGAGGTTTTGTGTTTTTAAAATGTTTATTGTGTTTGTGTTTCAATTTTTGTTGTTGTTGTTTTTTTTTAAGTTGCAGGTGCGTATATACGGAGAAGAAGGAGTTGACTTTTCATTCCTTTCTTCTTTTTTTTTTTGTTTTTTTTTCTTTTTTCTTTTTTCTTTTTTTGTTTTTTCACTTTAAACCCCTATTGTAATATAAGTTTACATTATTTGCTCTTGTTAGTGTTTTTCTTGCATCGTTAGTCCCTATTTTGTTTACATTGTTAATCCTTATTTATATAATGTCTTTTTTTATTTGATGTATTTTTTTTAGTTATATATTGTTTATATTTAAAAATGAAACAAAAAAGAAAAAAAAAATCCAACAGCACCAAAAAGTGGTGCCATAGCTAGGGAGGGGTGTTTTGGTGTCAAAGAGAAATCTGATGCCATGGGAAAAAGATGCTGAGGTGGCACCACTTTTTCCACGGCACCACCAACGATACCAGCTATGGCACCAACTGTACCTAGCGCTCTAACTAAAAAATACCCCCAATCACAACTTACTCACTTCTCTTCATTTGGGTCCCACCCACTATCATTTTATTTCTTTTCCATATTTTCCAAACACAACTAAATTCATTTCATTAATTTAAAATAAAAATACAACATAAAAAAATACACTACGAAATAAAAAAACATACGAAATTTAAAATACATTGCGAAATAAAAAAACATACGAAATTTAAACTAATGTTTATTTTGAACCAGCCATGTTTATTTTGCTCAGATGTAAAGAGTTGAAAGAGTTGTGTGTGAATGATTTGAAAGAAAAGAGTGTGATAGATTGCATAAAAATGAGGTATTATTTATAAAAGGTGAGGACAGTTTTTTTTTTTTTTTTAAATCATGCCGTTACATTTGAAAAGAGTGGATTGCAACGGATAGATTCTTTGTCCTTTTCTTCGTCGTTCCCCCGGCGAAAACCAAAGTGGCGAGCCCACTTGGTGTCACGGCGAGCAGCAGCAGCAGCAAGTGGCGAGGTGCCATGTAGGCACTAGCGAGAAGCAACGTGCCCCATACCCCTTGCTCTTATAACTGACCTCAAAGTCTATATATACCTTAGTACATATCTCCATTATTTGGTCACCATTGTTTTTCGCTGTGTTTCTTCTAAAGCAACATATTCACTCTCACATGTTTGAACTATACGTAAGTTCTATGCGCATCTTTCATGTCAATATGCCTTTTACAGCATTATTGTTTGATGATTGTACACAAGTTACATATACGACTTACACATACACAAGTTACATGTATGAACACCTTTACATGAGCTGATATCGTAAGTACTAATTATGTAAAAAGTCCATCATATTACACACGCTGGAAATGAATAAGTGAAAAATACTTTATCTTATATTTGTACTTTGTAAGATTGGTACGAGGAGTAGCTATCTTAAAATTGATCTATTCTTAGTCAAATATCATACTAACCTAATATAGACACAAAAGGACTCCATGGCCCAATGGATAAGTGTTGGAATCACTCATAAATAGTATTATCAACCGCTAGTTAATTCATTGTAATAGGCTGTATATTTATGGCTTTTATGTTTGTAATTAAGTGTTAGGCTTATGTAGAAAGCCCATGAGCCTATGCAAAGGCCCAAAAGGCCAAGGAAGGGACTAGATGTGTTGTCTTAGCTCCCTTCCCTTATAAATACATTGTAACCTCTCCTTGGAGAGGTGTTGTTCACTTTATACATTACGCATAACCTTTCTCTATATTCATACGTGTGTTTGTGTTCAACCGTCCCCTTCTTTATCTCATTTCTATCATCTACATACTTGTGTTCATTTATGGTGACCTAACAGTGGTATCACACGCCATTTAGTTGGGTGAAACATGTTTGTTTTTGAAGTTTTGTACCGTACGCGTAAGGCCTTACGTTTCTCACTTTTATTTTGCTTAAAAACTTGATTTTTACACTTTCAACCTCAATATTCTTACATTTTTAGGTGGATATAGTGTCTTGAATCATTGTTTTGCAAAAAATTTCGAAGCTTTATGTGTTTTACATAGTTTTTTAGACTTTTTTTGTTTGTGGTATTAGTTTACGCTTAAGCTAAAATTTCATCTTGGTTCATCAAGTTCAAAACTTTCTTGTTATTTTGGTGATTTTGAAGCTGTTTCATCATTAAAAACGAGTTTACAAAATGTTTTAGTGCACAACAATAAGTTTTGGTATATTCTGTTGAAGTTTATGCCTAGTGAAACCCTAATCTTACGCCTAGCAGTCTACGCCTAAGTCAGAAAGTTACGCTTAGCAGTTTTTACGCGTAAGGAATTTCATCACGATCTTCAAAGCTGTTGGTAATTCAGTGATTTTCTTGCTTGGATAAGCCTGAAAACACTTTCACTTGTGGATTTCTTTTACACTTGGACAAGTGTGAAGGATTTTGGTTAAAAACCTAAACTTACGCCTAAGCCAAAAGCTTACGAGTAAGCACTTTACCCCTAACTTAAATCTTACGCATAAGGTACTTTACTTCTAAGAGTTTAGTTTATGCCTAAGCTTACGTTTAACCTAAAGCTTACGTGTAAGAAGGATTTACGCTTAAGCCTATAGTTTACGCGTAAGTGGATTTTACGCTTAACTTCAACACTTGTGGATTTTACGCGTAAGTTTCATTCGACTACAAAGATCCATCATCTACACAAGTTTCAAAGATGTCTCAACCACCTTATTCTAACTACTTTCCTCATGAATATCCTCAACAACAACAACAACTACAAAAATATCCTCAACAATTTCAACAACCACAACAAGTTGGAAATTATTTTCCTCAATTTGCACAACCTCTTCCATAACAAATCCCTCAACCAAACCCTCGACAACAACATCAGTATGCTAACTACTTCCAATATCAGTTTCCAGCAAAGTATGCTATGAATGTTACAACACAAAAGGTACCCACTTGGTTTGAAAAGATGTGTAAAGTTATAAGTAGCCAACAATCCATTCATGAATCTGGATCCCTTGATAGACCTCCAATGCTCACTCCTGGAAACTATGATCAATGGGTGATGCGGTTTTTCAGGTTCTATGATCTCAAGAAAGCACATGGTATGTTTTTGAAGAAGGTCATCCTTGAAGGTCCTTTTCAAATGCCTACTACAACAGTGCTCGGAGATCCAACTGCTACTCCACCAAGAGATGATGTTACTTCCACTCTCAGAGTAGATCAACTCACTACGGAACAACTACTTCACTATGAACCAGATGAAATGGCAATGCAATATATCCTTTTGGGTCTACCCAGTCCGATTCTTCGCAGTGTTGATTCTCAGAAAACTGCAAAAGTAATGTGGGGTCACATCCATCTTCTAATTGAGGGCACATAACTCAATCAAGAAAACATGGAATCAAAACTTTAATTATCATATGAGAACTTCATGATTGAACCAGGGGAATCATTAGAGTCATGCTATCATCAGTTTACAGAAATCATCAATGACTTGGACAGACACAACATCATTATGCCAAGGATTGCAATCAACACAAAGTTCCTAAGCTGTCTTTGGTACTGATTGGGAAAAGTATGTTACATTCATCCATCAAGCTAAAGATCTTCACCAAGCAAAGTACGGGTTGCTGTATGACTACTTGAAGCACAATCAAAAGGAAGCAGACAAAGATAGAGCTACTGTCTTTACCAATCCACCACAACAATATGCTCAGATTACACCATATGATCCATCACAACAAGCACAAGAAACTCAACGGGTTCCTTACAACAACAACACTGATTCAACACTCTATAGTGAGACACCGAATGAGAATGCAAAAGCTTTTGATACATTGAATCAAGGATTTTCGTTAATTGCTCGAGCCTTCGGGAGATTTGCTAACAAATCCAACAACCGTATTCGTACCTCATCTAACACAAGGAATCAAGCAGTTGTTAACAATGGAAGGGTTGAGGTTCAGAACCGAGGAAATGGTCGTCAGATGGGTAGTGGTCAAGGATTTAATGCTACTGGAAGGAATAACATGGGTGCTCCACAGCAACGGGTTCAAATTGTTGATTAGGGAAACGTTCAGAATGGGAATAATGGTCTCCGATGCTACAACTGCAATGAAAAGGGTCATTTGGCGAATGCTTGCCCAAAGCCGAGAACAAGAGGCAGCGCTTATCACAAGGAGGCTTTACTCTTGGCTCTCAAGGATGAAGCTGGTGGAACACTTACCAACAAGGAACAGAGCTTCATGGCTAACGCAGATTCTAATGATGACATGGAGGACTTGCAAGATAACGCAGCAGTAATGTTAATGGCCAACATGCAAGAGCTCCACATGAGTGACACAGGCCCAGTGTATGACACTGATGGCTTGTTTCAGTGCGGATCCTAACATATGTCTTATACATGATCTGATATCTCCACCTGCATCTGCATCCGACGAGGAAGAGAGTGTTCAACATGAGCCTTCTACATCTCATCACGAAGAAAATCAAATGGATCCCGTAGTCACATTTGACGATCAAGATGACCTTACGGTTACCATTGATAATCAAGTGAACCTCGTGATTATATTTGAGGATCTAAATGATGAATATGTCTAGACTTAAGTTGAATAAAATGAGCCTTTGTCTAATCCAGATCCCGGGCTCATGACCTTATTTCAGACCACCCAATCTCAATTGGAGAAATGCAATGAGATTAATAATAATCTTCGAGAAAAAGTGGCACTATTGACTAAGGATATTGAATGCTGTAAGGTACAACTCAATAATTTTGAAACTAAACAGAAACGTGAATATAGTTTTGAAGTCGCATTTGCTAAGTCATATCAAAACGAACAATCTTTAGAAAAACAGATACGTTATCTAGTTGTTTCCAAGAATGAATTGCTTTCTCAAATAGAACAACAAAAATCTGAACATAAACAACAAGTTAACACTCTTACTTCAGAAACTCAAAAAGCCAAGTCTGAGTTATTATCATGTCAAAAACAGTTTTCAGAATACAAACAACATTCAGGAAACAAATAGATCTCTATCTCGATGAAATTGTCGATTTGCAAAACAAAATCAAAGAGTTTCAAAATGTTGTCTATAAACATGGTGAGTCAATCACAACGATTCAAAAGTTCACATTTAAGCCAAATCCATATGGATATGGGCCAAATCTTGCTGATAACAAACCATGTTTTTCCAATAGAGCATTCAATGCGCATCCAAAGTTGTATAGTGTCAAACATATGCTTGATGAATCTGTTGTGCGTGTCGTTGAATATAATCGTGAAGAGGAATTGGATGTAGAAGAATAGAGTCGATTGAAAATGGAAAAAGTTGAATGTAACAAACCATTTGATTATTCAAAAGGCCCTCTTATAATTTTTGTTAAACAATGGGATAATTAAAAACACACCTTGGGTTATCACACAAATTCTTGAGTCCTCCTCTAATGTTGGTCCCGTCCAACAAGTTGCACAAATTAATGGTCCTTTACATTCCTTAAGTGAAATCACACCATTACTCGAAAGATGTCAAATCCTTGATATTTTGATACATTTATGTCTGACATTGATCTTTTAAAACGTGAAATTGAACTTAATTCGGAAATAAAAGTTGAAACTTTTCAATCGCCTTATGCTCGAAAACAAAGAGATATTTTTCAAAAACAACTTTTACCCCATGTTTGAAATTTACATATGTGTGCAAAATATTGGAAACGAGTTCTTCAGAAGGAGATTGGGCACATGAAAACACTTTTCAAAGCAACAGAGGCATGGACTTTGAAAACCAAAAAGAATAAAAAAAATTTTCGAAACCATGTCGATCGAATCTTGAAAGATGTTATCTGTGCTGATACCATGTCACTTGTGTTGTCTTATACTGAAGCTTCAGTTTCTGATAATATTGCTGTTAATTTTGTTGATATTGTTGATAATGTGTCTCAAATCGAATCTTTGAAAGCTGAAAACGAACGTTTGTTAAATGAACTTTCAACTGTAAAACATCGTCTTCAATGGTGTCAAAAAGATTGTAATAATCGAGAACTTGCTTTGCAAAACAAACTCAAACAGTCGAGTGCTAACATTTTTAAACCAAAACTCGAACGACTGGATGAGGAAAACGCATCTTTAAAGTGTCAAAATTTCAAATATGAACAAGAAATTGCCAAAGTCAAAACAGAATATGGTGTCATACTTAATCTACTCAAAAAGACTCGTGCTAAAGCGTCAAAAGATCTTAAATGTTAATGGAAACATTCGCTCTGAAAACCAAGATTTGTTACACACCATCATAGAGTTGAAAGAGGAGATGGTGAAACTTAAAAAAGATAAGTCTAGTAACACAAATGTCCTTGCACCTGGAATGTTTAAAATTGACATTAGGAAGCCCACTGATACAATACAAGATACTAATGTGATTCCTTCCACTGATACAGGACTAGTTGCCTCTAATCCTAGCGTTAGCACTTCAAAGCTTAAAAGCAAGAACAAGAAGAATAGGAAGTTGCAACGTAAGATAAGATCAGTAAAAGCCCCTGCAGTAGAAGAACACGCTAGGACTTTGAATAAAACACATGTTGCACCCATTTTAGACATTGCGTTAGACAAATGTAATAGAAAAAGTGATGTAACGAATGTTAATCCTTTAAGTACTTTTGATGTTGTATTTGAAGCTTCTTGTGTTGTATGTCGTAAAAGTATGCTTTCTGATTGTCATGATAAATGTGTTGCTAAATCTATCTTATCTCGTTATCGGAAATCTAAGAATGGTATTATCTCTACGCCCACTAATGCTTCTAAGTCTGTGATAGGTAAACCGCCTTCTAGTGTTTCTGAGAATAGCATTGATGTACCCATAGCACCATCATCACCTCCTAGGAAAATAGTATCACCTAGTCCATTCATTAAGACTAAAGCACAAACTATTTAAACTTGGCAGAGATGGTTACAAAATACACCTGGATTTAAATGGATTCCCAAAATTAAAACATGTGTTTCATCTGTAACCGTAACGAAACCCTCTAACTCTTCGGTTTCCACCTCTACTTCTATTCCACCTGTGTCATCTGTGTGTATTGTAGGCGATACAGATCATCCTTTGGATTGTTGATAGCGGATATTCCCGGCACATGACAGGCAATCTCAAACTTCTTACAAACTTTGTTTCAAAGTTCATTGGTACTGCCAGGTTCAGGAATGATCACTTCGCAGTTGTCATGGGCTACGGAGATTATATGAATGGGAACATCAAAATTAGCAGGGTTTATTATGTTGAAGGTCTTGGACATAATCTTTTCTCAGTCGGCCAGTTTTGTGATGGTGATTTGGAAGTTGCTTTTAGGGAGAAAACTTGCTTCATCCGTGATCTACAAGGAAATGATCTTATGTCTGGAAACCACACTTCAAGACTTTACACAATTTCAATGCAAGACATGATCGCTTCATCTCCCATCAGTCTACTTTCTCAGGCAACATCTACAAAATCATGGTTGTGGCACAAAAGACTTTCACATTTAAACTTTCAAACAATAACTAATCTTGCACGACACAAACTGTTTGAAGGTCTTCCAAGGTTTAGGTATTCAAAAGATCACTTATGTTCAGCGTGTGAACAAGAGAAAAGCACTCTTGCTCATTTTCCTTCAAAGGTGGAAAACAACTCTCAGTATGTTCTTCATCTTCTTCACATGGATTTGTGTGGCTTGATGCGTGTGCAGATGATCAATGGAAAATGATACATCTTCGTAATTGTTGATGACTACTCCAGATGGACTTGGGTTTATTTTCTTCGAAGTAAAGATCAAGCTCCACAAATGATCATCACCTTTCTCACGAAAATTCAAGTCAGCTCCGTAACACGGTTAGACTAGTCATAACAGGCAGAGGAACTGAATTTGTGAACCAAACTCTTTGAGAATACTATGAGAAAGTAGGAATTGAGCATCAGACATCCATTGCACAAACACTAGAACAAAATGGAGTTGTCGAAAGACGAAACCGTACGTTAGTGGAAGCTGCAAAAACAATGTTGATCAATGCAAAACTTCCAGATTACTTATGGGCAGAAGCTATGTCAACTGCATGCTACACTCAGAACGGTTCTATGATAACCAAACACCACAACAAAACACCTTATGAGCTTATCCATAACAGAAAACCGAACCTAAAACACTTTCACGTATTTGGTGCTCTATGTTACCCAAATAATGATTGTGATGACTTTGGAAAGCTCAAGGCCAAAGCTGACATTGGAGTCTACGTTGGATACTGTGAAAACTCAAAGGGATACCGAATATGGAATCGTCATACAAAGGAAATTATGGAAACCATTAACGCTAATTTTGATGAGCTCACAGAAATGGCTTCTGAGCAAAACAGCTTGGAAGCCGGACATAACCGTCTCAACTTCCCTTAATCATCAGCTGATCAAACCTTTCAAATCACTCATCGACATATGGAAACGTTGTTTGCTCCATTGTTTAGTGAAGATTTTGATCAACGTGCTCTAGATGTATCAAATGTTTCCACTGCTCAACCTGATAATAATCCAATACCTGATACACCTGAAACAACAACAACTGTTGTTGATGCACCCCGATTGAATCTCCAACAACAGCTGAACAAACCGCTTCTAATGACAATGACCCAGCTGATGATATTCTTAATCAAGATGTACCTGCTCCCTCATATTATGATGGAAATGCGTTCTTTAACCCTTTCGCTGCTGAAACGGCAAATTCAGATGTTGCTGAATCTTCTACCAACCATCTGAATCCACCAAATCTGCATAATGTATACCAACATCAACCTTCCACACACCGATGGACTAAAGACCATCCTCTTGTTAATATTATTGGTAACCCAAACCAACCTGTCGTAACTAGACAACGCCTTTAGACTGACGGAGAACATTTCATTTATGCCCTCACCGTTAGTCAAACTGAACCCAAAAACATTAAAGATGCAATGACTCACGACAACTGTATTGAATCCATGCAAGAAGAGCTCAATCAGTTTAAACGTTTAGAAGTATGGGAATTGGTTGAAAGACCAACAGGGGTCTACGTCATTGGTCTCAAATGGATTTGGAAGAATAAGTTAGATGTTAAAGGTACGGTTATCCAAAACAAGTCACGTCTGGTGGCTAAGGGTTATAGACAGGAAGAGGGTATTGACTTCAAAGAATCATTCGCACCGGTTGCTAGACTTGAGGCTGTACGGATTTTTTTGGCATTTGCGGCTCACTTGAACATCACCGTCTACCAAATGGATGTCAAAACGGCTTTTCTAAATGGTCAACTAAAGGAGACAGTGTATGTTAGCCAGCCAGAAGGATTCGTTGATCCAGAGTTCCATAATCACGTCTACAAACTGAATAAAGCTCTCTACGGCCTCAAACAAGCCCCTCGGGCGTGGTATGATAAGTTGTCATCCTTTCTCCTTGCTAATCATTTTATCAAAGGATCGTTCGACCCAACACTGTTTATTCAATATCATGGGGCACACATTTTAATTGTTCAGATTTATGTGGATGATATCATTTTTGGTTCTACCCACAAAAAGTACTCAAACGCTTTTTCAAACCTAATGAAAACAAATTTTGAAATGTCAATGATGGGTGAACTTACATTCTTCTTAGGACTACAAGTTCATCAATCACCCCGTGGTATTTTCTTAAGTCAGTCCAAAAATGCTCTTGAAATATTGCATAAACATTGAATGCAAAGTTGTGACACCTATGCAACACCAATGGTACATACGAAAAAACTGGATGCTGATTTACATAGGAAATTGGTTGACCCTACCAAATACCGCAGTATTATTGGGTCTCTCATGTATCTAACATCCAGTAGACCCGACATAGTATTTTCTGTATATCTTTTCTCCCGTTATCAGTCAAGGCCAACTAAAAGACACCTCTCTGAGGCTAAAAGAATCCTTCGATACATAAAGGGAACCATTAACTTGGGGATCTGGTATCCGAAGGATTCTGGTTTTGAACTAATAGCTTTTTCAGACGCTGACCATGCAAGATGCTTAGATTCACGAAAAAGTACTTCAGGAGATTTACAATTCCTTGGTGATAAATTGGTGTCATGGAAATCGAAGAAACAAGGTTGTACATCGCTGTCATCAACTAAAGTAGAATATGTAGCCATTTCTGCGTGTTGTGCTCAAGTCATTTGGATGAGAACACAACTCAAAGATTAAGGTTATGTATTTGACAGAAATTTCGTGTACTGAGACAACCGAAGTGCTATTGCGATCTCATGCAACACCGTTCAACATTCAAAGTCAAAGCACATCGATCTTCGATATCATTTCATCAAAGATCATGTAGAAAAGGGTACAGTTGAATTATACTTTGTAGGTACAGAACACCAATTGGCGGATCTTCTCACTAAAGCCTTGCCTCCCGCAAGATTTACTGATTTGATTCACCGATTTGGTATGAAGTGTTTGACTCCAGAAGAACTGGACGAACTTTTAAAACCCACTTGAAAACTCTAACACCAAAACCTCTTTTGTAAATATTTTTCAAAAACAAAATACAAAAATATAAAATCTTATAAAATCCAAAAATATTCTTCTTTTCTAAATTCTATCTAAAAAACAAACATTGCAAGTACAAAACTTCCATCAACACAGTGTCCTATCAACCATTTCACTATTTTTCCCGAACAAGTGTTGAAGGGGAGAAAGTAAATATTTTTCAGTTTCATAAAACCTTGTACTTGCATGTTACCAAAAAATACGTTGTTTTCTACTAAATGGTGGATATGTATCTTGTTATATATCCTCCTCGGTCTCAAATGTTTTCAAAATTCACTATTTCAAAAGTCTAGGGGGAGTATCGTTAAGTATCTTGCCTAAAATGTGTTTTGTCTAACCAAAACGGGAGTTAATGGGTCTTGATTGTAAATGTTTGAGGTCAAGGGATTGAAGTTGTCATTTTTGCAAAATAATTTTGAACAAAACTACCCCACCAACCTCATTCAATGCTTCATTTACTTGCATTTACTCTAAAACCAACCAAGATCCAATGATCCCCATTCATCCTGCAAATCCGTTCACTCGTTTCAAAATCTGTAAGTTGTATATTGTTTTGATCATGATTCAAACAATGGTTTTGAAAATCGTTTCAATCCAACGGTTAAATTTTTCTCTAAATGATTTTGAATGGGTTGCGTATGCGTAAGATTGGGAGATTACGCTTAAGGTTGTTTGTGTTGAAATGGGTGGTGTCAAAACCTTTCTAAACATGTATTAAACCCATTTCAATCATCTAATTTTAACCCATAAACACTAATTGGTCAAGTTTGAAAATTAGGGTTCATGCGTCAAATTGGGAGATTTCTTGTTTGAGTGTTCTAGTGTAATTAAATGGCCAGGTTAGTGTTAGAACATGATTAGATACATGAATAGAGCCTTCAATCATACCCATAACATCAAAATGTGAGAATAAAGGTTTTAGGGTTCTTAGGTTCGTTAACCCTGAATCTTTTGATTCTGTGGTGATTTTGTGTTAAAACTTGCTCTAGTTCACTTGTTTACAATCTAGGATCACCCAGAAACGAATCTTGATTAACTCCTATGGTTGAATCTGTTATGCGTAGAACTAGGGTTTAGGGTTTTAGAATTTTACGCCTAAGCTTTTCTAGGCTTGACTAATATGACCTAGTGCTTGTTTTGTGTTTTGGGTAGTATTAGGATTTCATTGTAATCAAGTTTTTGTGTTTATGATTCTCAGGTTGATTACTTGTAAAATTTCAGACCAAAGGTGTTCATGTGTTATGCTTAAGGAAAACCTTTATGCGTAAAGGTTACGCATAAGAGAAATCTTACGCGTAACTCTTACGCATCAGGGGTCTACAGTGGGATTACGCGTATCTTGGAAAGATATGCGTAAACAAGGTCTGTTACGCGTAAGCATTGCTCTTACGAGTAAGCTTTACGCGTAACTAACTGCTTAACCTTACGCGTAAGCTCAAGGCTTTTTATTTGGTTTTACGCGTAAGAAATTCTTACGCCTAAACCATGATCTTACGCTTTAGCTCATGCTTACGCCTAAGCACTTCTTTACGCATAATACTTCAAACCTACGCTTAAGCCAACAATTCTCATTGTAATAAACTTGTTACGCATAAGCCTACCATTGAATCGTTACACTTAAGTCACAAAACCAAATGTTAATCATAAGCTCTCAAAAGTTAATACGTTATGTGTTTAAGTGAAACTTTGGACTTTAAAACTTCAAAATTAATTCGTTCACGTAATTTATCACATAAACTTCAAACAATTGGACTAAAGTGACATTGGACTTGTAACAATCATAAACATGATAACTTCAAACAAGTAATTGGACAATAAATCAAACTAAGACTAACACAATGTGTTTCCATATGTTTGTTCTTTTGTCTAATAACATTCAGATCGTAAAATGGCTATCAATCAAGAAAACATCGAAGCCCAAGTTGAACTCACAATGGCAAACACCTTCCCACCCGGCTATGACAGAATCATCGGTAAGAACAACCTCAGAGTCGACTTCAATAATTTCACCTGTGCTGAATCATCCTGCAGAATTGCTGTGGATGTCCTTCAACATCATCCATTCAGACCCATGGTTACCAGATCAGCATCTATTCCGGACTTCTACTTGCAGCAATTCTGGTATACCATGGAAAGGATTGCCGGCGATCATGTGGTCAAGGTTAAACTAGACACAAAAGAGATCATGGTCTCCATAGATGATCTTCGTGTAGATCTTCAACTTACAGCCATTAACTCTAAAGCTGATTATGTCAACATTCCTAATGAAACAGAGATTCTAGAATTCCTGGTAAATATTGGGTATGATGAGGCTTCTGGGATTATTTCTACCCATTCAAGAGTCGATGTCAAGAACATCCCTCAACCTTGGAGAACCATCTACCTAATGGTCGCCAAGTCTGTCTCAGGGAGGGATAACGGCCATGAACATCCAAAACTGATGCATCTGCAGATCTTCTGGGGATTTGTTCATGGACACCACATTGACTTCGCTAGCCTCATCTGGGAGGATATGATGCAACATCTAAAAAAGCAAGGTCCTAGGATTCCCTTCGTTCCTAGGATTCCCAAGCGCCTTGACGACCCCAACAAACACACCATGATCAGTGAGCCTACACTGAAGGAAGTAAGGGTCAAGAAAACAATTACCCGCAAGCAAGGTGCTGTTCTTCCGGACTGCTTACTCACCGACAAGGTCAAAGCTGCCACCTCATACAGTTATTAAACTGAGGCAGTCAAGGTGAAGAAGGTTGGATTCTTAGATGAGGTAATTGCTCCAAAACCCAAGACCAGAGCATGTAAAGCTGGAAGTGCTGGAAGTACACAGACTAAGTCCAAGAAATCTTCAAGGAAAGTCAAGAGAAGGGTTCGAGCTAACATTATCGAGAAGGAGCCTTCTCCTGAGCCGTCATCACAACCCGATGATGACTCTGCAACCTAGTCTGATGAGGTCACTGTGTACTCTGAGGAGCGTACTGAGGACACAACCGTCAAACAAGGGAAAGAGGACAAGCATGATAGTTCTTCACTTGAGGACCTCTTCTGTGACATCGATGAGTACGACTCCCTAGATAGTAAGACCAAGACAGACAAAGGGAAGAAACCTATGGATGAACAGAAATCAGATGATGAAAAGTATGACTCAATGGATAAAGATGACCAATTCAGGAAAACTCTGAAGCAGAAAAGACTTGAATACCAAGCTGCTGAATTTGCTCTTCAACAAACTAAAGGACCAGGGGGTTCCAGCGGTGGTGTTCTCTCTACACCTGTTCCTGATCCGGTTAATCAACCCGGTAAAGGAACATATGTCATCACCAAGGAACCTGCCGATGAACAACAACAAAAGGATGAAGAAATGGTCAAACATGGAGATGACGATCAAGATACTGATGAGCGAATCACTAAGAAAGACATTTTGGAAGCAGAAAAGGAAAGGGCTGAAGAAGAAGCTAAGAAGGCAGAAGAGGAACGCATTCAAAGGGAAACCGATGCTTACATTCATGACAATCCTGACCATAACCCGGAGAAATCTTCAGAACCACCCCTTGAAACCTCCAAAATCGAATTATCTTCTCACTCATCACCACCACCATCAAAAGAAACAACAAAATCATCCTCAAGATCAACCAAGAAGAAAGCCAATACTTGGGCATCTCACACGAAGGCTAAGATCCTGAAAGCATTGCTTCAATCACGAAAACGAAAACAAAGTCTTCATGAAACAAGATTTAACATGCTGGCCGACAAGGTCATCGATCTTTCCAAGCAGATGGACGAGTTCGAAGGCGAAAGAGAATAGATCAAGGCATTTCTCACCAGGGACGTCCAAGGAGAAATGAATGAACAGATCAACATGGTTCCTGGCGTCACCAAAGAGATGTTCAAGAATCAGTTCTACCCAACGCTCAAAACACTGGTTAAGCAGATGATTACTACTACACCGGTGGTCATGCAAACCAGACTAATCCAGCCTCCAGTTGTCACCGAAGATGATCTGATCTCATAGTTGGTACTTCAGATGTCTCCTCGTGCTCCTACTTTCACACCAGATGAATCTAAGTTGTATGAGGTACTTCTTGCACATCAACTGAAGACATCGTGCAAGGAAGCTGCTGGTCTGGATAAGAGACCAAGAGATGATGATGAAAAAGATCAAGATCTGAATGCAAAACGTCAGAAGAAGACCGGCGGGTCATCATCATCCATGCCACCACCACTTGATAGAACCCCCACGACACCCGCACAACAAGCAACCAAACAACCACCATCATCATCTGATAAACCTCAGGATGCTGATTCCCCACCACCACAGCAGAAAACCAGTGATCATTTTACTGATACTGGTAGTGAGAGTCATGACATTCCTGAGCCCCAACAACAACCATCACCTCAACCAGAATCATCCTCAAGAACTAAGAAGAAGAAGCAAGGTTCTGTTGTCTCTTAGCTAGATGACGACAACATAGAGGAGTATGAATGGTTCAGCAATATGGTCGATACAACACCCAGACTGCCTGAAGGCCAAGAACCGGTAGACGGTCAAACCATGGAGCAGGTCAAGATTATCCAAGATGAGTTCAAAGTTAAGAAGATGACGAAATGGGAGCTGCACAGGATAAAGAACGATGCATTAAACTTGTTGAAAGATAGAGTCTGCAGCGCAATTGAGCTCGAATACCACTTGGACAACATTGCCCGTGCAATGTCCAATAACATCAACTGGCACAACCCCGAATCAAACATCGACATAACAAGGAAGGATAATACACCCTACTACACGGATTAGACTAAACCACTACCAACAATTGGCAGACTTGAACAACAAAGGATCCCTTACCGTTTCTTCTTCAATAACGATCTCGAGTTTCTTCAACACGACAGTAGCATAAGCAAGAAGTATGCTACCTCGCTCACCTTCAACATTCCAGCTGCAGTATTCTCCGACAACATAGCCATTAAAGAAGACGCCACCAACCTGTAAGTTGACAATGTGGTGGAGTACGATATTGATGCTAAATATGGCATTCACCATTGGCCTGAAAGGAGGAGACTATACTACAGGAGCTGCCAAGTAAGAAAATCTAACAAGAAGGTGAAGAATGAGAAGAGAATAGTTGTTGTGATAGGGGTAACACTGGAAACAAAGTGGGGCTACTCATACTTGTGCAAGGTCAAGGTAAAAAGACAAGATGAAGTAGAGTATGATTTCATGGAAGCTGATTTCTCAGAATTGTCACTGAACGACATCGAAGACATGTATCTCACAAAGGTACAAGGCAGGATGCGACAGTTCTATACAGAAATTCAACTCCAGTTCATCACTGCTCTACTAGTCTTCATCCGCAACAAAGTTATTCAAGATCGTGTTGAAGACTTGCAACTTGGGGTCGAATCATACCAAAAGCAAATTAATCTCACCAAACCGCTGCTGCACTTTCTCAAACTTAATCAACAAGCTCAGTACACCATCATGCATAGACCGAAGTTTGGAATCATCTACCGCAGTGAGCATCATCACACATGTTTCATGGCATTTGACGAGATCCACAAGTTCTGTGACGCAACGTTGAAGATGGTTCGTGATGGGTTAGTTTATCGGTTAAAGGATATAGAAGCTGGTATTGTTCAGAAGAAGAAATGGAATTCAGAGGATCGCAAGGAAGTTCGCAAGTTTATCACCAGGCTGGATGAAAGGTTGTTCCATCGGGATAAGATGAGACGTTTGGAGAGCTATGTGGGCGGAAGACAAAGCTTCCCTATCTTGACATTTCAACGTGAAGACAAAGTTCCTGGTCGTTTGTAATCGTTTGGGTACTCTTTAAAACACTCTTGATTGTATTTTGATAGTTGATTTATTTATTCATAATGGCTTGTACATAAATAGCAGTGTACAACCCGTTCTTGTAATGAAAGGACCCTATGGTACGCTTCAGTGCCAAAATCCTTATAAAAGGAGCGAAAGCTTCAGTGCCACAAGTATTCCCTCTCGTGTTTTCTAGAACCTCAAAAGTTAATATCACTTGTTGAGGGGGAGTATTTGCAAACAAATTTGTTCAAACAACGTTCTTTGTGGAAATGTTCCCACAAAACTCGAAATGGTCATATTCGATATCAAAATTTCATCAAAAATAACATTAATATGCCATTTTTGAGGGGGAGAAAAAAATTGTGTGATATAAATATGTTGGATTGTGATTGAATCTTCGTGTGATAAGCCTTAACTATTGAATTAACGAGCTCTAAAATGTCATAAATCGAAAAGACTTATCCGGGACGGGTAATAATTTCAAACTAGTTCGCTAGTGATGTAAACGTGTCTCGCAAAGGATTTGTCTTAGTAGAATGTACCATCCGAGAAACTCTTTGCAGACATGAACCTTGACGGGTGTAACCTCCACACCAAGGAGTATTTACAACTTCAAGCTGACCCAGTCAGTGATGTAACCGTGTCTCGCGGGGAATTGTCTATCTTGAGTCGATCAATTCAAAAGTGCGCGCTCTACCTTCACTGTGCAGATTTCAGTCAAAACTCATAAGCAAATGTAGGTCCAAAAATTTATAGATCTGAGTAGCCTTGAATGACTAATAGTAAACTTGAATAAATTCAATATACTATATGAAGAACTCTTTGTAATTGCTTACTGTGTTAATGCGGAATCTTAACACACAAGTATGAAGAACACAAGAATTACTAACTTCGTAAATTCTATTAACTTGCTCAAAGATTAATGCTCACTTAAACGTACGTTAACCTAACACCTTAGGGATCCTTTATACACCAAGGAAACCCTAATTTACTAACAAACTTGTAGAAGGGTAAAGATATCTTCTCCTAAGATATCTCTACACATTCATATCTATTCCTATTAAAACTCTAACAACTATTCTATTTTGAACATAAACAGACTTAACCAACGACACTTTGTTTTGCCAGACTTAACATCTTTAGTACTAGCAGACTTAAGTCAGATCTAACAGACTTAACTATCACCGCTACCAGACTTAACTATTACAAAATATAATTCCTAACAATCCTACCCTAACTTGATTCTCACTTGTGAACTTTAAGTTCTTTTAAGCTCCTGAGGATCTTGGAATTATCTTTAAGCTGCATCCTTGAGATTGTCTTCATTATAAGTTCTATACAACATCATATCAGCAAACTCTTAGCACTCCATGGTCTTTTCAGCAACTTATGACTATCTGTACATCAAAACATGAAAGTTTCATACTATTCTCATCACTTCCAGATGTGTTAACTTCTGTGAGAGATGAATCATAGAAAATTTAATGGATTTGATGTCTCTTTACCAATTAGCCATCACTATTGGAGTAGCCAATGTTTAGGTGTATAAGACCAAGGTACATTGATAACCATCTGCTTTTTAGCAAACCAGCAGCTATCAACAGATTTGTTAAGTCTTTACCAAAAGCTGTACCCTTTTGGACTAGCCATGGTTTTCCACAGCCTTTACCAAAAACCATGATTTTGTGGGCTAGCCAACTCTTCATCCACACAGATATGGTGAGTTGAGTACCATACAATTTTTGGCAAATTGTCAGTCATAAATAGATTTGAGATATCTTTACCAGAGCCGTTTGCTCATGGATTAGCCAGTTCTTATATGGATTAGATATGATGAACTGATAACCATTTGTTGTGATAGCGCAAAGTACTTTCACCAAGTGAGACCCCTCAAAAATCCATTTTTATCAGATTTTAAAATTTAAAAAACTTACCTAACAGTAATTAGAAAATTCTTTCAAACATTTAAAATAATATCTGTTGAGCTTTTGATTTAACTAACTCAAAAGCTGATAACATGCATCATACTTCTCGGATTTCCTCCTCTGTTTGGAAGACTTTTCAAGACACCAGCATTACCAACAAGAACTAAAATCACTATTAAGACTGCTAACCAAACTTTACATACTGTACATTTAACATCCCCTTAAATGTAGCTATGGGTTCACCATACCAATGTTGACCACCAAGAAATTGAACCTAGGTCCTTCAAATGCTTTGGTCAACAGGTCAACCACATTATTATCAGCATGAATCTTTTCCACTCTTATAAGACCCTTCTCATAACAATCCCTTATAAAGTGATGCCAGATTTCAATGTGCTTGGTCTTAGAATGATAGACTGGGTTTTTAACAATACAGATAGTGTTTTCATTATCGATGTTGATTGGGGTGTTCATAAAGTTCAACCCATAGTCCAACATCTGATTCTGGATCCAGAGCACTTGTCCACAACAATTTGCAGCAACTACATATTCAGCTTCAGTTATGGAGGTAGCCACAATTTTATGCTTCTTACATTGCCAAGAAATCAATCTTCTTCCAAGAAACTGACACCCTCCTATTGTGGATTTTCTATCCATACTAGCCCCAGCATAATCACTGTCAGAGAAAGCTTCCAGATCAAAGGAGGAATCCCTAGGATACCATAAGCCCAAATTAGGTTTGCCCTTAAGATATCTGAAAATCCTCTTCACAACATGAAGATGTGAAGTCTTTGGAGTAACCTGAAAACGAGAAAAAACACATACAGCATACATAATATCAGGGCTAGAGGCTATTAGATACATCAAAGATCCAATCATGGATCTGTACAACCTAACATCCACATCAGCAGCCTGCTCATCTTTTGTTAATGGCACCCTGTTTTCCATAGGTGTGACAGCAGATTTCACATTTACTAGATCAAACTTTTTCAACATGTCAGCAACATGCTTGTCCTGAGAAATGAATAACCCATTTGACTTCTGTTTGACCTGTAATCCTAGAAAGAATGTGAGCTCTCCCATAGAGCTCATCTGGAATCTACTCTTCATCAAAGCCTCAAAATCTTCACACCAAGATCTTCTGGTAGAGCCAAAGATGATATCATCAACATACACTTGGACAAGCATAATATCCTTCCTATCCTTTTTAATGGATAGGGTCTTGTCAATTGTGCCTCTTCTGTAACCATGATGTTCAAGAAAGTTGGAGAGTGTAGCATACCAAGCTCTAGGGGCTTGATGAAGTCCATACAGTGCTTTGATGACTTTATAAACTCTCCTAGGATGAGCTGGATCAACAAAACCAGGAGGTTGAGCAACATAAACCTCCTCATCAATAGTGCCATATAGAAATGCACTCTTGACATCCATTTGATAGACTGTAAACCCCATATATGATGCATAGGCTAAAAATAACCTGATGGCTTCAATTCTAGCCACATGAGCATCATAGTCTCTTCCTTCCTCCTGTCTATATCCGTGTGCCACCAATCTAGCCTTATTTCTAACAACTACATCTCTTTCATCCTTCTTATTTCTGAAAACCCACTTAGTACCTATTACCTTAGCCCCATCAGGAAGATCTACAAGAACCCATACTTTCTGTAATTCAAACTGCAATAACTCTTCCTGCATAGCTTCTATCCAGCTTTCATCAGTCAAATCCTTAGCAACAGTCAAGGGTTCTTCCTAAGATAAGAAGCTAGCAAACAGACAATGTTGATAATCTTTGTGGTTATTTCGCTGCTACTTCTGAATATGGCCAATAAGTGCATGAATTCCAGGAGGTTGTTGAACTTTGCTCTTTGTCTGAACAGCTGACTTAGGGTCACCAATTATATTGGCTTTAGGATGATCCTTGTGAATCCTAAGAGTAGGAGTAAAACTGACATTAATTTCAAGAGGCAAATTGTTGAAGTCAGTTATCACTCCATTTTCATTATAAGAAGCCTCTTCAAAAATTACTTCAGCAGCCTGATCGTAAACACTCAGTTCTGGCATTGCTGATTCATAGCAATCATCATCAACATTGCCAGATTTAGCAGATGCACCACCAATATTATTGAAGTTAGTACTGGTGGGCATAACATTCGGTACTGGTGAATTAGACTCGCCAGAATTAACAGCTTCATTACCAGTATCAAAAGAATTAATACTGATAGCCTTGAAAGTAGGTTCTGGTCCCAGATGCTTCATAGCAATAGTGTCCAAGTCTCTTTTGAATGCCAGAATGGCATCTGAATCATTAGTTGGGATGCTTGTCTGCTGGACTGTTGTAGACATAACCATTTACTCTTCTTCCTTCTCAGAAGCTTGAGATCTAATACCTGCACTGTTAGTGTCTTCAGAGGACCCTGCATTTTTGTTAGCTTGATTGTCCGGAGACACAGGAATATAGTTCATAGAGTCAGATAGATAATCAATGTCAAACATCCATCTAAATCCTACTCCCTTTATGTTTGGCTTTTCCTCAAGAAAATTAACATGCAGTGTAACTTCTACTCTATTAGTCACTAAGTTAAAAACCCTATACACCTTACTATTTAGCGAATACCCAACTAAGAAACCCTCATCGGATTTGCCATCAAATTCCCAAGTGCACTAAGGGTATCAAGAATCATGACATGGCACCCAAACGGCTTAATGTGGCTAACAGTAGGCATATGCCCAAAGAGAAGTTCATAAAGAGACTTGAGCTGAGGTTTGGTCACTCTTACTCTATTGAAGATATATGAAGCACATCTAATTGCCTCAGCCCAAAAGGTAGTAGGCAAGAGTGAGTCAGCTAAATAGGTTCTGGCTGCCTTAATAAGGGTTTTATTCATTCTTTTAGCAACTCCATTCTGCTGAGGAGTCCTAGCACTACTGAATTCCTGTTTTATCCCTTTGTCCCCACAGAACTCAAGCATACTTCTATTCTTAAATTCGGTGCCGTTATCTGATATAATAATCTTAATCTTATGGTCAATCAGATTTTCTATCTGTCTAATGAAAGTCTGAAGGATGCTTGGAGTCTCATCCTTGGTAGATAAAAAGAAAACCCAACAGTACCTGGTACAATCATCAGTAATGACAAGACAAAAGGATGCATGATTGATACTCTTTACAAAGGTAGGTCCAAAAAGGTCAATATGCAAGGTATGCAATGGGACAGTAACAGCTCTTTCTAACTTGGCCTTGCAAGATGCTCTGTGTTGCTTTCCCTTATGACAAGCAACACAAGTATGGTCATTTTGAAAACCTTGGAAGGTAGACCTCTTACAAGGTTTCCCTTCACAAGTTTATTTAGATTCTTGAAATTTATATGACCTAACCTTCTATGCCATAACTTAGACTCATCAACAGTGGCCTTTGCAATCAAACAGGCAAAACCTTTAGCCGGTTCAGGTGTCTTCATATCAAAACTGTACATGTTATGTTGTCTTGGGACCCTAAGAAGAATCTGATTTTCATCAGGCATCTTAAAGTCTCAAGTCAGCATAAAACATTCAGTCTCAGTAAAAAGAACCTTATGCTGCTTATCGCAGATTTGTGATATAGAGAAAAAATTAAAATGGCCCAGTTCTTTTACAAAAGACACACTATCAAATTCTAAGTTACCAACCTTAATTCTACCTTTTCCTGTGATGTAGCCTTTGCTGCCTCCAAAAGTAATCGAACCACCTTTGATGTCTTCAAACTCATCCAAATAGTCCTTGTTACAGTCATATGCCCAGAACATCCGCTGTTAAAGATTCCTCTATCTCCCATGTTTAAATAAGGGTGTTCCTGCATAGAAAAGAGAAATTAGTTTCTCTTGGGGACTTAGGCCTGTAGAGGCTTGGGTATGCCTTGTGGACCTTTAAATTTGTTATCATTTGAAGAAACTAGTCCACTATTATACTTGGAGTTTGGTCTGGTCTTTCTCCAAGTATAACCTGCCAAGGGCTTAACAGCAGTCCCCCAATTACCCCTTACAGCATAAGATTGAAACACTTGAGCTGCATTTTGAGACATAGATTTTCTCACAGGTGAATAAGAATCATAATGAAGTCTTTGATTAAACTGGTTCACCTATGGTTTTATAAACTTGGGACTGGGTGATGGACTGGTAGGTTGAGATCTATATCCAGAATTAACTTTAGTTTGGCCAGATTTAACATGACCAGTATTAACTCTAAACACATTACCAGTATTAAAATTTTGCCTACCAGTACCAACTTGAACACCAGCACCCCCCTGGTCTAACAGAATTAACATTAGTACTACCAGTATTAACAGGTACTGGTCTTGTGAAAAACTTATTAGCATGATTAATCCTGTTCACATTATTCCACACTGGTTTATTTACCCCATTCCCAGTGTTGACAGCCTTTTTCCTTCTTTCCTCAGCTTCTCTAGCTATTCTTTTCTCATGAAAGTCACACTCTCTAATAAGATGGCTTAAGATATTGCAGACAAAACACCTTTTAACATCAAAGGAGTAAACTGCACCAAACTCCTTTTCTATTCTAGCATTCCAGTTAATTTTGTTAGTGCTATCTATCTCTATTTTCTACCTAAGAGTTATCCTTTGAGGAACAAAGCTAGGTGAATCTGATTTTAGCTTAGATTGAGATACACTAGGTTTAACTGGTTCAGGTTGTTTTGGCACATGAGGCTCATCTTTTAAAACTGGTTTAGTTATCCCTATAGGCTCAGACTTAAGTTCTAAAGAACATTCAGAAGTATTTCCAGTGGATCCTTCACTGTCATTAGATTAACAAAAAGAGTACTCATTGGTCTTACCTTCTGAGACACTGGTGTCAGAACTTTTCTCATAGAATCCTTTACTGTCATTGGATTGACAGTCAATAAATTCAATGGAATAGTCCTGAGAAGCAACAGTTTCAGGGTTCTTCCATTTGCTATAGTCTAATAAGGACTCATCATATTCTTTTTCAGGTTTAGGGGTATAATCATCATTGATTGGTGGTGGAACTCCCTTGTAATTGTCTATTTTAGCAAATATGTGATATCTAGGTTTAGCCTCAAAATCACCTTTTGATTTAACAAAAACATTTTCCATCACCTCTTCCTCATAACTTAAAACCTCTTTATCTGATTTTATCCCATACCCTAAACCAATTTTACTTGTAGAACACATTCCTGAATTAATAAGCCTCCACAAGTTTTTATTACTGTTTTGCCATTTATCAACTATCTTTTGCAGCTCTTATTTATCTTTAACTGCCTTCATTCCTATTCTCTTATATCTTCTAAGCTTATCATCCTTTTCAAAAATTTCATTACCTTGAAAGGTAATCCTTTCATTAAGAGAAGCATTTTGTTTTTGAAGATTATTTACTTGTTTTTCTAGTGTTTTAACAGGATTCTCATAAGCAAGTAATTTAACTTCAAGATCACCCATTTGACCCATCTGTTCATCATAAAGGGACTGTAACTTGTTGTATGAATTAGTACATATTTTTGAATATAGAGTTACCTCATTGCTGGAGCTTATGGCCATGAGAGCATGCTTGACTTCTGTCCCTCTGTGGAATGCTCTCCCAAGTTTATCACACCCGCTTCCAAATTTAGCAATCCTGTCTGATTCATGTCTTCCTTCTCAGCCCAGTTTATCATATCAGATTTTTGGAACCTGTCATGGCCTTTCTCCAGGTCTTCAGAACTGCTAATGGTAAATGCCTTAACCTGTTGTTTATAAACAGCTTTTTGCATTTTCTTTGAGTTGTATGCATTAGCCTTTGAGTTGGCGTTTCCTCCAAATCTTGTCCTGATAGTCTCCCATATCTCCTTAGCATCATCTAAATTGTGGAACCTTATGAGATGTTCATTTGGTATGGCCATCTTTAGGAGAGTTCTTGCCTTCTTTTCTTTCTTCTCAGCAAGTATTTCTGCATCTGTGACCGGTGGAAGAATCCTAACTGTGCCATCTTTGCCTTTGGAAATTCTCTTCTTTGAATTCCCTCTCTGGATCACTTTCCATACCTTATCATCTACATAGTTCAGATACTGTTCCATCTCCAATGCCCATATATCGTACTCTTCCTTTTTCAGAATAGGAAGGTTGATGTTGGAATTACTCCTAAACCATTTCTCAAGTGTTAGTAATCAATATGTAATAGTTAGCTTAATTAAGGCTTTTATGTTAGTAATTATGGCTAGGCTCATGTAGAAAGCCCATGAGCCTATGCAAAAGCCCAATAAGGAAAGGAAGGGACTAGATGTGTTGCCCTAGCTCCCTTCCCCTATAAATAGTCTTGTAACTCTCATTTGAGAGGTGGTTGTTCATTTTATCACATATCATTTACGCATAACATTTCATATTCATTCGTGTGTGTGTTAAGTGTTCATCCGATATTTCTCTTCTATATTTCTTCATATTGATGCTTGTGTTGCAAACATGGGAACCTAACAGTGGTATCATTCGCCATATAGTTGGGTAAACACTTTGTGTTTTTGACGTTTTATAACTATACGCGTGGGTTTTTGCGCTTAACCTTTTTCAAACGTTTAAAAACTTAATTTTTACACTTTAAAACTCAATATTCTTGTACTTTAAAGGTTATTTGGTGATAAATTTTAATTTTTTTGCAAAAAGTTTGAAACTTGACGTGTATTTCATTAGTTTTGAGCTTAGTTTTATTCGTGTGGTCATTCCTACGCGTAAGGTGAATAAGTGTTTTGGATCATCAAGTTTCACACTTTTGTGTTAGTTTGATGATATTGAAGCTTTTTCATCACAAAAATCTGGTTCAGAAACACTTTTGGGCAGAAAAATCTGTTTGGGCAAAGATTGGTTCATCCTACGCATAGTAAAACCCTAGTTTTACTCGTAAGCATTCAAAGTCTACGCGTAAGCTCCTCAAGGTTTGATCTTCAGTGCTATTGGTTTACTCAATGTTTTCTTGCTTGGATAAGCATGAAAACACTTCGACTTTGGATATCTTTTACATTGGAATAAGTGGAAAGGATTTTTGGGCAAAACCCTTGTTTTACGCCTAAGCTAATCACTTACGCGTAGAATCCTTTATGCCTAAGCATTTTCTTACGCCTAAGCTTTGTCTTACTCATAAGCTAATCTTACGCATAAGCATTCTACTACTAAGCCTTTAGTTTATGCCTAAGCTAAGTGTTTCTCAAATCTACGCGTCAGCTATTCCTACGCGTAAGCTATTCTTACGCATAAGTTGGTGTTTTTACGCATAAGGTATTTTCTTTGCATAAGCTGGTTTTCTACGCATAAGGATACTTCATCAACAAAGTTTCATTCGACTACAAAGATCCATCATCAACACAAGTTTCAAGATGTCTCAACCACCATACTGTAGCTACTTTCCTCATATGTATCCTCAATAACAACAACAACTAACACAACAACAACAATACTATCAACAAATTCAACAACAAATTCCTCAAGGAGCAATTCCACCACAAATGATTCAACCACCACCTAGTCTTCAAGTACAACCTTACATAAACTTTCAAAATCAGCATCCATCCAAGTATGCTATGAAGGAACTGTCTTGGTTTGCAAAGATGTGTGAAGCTTTAAGTAGCCAACAATCCATTCATGAGGCTGGATCACTTGATAGACCTCCAATGCTCACTCCCGGAAACTATGATCAATGGGTGATAAGGTTCTTTAGGTTTTGTGATCTAAAGAAGCCACATGGAAAGTTCTTGAAGAAGGTCATCCTTGAAGGTCCTTTTCAGATGCCTACAGTCACTGTACCCGGAGATCCAAATGCTAATCTACCAAGAGATGAACTTGTAATGCAATATATCCTTTTGGGGTTACCCAATCCGATACTTCATAGTGTTGATGCTCAGAAGACTACTAAAGCAATGTGGGAGCATATTCATCTTCTCATGGAAGGCACAGAACTCAATCAAGAAGGCATGAAATCCAAAATCTACTTGGCATATGAACACTTCATGATTGAACCAGGGGAGACATTAGAGTCATATCATCATCGATTCTCAGACATCATCAATGACTTGGAAAAACATAACATCATTATGCCAAGAATTGCAGTCAACACTAAGTTCCTTAGTAGTCTTGGTCATGATTGGGAAAAGTATGTCATTTTCATCCGTCAAGCGAAGAATCTTCATCATGCTACATACGGATTGCTGTATGACTATTTGAAGCCCCACCAAAAGGAAGTTGACAAAGAAAGGATTATCCGTGGACTCCCTGCTTCGCCTTCACTTCCGGATAATCAATCTCTAGCTTTGTGGGCTCAAACGTGTTATCCTCAATTCCCTACTTTGAAAACTATCTTCACAAATCCTCCGCAACCAACTGCAACAATTACACCATATGATCCGTCACTGCACCAATCTCAAGAAACTCAATTGGTTCCATACAACAACAATAATGATCAAGCACTTTACAGTGAATCTAATGAGGATACAGAAGCTTTCGATGCATTGCAACAAGGGTTTGTCATGATTGCTAGAGCCTTCGGCCGATATTCAAACAAATCCAACAATCGCATTCGTACCTCATCAAACACTAGGAATCAGGCTGTTGTTAATAATGGACGTGTTGAAGTTCAGAATCGTGGTAATGTTCATCAGATGGGTAGTGGTCAAGGGTTTAATGCTAATCGAAGGAATAACATGGGTGCTCCACAAAAACGAGCTCAAGTGGTTGATCAGGGAAATGATCAGACAGGGATTAATGGTATTCGTTGTTATAACTGTAATGAGAAGGGTCATCTGGCCAATGCATGCCCAAAGCCGAGGACAAGAGGCAGCGCTTATCACAAAGAGGCTTTACTCTTAGCTCTTAAGGATGAAGCTGGTAGAACTCTTACCAACAAGGAACAGAGCTTCATGGCAAATGCGGATTCTGATGATGACATAGAGGACTTGCAGGCTAATG
The DNA here is from genome assembly GCA_910596185.1 of Chrysanthemum makinoi. Classification (NCBI taxonomy): domain Eukaryota; kingdom Viridiplantae; phylum Streptophyta; class Magnoliopsida; order Asterales; family Asteraceae; genus Chrysanthemum; species Chrysanthemum makinoi. The sequence goes on from OU343221.1 coordinate 201,799,482, forward strand.
CAGCAGTTATGTTAATGGAAAACATGCAAGAACTCCACATGAGTTATACAGGCCCAGTGTATGACACTGACGGCTTGTCTCAAGTACCGGATCAAACTATATTCATTACTGATCTGATATCTCCGCCAACATCTGCATCCGACGAGGATCAGAGTGTTCAACATAAGCCATCTACATCTCATTCGATGATAATCAAATAGATCCCGTAGTTATATTTGACGATCAAGATGACCTTATGGTTAATACTGATAATCAAGTTGACTCCATGGTTATATTTGAGGATCTAAATAATGATCATGTTGAGACTCACGTTGAACAAACTGAACTTTTGTCTAATCCAGATATTGAGCTCATGACCTTACTTAATGACCAAAAATCTCGAATGGAAAAATGCCTTGACATCAATCAGCAACTAAAGGATAAAAATGCACTGCTGACTAAGGATAATGAATGCTTAAAATATCAACTAAACATTTTTCAAACACAAGAAAAACATGAAAAAGGTTTTGAAGTCGCTTTTGCTAAATCCTACAAAAACAAAAAATCTTTGGAAAAACAGATATGTGATCTAGTTGCATCTAAGAACGCTTTGTTGTCTCAAATAGAACAACTGAAATATGATCATAAACAACAACTTAAAGCTCTCACTTCGGAAACTCAAAAAGCCAAGTCTGAGTTGTTAACTTGTCAAAAACAGTTCTGTGAGTACAAAAAGCATTCAAAGGAACGAATAGATGACTATCTTGAAAATTGTCGACTTAAAAAACAAAATCAAAGAATTTTGAAATGTTGTTTATAAATATGGTGAGTCAATCACAACTATTCAAAAGTTTACTTTTAAACCAAATCCAAATGGATATGGACCGAATCTTGCTGATTACAAACCAAAGTTTTCTAATAGAGCATTCAAACCAAATCCTCAAGTTTACAGTGCAGAACATAGAATTGATGATTCCATTATGAGTGTTGTTGAATATAATCGTATGGAAGAATTAGATGCAGAAGACGAGAGTCGATCAAAATTAGAAAATGTTGTTTATAACAAACCATTTAACTATTCAAAAGCCATCACTTTTGTTGCACAACAGGATAATTCTAACACACCTTGGGTTATCACGCCTATTTCTGAGTCTTCTAATGATGGTCCTCAACCCAAGACTGCACAAATTAATGGTCCTTTACCTTCACTCAGTGAAGTCAAAACATTACCCGAACAATGTCAAATTCTTAAATATTTTGAAACATTCATATCGGACATCAAACTTTTGGAACGTGAAATTGAAATCAATTCTGAAATAAAAGTTGAACATTTTCAATCGCCTCATGCGAGAGAACAAGGAGATATTTTTCAGAAAAGAATTTTACCATGTCCGGAATTTGAAAATGTGTGCAATATATTGGGAAAGGGATTTTCACAAGGAGGTTGGACTTATGAAAAGAGTTTTCGAGCAAACAGAAACATCGATTTCAAATTCCAAACGTAAAAAGAAAATGTTAAGAAAAGATGTTGATCGACTCTTGGAAGATGTTATATGTGTTGATACCATAAATGTTGTGTTATTACATTCTGTTGCATATGCATTTGATTATATCTCTGCTAATTCTATTGATTCTGTTGAAAATGTTGAGAATACTGATACTGTGTCACAAATCAAGTCTTTAAAAGTTGAAAATGAGCGTTTGTTAAACGAGCTTTCAAATGCAAAACGTCGTCTTCAATGGTGTCAAAAAGATTGTCAAAATCGAGAACTCGCTTTGCAAAACAAAATCACTCAGTTGCATACAAAAACTCTTAATCCAAAACTTGAGCAACTGGATGTTGAAAACGTGTCTCTAAAGTGTCAAATTTTAAAATATGAACAAGAAATTTCAAAAGTTAAAAAAGAATATGGTGTCATATTTGATTTACTCAAAAAGACTCGTGCTCAAGCGTCAAAAGATGTTGATGATCATCTTGCATATACCAAAGATATTTAACGACAAAATGGACTCATTCGTTCTAAAAATCTAGATTTGTTACACACTATCCATGATCTAAAAGCAGAGTTGGTTAAACTTAAGCAAGATAGGGATAGTAACACAGCAGTAACTGCACCTAGACAGATTCAAATTGACTCTAGAACATCTAATGACAAACCACAAGAAACTAATGTGCTTCCCTCTACTGAAACAGGAATAGTTGCCTCTTTTCCCAATGCCTGCACTTCACAGCCTAAGAGCAATACAAGGAAGAATAGGAAGTTGCGACGTAAGAAACGAACAATAAAGACCTCTGAAGTAGAAGAACACCTTAGGACTTTGAATAAGACTCAAGTTGCACCCACTTTAGATATTGCGTCTGACAAATGTAATGGAAAAAGTGATGTAACGAATGCTGAATCTTTAAGTACTTTAAATGTTATGTTTGAAGCTTCTTGTGTTGGTTGTCGTAAAAGCATGTTTTCTGGTTGTCATGATAAATGTGTTGCTAATGATATCTTATCTCGTAAATGGAATAATAGAAAACGGAATACCTCTAGGCCCACTAATGCTTCTATGTCTGTGCTAGGTAAACCACCCTCTAGTGTTCCGGCTACGATCATTGATGTACCCATAGTACCCCCTTCACCTCCTAAGAAGAACTTATCACCTAGTGCATTTACTAAGACAAAAGCTAAGACTAGTTGGAGATGGCAGAAATGGTTACATAATACACTTGGCTTTAAATGGATACCTAAAATCATAAACATGTGTGTTTTAACTATAACTGCTTCGGAACCCTCTAACTCTTCGGGTTCCACATCTACTTCTATTCCATCTGTGTCGTCTGTGTGCAATGCAGGTGATACAGATCATCCTCTGGATTGTTGATAGCGGATGTTACCGACATATGACAGGCAATCTCAAACTGTTATCAAACTTTCTATCAAAGTTCATTGGCACTGTCAGGTTCGGGAATGATCACTTCGCAGCTATCATGGGCTACGAAGATTACATCAATGGTAACATCAAAATTAGCAGGGTTTATTATGTGGAAGGTCTCAGTCACAATCTCTTCTCAGTTGGTCAATTTTGTGATGGAGATTTGGAAGTTGCTTTTCGGGAGAAAACTTGTTTCATTCGTGATCTACAAGGAAACGATCTGATGTCTGGTACCCGTACATCAAGTCTTTATACAATCTCAATGCAAGACATGATTGCATCATCTCCCATCTGTCTACTTTCAAAGGCAACATCTACTAAATCTTGGCTATGGCACCGTCGACTTTCACACTTAAACTTTCAAACCATAACCAATCTTGCATGATAAAAACTTGTTGAAGGTCTCTCAAAATTTCGGTATTCTAAAGATCACCTATGCTCAGCTTGTGAACAAGGGAAAAGCACTCGTGCTCACTTTCCTTCTAAGATGGAACACATCTCACATCATGTGCTTCATCTTCTTCACATGGATTTGTGTGGCCCGATGCGTGTGCAGACGATTAATGGCAAACACTACATCTTAGTAATTGTAGATGACTACTCAAGATGGACTTAGGTTTATTTTCTTCGAAGTAAAGATCAAGCTCCACAGATGATCATTACCTTTCTCATGAAAATTCAAGTTCAGCTACGGAACACAGTCAGACAAATCAGAACAAACAAAGGAACTGAATTTGTGAATCAAACTCTTCGTGCATATTATGAGAAAGTGGGAATTGAGCATCAAACATCAATTGCACGAACACCGGAACAAAACGGAGTTGTTGAAAGACGAAACCTTACGTTAGTGGAAGTTGCAAGAACGATGTTGATAAATGCAAAACTTCTAGATTACTTGTGGGCTGAAGCCATGTCAACTGCATGCTACACTCAGAATCGTTCAATGATTACCAAACACCACAACAAAACACCTTATGAGGTTATCCACAACCGTAAACTGAATCTCAAACACTTTCATGTATTTGGATCCCTTTGTTACCCGAATAATGATCGTGATGACTTTGGTAAGCTCAAAGCCAAAGCTGACATTGGAGTCTTTGTTGGATATTGTGAAAACTCTAAGGGTTACCGGATCTGGAATCGTCGTACACGGGAGATTATGGAAACGGTTCATGCAAATTTCGATGAGCTTACAGAAATGGCTTCTGAGTATAACAGCTTGGAACCAGGACATAACCGTCTAAACTTCCCCCAAACCCCATCATCAGCTGAACCAAGCCTCCAGCTTACTCGTCAACAAATGGAACATCTATTTGCTCCTCTGTTTAGTGATGATATTGATCAACGTGCTCCAGATGTATCAACTGTTTTCGTTGCTCAACCTGATAATAATCCAATACCCGATACACCTGCAACAATAACTACAGTTGAGGAAGCACCACCAATTGATTCTACAACAACAGTCGAACAAACCACATCCAATGACGTTGAACCAGCTGATGATCTTCTGAACAATGAAGTACCCCCACCTGCAGATTATGATCCAAATGCGTTCTTCAATCCGTTTGCTAATGAGACTGCCACACCTGATGTTTCGGAATCATCTACAAGCCATTTGAATCCTCCTAAATTGCAGAATGTATATCAACATCAACCCTCCACACATCGTTAGACGAAAGACCATCCTCTTGTGAACATTATTGGAAACCCGAATCAACCAGTCGTAACTAGACAACGCCTTCAGACTGACGGTGAACATTGCATTTATGCACTTACCGTCTGCCAAGCTGAACCCAAAAATATTAAGGAAGCCATTAGATATGATCACTGGATTGAATCCATGCAAGAAGAACTTAATCAGTTTAAACGTCTTGAAGTATGGGAATTGGTTGAAAAACCGACTGGGGTCTATGTTATTGGTCTGAAATGGATTTGGAAAAACAAATTGGATGCTGAAGGAAAGGTTTTCATAAATAAGTCACGTCTGGTGGCTAAGGGTTATAGACAAGAAGAAGGGATTGACTACGAGGAATCATTCGCACCGGTTGCTAGACTTGAGGCTGTTCGGAACTTTCTGGCATTCGCGGCTCATATGAACATCACGGTCTTTCAAATGGACGTCCACTTTTCTAAATGGAAAACTGAAAGAAACGGTCTATGTTAGTCAGCCAGAATGATTTGTTGATCCAGAGTTCCCTAATCACGTCTACAAACTGAACAAGGCTCTCTACGGTCTCAAACAAGCCCCTCGGGCGTGGTATGATAAGTTGTCATCCTTTCTTATATCTCATAATTTCGTCAAAGGATCGGTCGACCCAACACTATTCATACAATATCACGGGGCACACATTTTAATCGTTCAAATTTATGTGGATGACATCATTTTTGGGTCAACACATCTTAAGTACTCAAACGCTTTTTTAAAACTTATGAAAAAACATTTTGAAATGTCCATGATGGGTGAACTTACGTTCTTTCTAGGACTGCAAGTTCATCAATCACCCCGTGGTATTTTCTTGAGTCAGTCCAAATATGCTCTTGAAATTTTAAACAAAAATGGAATGCAAAACTGTGATACCTATGCTACACCAATGGCACATACCAAGAAACTGGACGCTGATTTGCATGGGAAATTGGTTGACCCAACCAAATACCGAAGTATTATTGGGTCTCTCATGTATCTAACAGCCAGTAGACCCGACATTGTCTTTGTTGTATATCTTTGCTCCCGCTATCAGTCGCGACCAACTGAAACTCACCTCTCTGAGGCTAAAAGAATCCTCCGATACATCAAGGGAACCATTAACTTGGGGATATGGTATCCGAAGGATTCTGGTTTTGATCTAACAGCTTTTTCAGACGCTGATCACGCAGGTTGCTTAGATTCACGGAATAGTACTTCAGGAGCTCTACAATTTCTTGGTGATAAACTGGTTTCATGGCAATTGAAGAAGCAGGATTGTACATCGCTGCCCTCAACTGAAGTAGAATATGTAGCCATGTCGTCGTGTTGTGCTCAAGTCATTTGGATGAGAACACAACTCAAGGACTATGGTTATGTATTTGACAGAATCCCGATGTACTACGACAATCGAAGTGCTATTGCGATCTCGTGCAACTCTGTTCAACATTCAAAATCAAAGCACATTGATCTTCGATATCATTTCATCAAGGAGCATGTGGAAAAGGGTACCGTTGAATTATATTTTGTGGGTACTGAATATCAACTGGCAGACCTTCTCACCAAAGTCTTAGCTCCTGCTAGGTTTACTGAGTTGGTCCACCGGATTGGTATGAGGTGTTTGACTCTAGAGGAACTGGACGAACTTTTAAAACAATCTTAAAACCAGTCAAACACCAAAACCTCTTTTGTAAATATTTTTCAAAATCAAAATACAAAAATATAAAATTTATAAAATTCAAAAATATTCTTCTATCTAAATTTCTTTTAATATGGGAAGTACAAATCTTCCGTCAACACTTCACACTTTCAAAAATTTCAATATTTTCACGGTCAAGTGTTGAGGGGGAGAAAGTTAATATTTTATGTTTCATAAAACCTTGTACTTGCGTGTTACCCTATACCGGTTGTGTCTTTGTTAATGGTGGACACGTTTCTTGTTTCTTGACACTCCTCGGGCTCAAACTTATAAAATTTCTCTATTTCTAAAGTCGAGGGGGAGTGTCGTTAAGTTTCTTTCTAAATATCTTGCTTTACGTAACCAAAATGGAAATTATGGGCTATGGATGAAAATGGTTAAGGTGGAGGGGCCAAAGTTGTCAAATGCTTTAACTATTTTTTACAAAACTCTTCCACCTAATCTCTTTACCACATTCATTTCACTCATTTATTACCCCAACTAACACATCCTACGCCTAAGATTCAATTCTATTATCCGTGCTATAATCTTCAAAACTGTAAGTGGTTAATGATTCCTAGTGAAATTTCAAACATAGGTTTTGATTTATATGAAAAACCAACGGCTAGATTTTTCTCTAGGAGTGATTTCATGTTCTACGCATACGCGTATGAACATGTAATCATGTTTGGGTGTTTTTTGTTGAAATAAGTATGCTAAAACGTTGCTAATATCATTCTAAAACTATTTCTAACATGCAAATCCACCCAGAAATATCAATCAATCAGTTTTGAAAATTAGGGTTTATGCGTATGAATTGGGGGTTTTCTATTGTGAGTGTTTCTGTGGAATTAGATGGCTGTATGATGTTTGTTACATGATTAATTGACCAAAACCACTCTTGATTCTTGCCCAGAAACATGAATTGTGTGAAATTAAGAATTAGGGTTTAAGACTCATACGAATTAGGGATTTTTGATTCTTAAGGTTTTGGATGTTAAAACTTGTTGCAACACACTCGCATTGACTCTAAGACATCCCAGAATGTATTTGGTGCAAATCCTATGGCTAGATTTCTTAGTCGTAAAATTTAAATCCCTAGGGTTTAAGGTTTACGCATAAGAAAATATTACGCGTAACTGTTTATGACTGTGATAACTTGTGATAATGAAAGAAATTGAATAAAAATGTTAATGAATGTGTTATGATAAACTTATTTCAGGTTTTACGCGTGAAAAATTCAGAATCAAGGTTAACAATTGGAACTCTACGCTTAAGAATCATATTACGCGTAGATAGTTACTCGTAAGAGAAATCTTACGCGTAACTCTTATGCGTAAGGTTCTACATGGGGACTACGCGTATCCTGTGAAGGATATGCGTAAACTTGAGTCTTACGCATAAGGTTCACTCTTACGAGTAAACCTTACGCATAAGCTCCAACATACGCTTACGCGTAAGCCTTATGCCAAGCTCTTTTCCTACGCGTAATATTTCTTACGCGTAAGAAGAGTTCCTACGCATAAGTTTATGCCTACGCGTATGGTTATTACTGTTTACACATAAGCTTGAAACTTTACGCTTAAGCCTTATTTTAACCATAATTATGAATTGTTACGCGTACAAACTTGTAAATAAATAAATCATAACGTCACAAAACCAAAATGTCACTAATAAGCTATAATGGTTAATATGTTGTGTAAATGAGTGGAAATTTGGACTTTAAAATTCAAAATTAATAAACTCACGAAACTTATCACGACTACTTTGGACTATTGGACAAACAAGTGACGTTGGACTCGTAACATTCATCAACATAACATATTTAATAATTGGACAATAAAATCAACTTTTGACTAACGTAATGTCTTTCGATATGTTGGTTCTTTTGGCTCAATATCTTTCAGATCATAATATGGACGTCATGATGGAAAACGTTAACGAACCAAATGTACTCACGATGGAAGACATTTTCCCTGATGGTTACAAGATGAAGATTAGAAAGAACAATATCAAAGTGGACTTAGATAACTTCACGTGCTCTGAGTCTTCGAGTCATATTGTTGTGGATATTCTGAAGTCTCATCCATACAAGAACATGCTCACAAATTCTGCAACAGTACCGGAAATCTATATCCATCAGTTCTGGCACACTATGAAGAAGGCTGATGGTCAAGATGCTGTTACGGTGACACTCAACAACAAACAAGTCACCATCACTGTTGCAGACTTAAGAGCAATTCTCCTTCTTCCTGCCATCCAGCCTGATAATTATGTTGCTACTCCTTCAGAAGAGACTACTCTCCAATTCATGGTCAATATTGGCTATGATGAAGCTGCTGGGATCATCACTAAACATTCTTTAGTGGATCTAAAGAACATTCCTCAGCCATGGAGAACTCTATACATCATGATTGCCAAATCATTTTCTGGACGTGATAGTGGTTATGAGCATCCTAAGCTCATGGAACTACAAATATTTTGGGCATGGTCAACATGATGCACATCGACTTCGCAAGTCTGATTTGGGATGACATGATGTCATATCTCAGGAAACCTGGCACCAAGAGTCCCTACATCAGATACACCAAATTGTTGATCAAAAGGATACTCGGGAATAATCTGGACATTCCCTTGAGACTTGATGACCCCAACCATCACTCCGAGTTGTTTGAGCCTACACTAAACGTTGTCAGATTCAAAGACTCAACAACAAAGAAACAAGGTATTGTATTGGCAGACTACCTTCTCATTAATGACATAAAGAATCTTCAATCATACAAAAGATATCAAGAAGCTGTAGCATCAGGCAAAGTTGGCTTCATTGATGAAAAGTCTTCCGCTGTACCAGTAAAGAAGACAAGGAGATCGGGCGATCTTTGGAAGTGCTGCAAGCACTGGGAGTACCCGAAAGTATCCAAAGAGGACTCATGTTCTCAAAAGGAAAGTTCCATCCAAAGTCGCTATTCCTAATCCTAAACCGGAACCCAAATTGATGGACGAGGACTCTGAGGATACTGAAACAGATGAGGAGATTATCTACTTTGAGTCGGTTAAGGATGATACGACTACTACCAAAAAATCTCCCAGTCCCAAAACTGACAAAGGGAAAACTCCAGTGGAAGAACAGGAAAAGGATGAAAGTTCAGAAGAAGAGCCACAGGATGAAGAAAAAGATTACCGCAAGAAATTGAAGAATCTCAGGCTACAACATGTTGCTAAGGATTTCAATATTCAACAGACTCGTGGCCCTGGAGGTTCAAGTGGTGGCTCACAAACAACACCAGTTCTCGATGCGGTTAATCAACCCGATAAGGGAACTGGTACCACCACCCACGAATCTGAACAAAGGGAGCACGAGGATGAAATTATCTTCGACTTTGAGGTACTAGTAAAGGAGAAGACTGAAAAGATAACTGATGAAGAAGTTGAAGCAGCTGCTAAAGAAAAAGCTGAAGAGGAAGCTCTAGCAAAAGCAGCAGAAGAGGCTAGGGTTAAGGCTGAAGAAAAGGCTAAAGCTGAAAAGGAAGCCGATGATTATCTTCTAGATAGTCCCGAACGTAACCAGGAACAAACTTCTGAACCACCAAATGACCCTGAGCCTTCTCATGACTCATCTTCATCTGACTCATCTTCTCATTCATCACCACCACCATCTAAAGACACTACCACCAGATCCGCATCCAGATCTGTAAAGAAACCAACCGATACTTGGGCATCACGTGCAAAGACAAAGATTGTTAAAGCTATCAGGCAAGTAAGGAAGAAAAACGTGGTCAACAAGAAACTGAATCAACTTGTGGACAGAATCAATCTTCTTCAGAAGTTGATAAACGAGTTTTTGGATGAAAGGGAACAGATGCAACAGTTTCTAAATAGAGATATCCAAGAGGAAATGGACTAGACGATCAGAGAATATACTCACAAGTTTCTTCTCGACACCGTCCCTGGAGTGACAAGAGATATGTTCATCAGACAACTCTATCCAAATCTCATGCAATTGGTCAAGCAAACAATGCAATCTACTCTTGTAGCAATGAAAATCAATCCAATTGAGCCTACGGTTGTCTCCGATGCAGAATTAATTTCCAAGCTTGTGTTACAAATGTCTAAACAATCCGCAACGTTTACTTCTGACGAAGCTAAACTATTTGAGGCATTGCTGGAATATAAACTCAAAACTTCATGCAAAAAGTCAGCTGTAAAGGCTAAGCGTCCAAGAGACGATGATGATGTGGATAAGGATTCTGAGCCGAAACGTAAGAAGAAAAATGACGATTCATCTTCTATGCCTCCACCACCCCAAAGGACCTCCACCGCTAGAAGATCTCCACAACGTCCTCCAACTACTAACAAACCTCAGGACTCTGAATCTCCACCACCAATGGAGAAAATCGGTGATCACTTTGAATACACTGGTGGTGACGATGTGGAGATTCCTGAGCCCCAACAACAACCTCCTTCTTCTACATCAATCAAGCGACCAACATCATCATCAAAGCCAAAGAAGAATAAGTCTACTTCAGTTGTATAATGGCTAGATGAAGACGAATCTGAAGGGTATGAATAGTTCTCAAAGCTTGTTGATGCAACCCCTCAATTACCGGAAGGCCAAGAACCGGTAGATGGTCGAACATTGGATCATGCCAAGTTAATTCATGAAAAGTTTAAGGTGAAGAAGATGACAAAACCATAGTTGAGACGCATCAAAAACGAAGCTTTTCAACTACTAAAAGACAGCTCCGACAGTGCAATTGAAGTCGAATATCATCTCAACAACATCGCCCGAGCTATGTCCAACAACAATGATTGGCTCAACCCTAAATCCAATATCGACTTCACCAGACCTGACAAGGCTCCCTACTACACTGACTGGACAAAGCCTCTACCCACCATTGGCCGACCTGATCAACCAAAGATTCCCTACCATTATTTCTTCAACAACGACCTGAATTTCTTCAACACGGTAGCGATGTAAGCAAGAAATACGCTACTTCACTCACCTTCCCTTTCCCGGCAGCAATCTACTCAAACAATATAGCCATCGAGGAAGAAGCCACACACATGTTTATTGACAATGTGGTAAAGTATGACATCGATGCACTGTATAGGATTCATCATTGGCCAGAACGAAGAAGAATCTACTACAGAAGCTGCCAGGTACTCAAATCGAAGAAATAGGTGTACAGTGATGAACGGATCGTTTCTATAATGCATGTTACCCTGTCGTCTAAGTGGGACTATTCATTCCTGAAAACAATCAAATTCAAACGTCAAGACGAAGAGGAATATGATTTTTCTGAAGCAGATTTTCCGAGATTGTCGCTCAATGACATTGAAGACATGTATCTTGCCAAGGTACAAGGGCGAATGCGACACTTCTCAATGAACATCCAGCTCCAGTACATCAAATCATTGCTAATATTCGTCAGAAGCATCGTCATCCAGGAACGTGTTGAAGATCTTCAACTTGTCGTGGAATCATATCAAAAACGTGCTAATCTCACACCTCCAAAGCTATACATTCCCGATATCAACCATCTGCCTTAGTACACCATTCTTAAGAAACCAACATTCGGCGTAGTTTACCACAGTGAAGTTCACCGTAATTGCTTCATGGCATGCAAGGAGCTTTACAAATTTAGTGATCATACTTTGAAGAAGGTTCGGGATGGAATGGCTTATCGGTTAAAGGAGATTCATGAAGGCATAGGGTCGAAGAAAAGGTGGAATTCTAGGAAAGGAGGGATGCGAAGAAGTTCATTACCAGGATTGATGAAAGGTTGTTTCGTCGGGATCAGATGAGGACATTAGAGAGTTTCGTGGGTGGATGTCAAAGCATATCTCTAACAGGCTACCAATGTCCAGAACGAATTCCTGGTGTTATTGACGGACTTCCTGGTACTCCTTGATTTGTTTCTTTCATTATATATTTGGATGTGTGATCTATATTTGACTATGGCTTGTGCACACATAACAGTGCACAACCCGTACTTATAATGAAAGGACCCTATGGTACGCATCAGTGCCACAATCCTTATAAAAGGAGCGAAAGCTTCTTCCTTTTGAGTAAAACTAATCAAAACTTTCACTTTCAAAGTTTTGCTCAAAAGACCAAGTACTTCCCCTTATGATTTTCAAAACCTCAAAAGTTAATATCACTTGTTGAGAGGGAGTATTTGATTAAAACTTTGTTCACAAATTGTTCTTCATGGCAATCTTCCCACAAAACTCGAAATGGACATATTCGATATCAAAATTTCATCAAAAATAACATTTATATGCCATTTTTTAAGGGGATAAAAATTATGCGATAAGAAATATGTTGTGAATTGCTATTGAGTCGTCGTGCTAAAGACTTAACCAATGAATTGACGAGCTCTTAAATGTTAGTAACTCGAAAAGACTTTTCCAGGATGGGTAATAATTTCAAGCTAGTTCGCTAGTGATGTAAAGCGTGTCTATAAAGGACTTGTCCTAGTAGAATGTACCATTCGAGAAACTCTTGGTAGGCATGAACCTTGACGGGTAAAACCTCCTCTCCAAGGAGTGTTTACAACTTCAAGCTGACCTAGTCAGTGATGTGACCTAGTCAGGGAATGTCTATCTTGAGTTGATCAATTCAAAAGTGCGCGCTCTTTTCTCACCGTGCAAATTTCTGTCAAAATACTTAAGCACGTGTGGGGGGGGGGGAGTATTTCTGCAAAATAGAAAACTCTCACAGTGGTACTAAATGCTTTTATTCATAACCACTTTGAGAGATTTTCATGAAAATGGTTTACGGCAACATAGGTTAGTCATGGAGTTATAAGGTGACTAAGGTTAGGAATAACCGTCCTATGATCCACCAGAGCCGGAGGGATCTACCCAAGGATACCACCAATAGTTAGAATTTAGAAGTCCTTAGGTATGATTATAAAAAGGAGAAAATGAGAATCGGAGAAAGAAGGAGTTGAAGAATTAAAAAGAAAAGTAAAGAAAAGGGTGAAAAGAAATAGCCCTCCAGATTATTCAACTTAAGGCAGACACCGGGTTCAACTCATATGCTACTGGTTGTCACTTGATGACACCAGTATTGAAGATCAAAGTCATCATGGACCCAGTGACGCATGCACTAAACCTTCTTAGCCACTCAAGTTTCTCTCAACAGAAGCTTGTTTCATTCTCACAGGGAACCCTACGTAAACTATCGGCTTTCTCTTAGAGATTGTTGGTATTGAAGAAGGAGACCTTCTCCTTAGTCTGCGCTTAGGAAAACCAAAGCGCACTATTGAGTCTAGAGCCACGAGATTCATCAAAAGATCTCTTAGGTACACTTGACTTTTCATCACTTGTCGTTCAACAATAAGGACGCAAGTGATACATTCTAGAGTCCTTCACAGATCTTAGCAATATGTCGAGAACATTTATGAGGGGTTCACAACTGTGATCCTCAGTGATTGAATGGAAACTCCTGTCAAGGTCAACATCAAACGACCACGACAGCAGGTCACTTCGGTAACTCCTTATGGGTTACGCTTAGTGTTGTCTCAAACGGTCTACAGTCGTGGGGTGATGCTTCGGTGTACCTCAGCGACTCACCTAATCCGTAGATGTACTTTGGTATATCGTGTTAGCCTTCTTGAGGGCATCCGGTTTCAGGAACAGCCTTTGCTAGAATTAGAGACGTGCTTTCACATTATGTTGTTGACACTCTCGAAGTTCGAACTTGTAAGTGTTGGAAATCCCACTAAGGAGATTCCTTTCAAGAATCGAGTCCTGAATATGTGGGTCATTAGTTGAACTTGTTCAATATAATGCCAACTGTCCCTTACGGGATTCGGACGACTGATTCACCCGACCAAGGTGAATGGAATCAAGACATTCATTAGTAGAACAATTGTAGTAATCAATTCTTTATGAAAATATTAGAATGATCAATTGGTGTTCGTGATTGTACCAGAGATGCTGCTGCTGATGGATGCTCGCGGGAGGAAGAGATCGTGCTGATTCTCCACATGCTCATACCAACAACGTCACAAAAGTAGTTCTCTCAAAATCAAAGGCATCACAAAGTTATAATGATTCTTCACAAATCAAAGAATCTACAAAGTTATAAAGACTCAAGAACTACTTCACATCTGGAATTCACTGTCAAATGAGCGTGTGAGCATGTTGGAGAAAGACGTGGAGACGCTGGAGCAACGAAGCTGACCTGTAGCTGAAAACAACATACTATCACAACTACCACAAAGAACAAAGAATTAAAGAACAAAGGAATCAAGACGTCAAAAGCAGAATACTTCAAAAGAAACAAGATCCCTACAATGGGGAGATTGTTCGAATCAAGGCACTTCTTCTCACAAGAAAGAAGAATGTCAGAAGACATCAAAGCTACTATTACATCTGCACCAACAACTGTTTAAGATTACTTAAGATATCAATAACTAACACTTAGGGGGAGATTGTTGGAATCACTCCTAAACCATTTCTCATGTGTTAGTAATCAACATGTAATAGTTAGCTTAATTAAGGCTTTTATGTTAGTAATTAAGGCTAGGCTCATGTAGAAAGCCCATGAGCCTATGCAAAATCCCAATAAGGAAAGGAAGGGACTAGATGTGTTGCCCTAGCTCCCTTCCCCTATAAATAGTCTTGTAACTCTCATTTGAGAGTTGGTTGTTCATTTTATCACATATCATTTACGCGTAACATTTCATATTCATTCGTGTGTGTGTGTTAAGTGTTCATCCGATCTTTCTCTTCTATATTTCTTCATATTGATGCTTGTGTTGCAAACATGGGAACCTAACAGTTGAGGTTGGAGATTGTTTTTGCAGGAAGTTGTTGATGTTTCTGCTCAGATGCCTCTTCATCACTGTGATGATTTAAGAAGTTGTCATGAAGAGAAATTCTTAAGGGTTTTAACAGTGAAATAAGATGAGTGTTCTGGATGTGTGTCATTTCTTCAAATTAGAGTCCTTCAACAGGCTCTGATACCACTTGTAGGTCCAAAAATTTATGGATCTGAGTAGCCTTGAATGACTAATAGTAAACTTGAATAAATTCAATTTACTATATGAAGAACTCTTTTTAATTGCTTACTGTGTTAATGCAGAATCTTAACATACAAGTATGAAGAACACAAGAATTACTAACTTCGTAAATTCTATTAACTTGCTCAAACATTAATGCTCACTTAAACGTACGTTAACCTAACACTTTAGAGATCCTTTTATACACCAAGGAAACCGTAATTTACTAACAAACTTGCAGAAGGGTAAATATATCTTCTCCTAAGATATCTCTACACATTCATATCTATTCCTAATATAACTCTAACAACTATTCTGTTTTGAACATAAACAGACTTAACCAACGACACTTTGTTCTGCTAGACTTAACATCTTTAGTACTGGCAAACTTAACTAAAACAGACTTAAGTCTGATCTACCAGACTTAACTATCACTGCTACCAGACTTAACTATTACAAAATATAATTCCCAACAGCACAAGTGGAGGGGGAGTATTTCTGAAAATACAAAACTCTTAAGTGTTACAAACATGTTTTCATTCATAAACACTTTGAGAGATTTTCATGAAAATGGTTTTATGGTAACATAGGATAGTCATGGAGTTATAAGGTGACTAAGTTTTGGAATAAACGTCCTATGATCTGCTAGAGCCAGAGGGATCTATCCAAGGACACCACCAATAGTTAGTATTTAGAAGTCCTTAGGTATGACTGAAAAAGAATAAAATGAGAATCGGAGAAAGAAGGAGTTGAAGAATTAAAAAGAAAAGTTAAAGAAAATGGTGAAAAAAAATAGCCCTCCAAATTATTCAACTTAGGGCAGACACCGGGTTCAATTCATATGGTACTGGTTGTCACAAGAATGCACCGGTATTGAAGAAAAAGCCATCATGGACCCAGTGACGCAATGCACTAAACCTTCTTAACCACTCAAGTTCTCTCAAAAGAGCTTGTTTCATTCTCACAGGGAACCCTGCTTAATCTATCAACTTTCTCTTAGAGATTGTTGGTATTGAAGAAGGAGACCCACTCCCTAGTCTTCGCTTAGGAAAACCAAAGCGCACTATTGAGTCTAGAGCCACGAGATTCATCAAAAGATCTCTTAGGAACAATTGACTTTTCATCACTTGTAGTTCAACAATAATAATGTAAGTGAAATATTCTAGTGTCCTTCACAGATCCTAGCGATTTGCCGAGAAAATTTATGAGAGGATTCACAATTGTGATCCTCAGTGATTGAATGGAAACTCCTGCCAGGGTCAACATCAAACAGCCCTGACAACAGGTCATTTGGTAATTCCTTGTGGGTTACGCTTAGCGTTCGCGATGGTTTCAAACGGTCTACAGTCGTGGAGTGATACTTCGGTATACTCCAGCGACTCACAACGACAGAGTAACGATATTGAGTACGGGGACATGCCAATGACCATCCGATTTAAGATTCGTCTAAGACCGTGCCAGCGAATTCGGATATGCATGTACAAAATATCCAAACTCTTACGTCGGGAACTTTATTGCTAACTGTCTACATACAGGATTGGAGATCCGAAGTTCCAGAAGAGATCGTGCCATTCTCCACATGCTCATACCAACGACATCATAAATGAAGTTCTCTCAAAATCAAAGGAAACTCAAAAGTCAAAATGATTCTTCTTCAAAGCCAAAGAATCTACAAAGTTTAAAGACTTGAGAACTACATCACATATGAAATCCAAAGTCAAAAGACGTGCGAGCATGGTGGAGAAATACGTGGAGACACTTGAACGACAAAGCTGACCAATGGCAGACAACAACATACTATCACTACATCCAAAAAAGAACAAAGAACAAAGAATACAATGACGTCAAAGCTGAAAATTTCAAAAGAAACAAGATCCCGAACAAGGGGAGATTGTTGGAACCTAAAGCATCTCTACTCACAAGAAAGAAGAATGCTAGAAGACGTCAAGCAACTCTATTACTTCATTGCTAACACTTAGGGGGAGATTGTTGGAATCACTCCTAAATAGTATTATCAAGTGCTAGTTAATTCATTGTAACAGGCTGCATATTTATGGCTTTTATGTTTGTAATTAAGTGCTAGGCTTATGTAGAAAGCCCATGAGCATATGAAAAGGCCCAAAAGGCCAAGGAAGGGACTAGATATGTTGCCCTAGCTCCCTTCCCCTATAAATACATTGTAACCTCTCCTTGGAGAGATGTTTTTCACTTTATACATTACACATAACCTTTCTATATATTCATACGTGTGTTTGTGTTTGTGTTCAACCGTCCCCTTCTTTTTCTCATTTCTATCATCTACATACTTGTGCTCATTTATGGTGACCAAACAATAAGGCGCTGGTCTACGAAACCAGAGATTTTGGGTTTAATCCCTAGCAGAGTCGATTTTTTTAAAGGACTTCTTTCAAGACATATGCAACGGACGTCTCACGTGTCTTTTGCCAAAATCTATATATTTATTTTGCGACTTGATGCTTGTAAATTTTAGTTAATTTTAATTATGTTTTGGTCATATTTACTTTAGTTAATTAAAATTGACATTTACAAAGTTTTAGTTGCTCACGTGTTGCGATTGAGCTAAAATAATTTTGTGCCATAATTTATAAAAATTTGATTCATTTGATTTTTGGTTTCTTTTATGTTTATTAAACCAAACTCAGTTGAGTATATGTGGAAATAACCTTAATAATATACATAAATGTTGCAAAACCATAACACTAAGATTAAATAGTTTAATAATAGTAGAAGGGATAATTGATTGTAAATGTGTCAAAATTGTCATTTTTTACTATGTTGCTTAACATTCTTTATTTTTTCCTATTAAATATGCAGATGTTGCTAATTATCCTATTGTGCGTGCTAAATGACTTGATTAAGTAAAAGTAATGATGTGACATGGTTAATCACTTTTACTTAACACACAATAGGATAATTAACATCTTTTGCACATTCAATAGGAAAAAGTGACAACTTAGATACATTTACAAAAAACTCAGTTATGTTGGAGCTAAGACAATTCAGTTATGGGGTCCGGTATCCAAACTGAGTTTCTTTATTACATTTTATTTCCCCTAATATGGACCTGTTTATGTCAGATTGGTTGTGTTTAAAAGTTCTGAGTGGTGAAATGTTGTAGGGGTGGCTCACTTGTAGAAACCTCCAGAGATGTTATCTGAAAACATGACCGAAGGTTGGTGGTCACATGCTTAAATATATACAAGTAGTTTTAATTTGCTTGACGAATTTCTTTTTCCTTCGGAACTGATCATCACGTTTCTATTTGCTTGATGAATTTATTTTTCCTTCGATCTTCCAACTCTTTAAACACTTCCATCTGAAAGTATATGTTATTCATCTTATACCATTTTACATTATTGGTTTGTCATAATGTGTGAGAAGAAATGATGAAGTGATTGCGAGTCTCGTTTTTTGGAAATATGAGGAGAAATGAGATGGGAGCGGGTCCTATCTAAGTTTTTTGATAGCGTATCAATATTAATGGTGCAAGAAAAATAATTATACGCCAAAGTCAAGCCCGTTAGAAAGCACGGTTACATTCTCAGGCTACACCTAGTGTGAGGAGACCTCTCAGGCATGTGCAAGACACACATGAAACAACTGTCTCCCAACTTTGCTAACGGTCAAGACATACTCTATGACACATGACAATGCGAGACACATTGTCAAGAATAGAGAAGGCGGCTACGACCTGGTACAAACCAAAGAAAGCACACTATATGTCTTTCTTGTCTTCACCACGGATGAACAAACCAATGATATCGATTCACTCGAATTCTCTCTACACACTTTCGTACGATCTCACATAGTAAAACACACATTTAAATGGTTTGTTTTAGTGTTACCCAAACTCTTGATTTGCTAACGTATTCTTGGGTCCTTACCATACAATACGGGAACGCGAACAACACAGCCATCTACCCATCTCTAATTACGTTTTACTTCACATACGCAAACATGGCGCCAATTTGGTTATTATAACTGAATATTTGGGAGCTTTTACATGATGGAACTGATCCACAGATACGAATATGGGATTCCCATGTAAGAAAATATTTTGTAGCGTCTTGCATTCTTTCAAGGGTTAATTGTTTGTAAATGTATTCAAGTTGTTACTTTGTCCTATTAAATGTGCAAAACTTGTTAATTATCCTTTTGTGTGTTAAGTAAAATTTGATTAATTTTGTCACGTCATCATTTTTACTTAATCAAGCCATTTAGTACACACAATAGGATAATTAGCAAGTTCTGTTCATTTAATAAGAAAAAATAAAGAATGTTACGCAACATAGTAAAAAGTGACAACTTAGATACATTTACAATCAATTATCCCATAGTAGAATGATAAATAATAATAATGTGAGATGTACCATTTCAGCGATTCTAAAGAAGAGAGTGAACAAGTTAAAGGTAATGGCGATAACTCAAACAATAGTTTTGTGAGTTAAAGTACCACATTTTATAGTGAATTGAGTGGGTCTTGTTAAATTTGTTGGATCTGTTGACAACCTCGACATGAAATTGAAATCAAGTTTAGTAACCAATCTCAGTTGAGTATATATGAAAATAACCGTAGTAAATATGTGTAAATGTTACACCGTAGTACATATGGGATAGGTGTGGTTAAAGTACCACATTTTATAATAAATTGAGCGGGTTTTGTTAAATGTTTTAGACCTGCTGACAGCCCTAGACATGAACTCGAAATCAAGTTTAGTAAACCAAACTTAGGGGTTGTTTATTTTTTTTCCTTAGTTAAGGGTTCAGTAGGTCCCACGTATGTTAATGCCTCTTGTTGGGGAGGGTCTCAATTTTTATCCCTTGTGGATATAGATGGAATAAGGGATTTTTATGGGCCTCACTTAAAAAAGTAATAATATTAAATGGCAAGTGGGTCCAATCCCTTCACTAAAGAAAAAAAGAAACCCCCCCCCTCAGTTGAGTATATATGGAAATAACCATGGTAAATATGTGTAAATGTTAAAAAATGATTACACTACGATTAAACAATTTAATAATAGTAAAATGATAAATAACGAGTGAGAGGTTCCCGCCGCGATGCGGCGGGGGTGTTTGCAGTTTTTTTTAATCATCTGTCAGAAGTAGTCGTTCAAACCCGCCTTGATACCTCAGTCTTGATGTCTACTTTTTGGCCATATTACATCATATTTCTCCTGAAAAGAAAAGAATAAAAAAGAGGTTAGCTAAAGTGAATCAGCTACAAACTCATCTGTATAGCTAAAAATTATTTATAAATAACTTGAAACAAAGGGGTAACTCACTTCAAAATGTGCCTAACTGATGACAGAGCGCATGACGGAAACTATATTGATCTTCTTTGTGAATTCCTTGATGCCAAACAATCATTTCGGTTGCTTGAGTGCGATAACAACTGCAGTTGCTCCCATGAATATGACAGCAGCAACTCGACTGCATAAATAAGCTGCTGTAGGATCATACATATTTATGTTGTTTAATGATTCGGGTGGTATAGGATGGTGATGATACATGAATGCCATGTTTAGAGAGATGAAGAGAGTATAGAGGGAGTTTAAAACAAAAAGAAGAAAGGTTAGATTAAGAGCTCCACCCCTTCCAAGGATGGAAGGGGTATTTATAGTTACAACTAATACGTCCTCCTGTCTGACTGTGGATCAAGCATACAGTGGGTAAAGACCCGTCCTTCCTCCACGGTGTTACTCTAAACTAATCTACGCTACTAACTAACTAATTAACTACTAAATAACGTAAATAACGATATGTCTACGAGCTAACATATGCTAGACTATAATTGGGGTGACCGACACTTCCTTATGGAATTTCCAATTCCTAACAATCTCCCCCTAAGGGAGGTCACCCCATGATTTACATTTTAAATCCTAGCATTCTTTCTTTGTCTTCTGTTCCGAGCTCGTAGACTTCAATTCTTCAATTTCCGCATTTTTTGTGCTTGAGCAGTGACTCTTCAAAGTCCGCATATTTTGTACTTTCAGTGGAAGTCTTTGAACTGATCCACATCTTTGATGATCTTCGAGCTTTCATTGAGATCATCAGCCACAGTAAATCTCTAGATCACCCTTTGTTGTGTTCCCTTCATGTGATGTTGTGACTATTAGACCGACATGCTCATACTTTCTGGATCATGACATCTTTTCATCAGAGTAGCGGAAGCATCTTTGTATGTCTTTGATTGTCATGATTTTCTTCAATTATATTGGTGTAAGCTATGAGCATGCGGTTGTGAATTGACTTCTCAATAACGATCACCGCAACCATCAATGTTCCGCAAGCAACAGTTAGCACTAAAACACACGAAAGTGTCTTTGTTCACTTTCGTTGAATATTGTTGCAAGAACCACGTTCCCGTTGATCGGATTATGAATAATGCACTTTTTGTGATTAGGTAGAGTTCAAAGAATCTCCTTGACGGGTTTCGCAAGTTGTTCTAGCCGTTCTCAAACGGAGCCCCCAAAGAAGACAACACGGTGAGTGAACCAAAGAAATTGAAATTTACTGATTGATAGAAAAATTGATTTAAAAACAATCGCGTATTGCTTAGAAGAAAGAGTTTTGCAATACGACGAAGGTTTTATAAGAAAGATCAACTTTCAATCAAAAATACCTTTTGTATTTGAAAGAGAATACACATTCGATGTGCTAGAGAAAAGAAGAGATTTCCACATCGAATGGTTTTTCCAAAAGTATTTTTTCAATCAGAGATACTTTTTGTGTTTTGAAAACATGAATACACATTCGATGTGCTAGAGAAAAAAGGATTTGCACATCGAACGGTTTTTCCAAAAGTATTCATCAATTCATTTCCTGGACCAAGGTTGATTCAAGAATGAATCGCCCCATCGTTTCTATCCAGTTGTCACAAGCTTGATCTTTTGGAAAGATCTCACATGTCACCTACCAAGAGCTTGCTTGATATTGGCTCTAGAAGGATTTCCATCTTCATCGTGAATATCTAACATATCACTCGGATGTTCTGGCAATACCACAAGGATAATGCGTAGGACTCTCAATATATACTTACTTTCCACATTGTGTGAAACAGCAAGTCTTCATTAATTTTGTGTCCTAATGAGATATTGTGGATGATCTCTTGGCTCTAGACTCAATTGTGCACATTTGGTTTCCTATGCCGGAGACTAGGGATAGGGTCTCCTTCTTCAATATCAACAATCTCTAAGAGAAAGTTGATAGATTATGTAGGTTCCCTGTGAGAATAAAACAAGCCCTTTTAAGAGGAACTTGAGTAGCTTGGGAAGTTAGGTGCAGTGCGTCACTGGGTCCATGACGTCTTGTCTTCAATACCAGTGTTACCTTAGTAGACACCAGTAGCATATGTATTAAACCCGGTTTTTGCCCTAAGGTTGAATTAATTTCTTTTCACCCTTTTTTTCATTTCATTTCTTTTTCATTCTTCAACCCCTTCAGTGCTTACCGAGACTTCATTACTAGAACCTTGTTGGGTTTGTTCCAATTCTAGCTCTATCTCAGTCCGCACTCTTCCCATATTCTCATTTTCCTCCTTTTTTCATCATACCTAAGGACTTCTACACTATCTAGTGGATTGTCCCTGGGTAGATCCCTCCGGTTCTGGCTGGATCGTGGGAACAAATATCTAACCTAACCATCCTTATAACACCATGCATAAAGTAAATTGGTCGGCCTTTTGGTATTGTTCTTTCCTTCATGAAACCAATTGAAAAATCATTTGGAAAATCAATCAAGGTACTTGTGATATAAAATCAAAACATTTTGTACCTTAATTGTTTTTGATCATTTAGGAATGCTCCCCCTCAACATGTGCTTATGTATTGAAATAGTTTCGCACATGGAGGCAAGAGGACTTTGAAATCTTTTCTTGATCACAATTTCCATAGAAAAAGCCATTTGATTTTTTGGTAAATTCTCCCCCTCAATACGCGCGTTGGTTATTTGAAATCATTTAACACATAGAGGAAGGAGTTCAATGAAGTACTTTCACGATCACACTGCCATATAGAAAACCATTAGAAAATCAATCAAGGTACTTTATGTTGAAACACATAAATCTTTGTACCTTGAAAGTTTATTTTCTTTTGAAATGCTCCCCCTCAATATGTGCTTCGAGATTCGAAAGCGTTTAGCACATATGGGACAGCAGCCTGCACTTTGATTCAAAAGATCACTTGTTATCAGATTTCAAATTTAAATCACATTTTCTCCCCCGATCAAAAATATCAAATCCTTTGAGATTTTGGATCCCAAGTGATTTAAATAGGTTTAGAAAACATGGCAGAAAACATTACTGGTTTAAATTCTCTTCTGGTTTTTTGTTAAATGCTCCTCCTCAATCATGTGCATCATGTAATTGAAATCGTTTGCCACATGAAGGAATGAGTGCTTTTGAAACAATTACCCTTTAAACAGATTTGAGATTTAAATCACGATCTCTCCCCCGATCAAAAATTTCAAACCTTTTGAGATTTGTGATCCCAATTGATTTAAATCATTTAAAATATTTTGGGGAAAGACGTGGCATGATTTAATTTTGAAATTAACTGATAAGGATCAATTTTAGACATTAAAGATTGTTAGTGTCAGGTATGATGATTTTAAGAGATCTTTAGGTAAAATAAAACAATTTCACAATCAAACAAGAACAGAAAAAAAATTCATTTTGAAAGATCTTTGAGTTTTCAAGACAGTCATACCATGACATAAAATTAAATCTTTAGATCACCACTTATTTTGTACAAACAGACTTGATAGATGAAATATCGTTTGAAAATATTTAGTTTGAAATCACTCTCCCGCTCAATCCATGACCGTAATCGTGATTGAGTGACTTGTATTTTAAACAAAATGAAGTCCAGTTGATTTCCATAATTTAAGCCCAACTTATTTTCAAAACAATATTTTTCAATTTTTTTAAAAACAATATTTTCAAAATTGTTTTAAGAAATATGGTATCATCCACTACTTTTTCCTGCACAAATATACGTTAGGTGGTTAAGAATAATAAGCTTCATCGTTGTTGTTTGAAGGTCGGAAGAAAAACAATGCGATTAGGACCTCGACGTTGCATTTGTCAAGTGCCAACTTTCCAGAGGTCCATAAGCTCCGCTTCTTCTTTTGTCTACACCAAAAATAGTTGCCCTTTCCATTCGGCATCCAATCATCTTCTTTGTGGGATGGATCGAACGATTCTTATAAACCATGATATCGCATCACGTTAGTCAACACTAAACGATATATGGTGGTCGCAAACCCACAATGAAGACTAATAAAAGTCAATCTAACATATCAATAAGTTTATATAAGGCATGAGATTTATGTGTTCATCAAACTCTAATCATCTAATCCTAATAATCATATCCTAAACTCCTAGTCCTTCAACATAGGCAAACATATTTTTCAGTTAAGTATGTAGGATGATTATATAAGCTCGTTAGATGATATAGATTTGAAAACATTCTCCCCCTCAATCAATGACTCATTTCATAAAAGGTTTTAACCATGCTGTCATTGATTGGGTTTTGCAAATTTATGAATATTCTGATACTGATTGATTAACAAGCAACTCATTTTCCCACCATTTTGTTAAAACGAATATTTTTCTGAAGAATTTTAGAAGGAAAAATATTTGAGTAGAGTCCAGCAACATACTTTCTCATTTGATTCAGATAAGTGCAAATTTTGTGAAAATCGTTAAATAGCACTTTCCTTCTTGAAAACGGTTGCTATGAAATAATAGCAAACCATGGTTTTTCAATTCTGCCTCAAGTAATCTTCAAGCCATATTTAGAAACATGTTTTGAAAAGAATATTTACACCTCCTGCTCGAACTTCATCTATGGTCCCGTGCCATTATTGAATGACATTTCTAAGACCGTAAATGTTATCGATACCAGAAGACATGTCTTGAAAAAATAATATTTTTGGTATTTTCATATTTTTCAAATTTTTATGGATTTTTTGTTGATTTTATATTTTTCTATTTTGTTTTGCTGGTTTTATATTTTTGTATTTGGTTTTAGATAAATATTTACAAAGATAGAGTAGATGATATAGTTTAAGAAGATGATGATACGAGTACCGAGATAAGGATATCGAACAGCTTCGTTGTAGAAGGTAAACATCGTCATCTCTTAAACATCCACCACCAAAGCATTCGAGGCTCTTGAAAAGAAGAGATTGAGCCTTTAAAGATGCGAGACTTTAGCAGCTTCCCCCCAAACCGAAAATCCTTTTGTTGAGCAGATTCGAAGCTCTATTTCAAGCTTGCCATAGCCAGGTGCACAAAGAAGCACACCATTATCATCGATCTTGCTCGCTCTTTAAGAATAATCATCGTGATTCTTCGTTCGAGGTTATATCATCCAATAGAACAGCAACGTATCATCCCACGCTTGAAAGATTCTTCTCAAATTTCTTTTACACTTGTTAGGTCACTAGTTTTACAACACAAGCTTATAGAGAAAGAGATGAAGGCGATTGAACAAGTATCAAACACACACACAAACAATATATAAACAAGGTTATACCATGGTGAGAATGAAGAGAAAAGAAACTTGAACAATCAATCTTCATGAAGGTGTTTGACCAGAAGAGGTGCTTGCCTGGGAAGCTAGGGCAACCTCCTAGTTCCCTTCCTATCCTTATTGAGCTTGGGTCAAGCTTATAGGCCTTCTACGCCAGCTTGACCTTCGCGCAAACATAAAAGACCATAAAGCTACCTATTACATGAAATATAAATACTTGAAATCTGTTTAGAGTGATTCCAGCAATCTCCCTGGTGCTATGCCTATGAATGAAAAACGGTGGCGTTGATGTAATGTAGCTTGACGCTCCTCGACATTCTTCTGTGGAAAGAATTGCCCGGATCAACAATCTCCCCAAGTAGAGAGATAGTTTATCTTTTTGACGCTATGCTTTGACGCCATCTTTAACTTTGTTCTTTGATCATTGTTCTTTGTGATGAAAGTGATAGTATGTTGTTGTCTCAGACGGTTCCGCCTCGCTTCGCTTGCTCCAAAGGTTTCCACGCTATTCTTCAACATGCTCACACGCTTCTTTGACGCTGGAATTCAATACTGATGAAGTTCTTTAAGTTTTTAACTTTGTAGATTCTTTGGTTGACGAAGAATCATTCTGACGGTTGTGTTGCTTTTGAATAGAACTTCCATTAGTGATGATGTTGGCGTAAGCATGAGAAGAATCGAAGACGATCATCCCGGCCCGGAGCTTCCATAAGAAGAAAACATTTCAAACGGTTAGTAATAAGCGCTTCTCGGCACTTACAAGTTTGAACTTCGAGAGTGTTAACAGGATAGTGTGAAAACACAACTCTAATTCTTACAAAGGCCGTTCCTGAACTGGAGTTCTACAAGTGAGATAACGGCGTACCGGCACATCTACAGCCAGATGAGTCGCCAGGTACACCGAGCATCACCACACTGAACAGACCGTTGAGACACACTCGTAATCACCTGTGAGTTACCGGGCGCACTACCGGCTGTGGCTGTTTGATGTTGACTGGTGGAGTTTCCATTCAATCACCGAGGATCACAGATGTGAACCTCTCATAAATGTTCTA
The DNA here is from genome assembly GCA_910596185.1 of Chrysanthemum makinoi. Taxonomy (NCBI): domain Eukaryota; kingdom Viridiplantae; phylum Streptophyta; class Magnoliopsida; order Asterales; family Asteraceae; genus Chrysanthemum; species Chrysanthemum makinoi. The sequence continues at coordinate 201,826,367 of OU343221.1, forward strand.
TACATTGCTAAGATCTGTGAAGGACTCGATATGAACCAATCGATGATCTTATTAGTTGATCATCAAGTGATTAAATGTCAAGTGTTCCTAAGAGATCTTTTGATGAATCTCGTGGCTCTAGACTCAATAGTGCGCTTTTGGTTTTCCTGAGCGGAGACTAGGGAGAGGGTCTCCTCTTCAATACCAAGAATCTTTAGGAGAAAGCCATAGTTTACGTAGGGTTCCCCGTGAGAATGAAACAAGCTTCTGTTGAGAGAAACTTGAGTGGATAAGAAGGTTTAGTGCATGCTTCACTGGGTCCATGACGACTTTAATCTTCATACCTAAGGCCACTAAGTGACAACCAAGAGTATATGAATTGAACCCGGGTTCCTAAGTTGAATAACTGAGGGCTATTTCTTTTCACCCTTTTCTTTGCATTTCTTTTTAATTCTTCAACTCCTTCTTTCTCCAATTCTCATTTCTCCTTTTACAATCATGCCTAAGGACTTCTAACACTAACTAATGGTAGTGTCCTTGGGTAGATCCCTCCGGCTCTCGCGGATCATAGGACGGTTATTCCTAACCTTAGTCACCTTATAACTCCATGACTAACCTATATTTGCCATTAAAACCATCAGATGAAAAAATATCTCTCAAAGGGTTTGTTAATGAAAAACATGTTTGAACCATTGCAGAGATATGTTTTGCATAAATACCCTCCACATGTGCTCAAATTAACGTTAATGCACAATGGAGGAAAGAGCGCGACCTTTGAATTGATTCAATCAAGAGATAGACAATCCCCCGCTGAGACACTAAGTATTGCATAGTTAAAGAGTTACATTGTCAGCTTTTAGGTGACAACTAGCTCTAATAACTACCTTGAGGTGTAGACAAACCTTGGAAGGTTGTCAAACCCGCCGTGAGTTCATGTCTATCAAAAGTTTCTCGAATGGTACTTTCTACTCGACAAGTCCTTTGAGACACGCTTTACATTACTAGCTTAACTAGCTTGAAATTATTACCCGCCCAGACAAGTCTTTCGAAGTTACTAACAGTTAAGTATCAATTGTTGGTTAAGTCCGAGGTACACAGATTCATTTGCATTTTGTACAACATATTTCTTATCACACAATTTTCTCCTCCTAAAAAATGGCATATTAAAGTGTTATTTTTGAACAGTTGAGAATAAATATGACCATTTCGAAATGTTAAGGAAGAATGACCACGTGAACAATTTGTGAACAAAGTTTCAAATACTCCCCTCAACAAGTGATATAAACGGTTGAGGTTTTGAAAGTCTTATGGGAAAGTACTTGTTCTTTTGAGCAAAACCTTGAAAATGAAAGGTTTGATAGGTTTTACTCAAAAGTAAGAAGCTTTCGCTCCTTATCTAAGGATTGTGGCAATCGGCGCACCACGTGGTCCTTTCTTGACAATTACGGTTGTACACGTAATGTGTGCACAAGCCATTAACATATTATATCATACAACAAAATTATGAAGAAACAATTCAAGGGGTACCTGAAGTGCAAGTGATTCCCTGTGAGTGACAGTATGCTGGAAAGCTTCCGGTGATGTTTCTCCCGGTCCAACCACCAACATAGCTCTCCATCAACTCATCCCGCCCTCAACCGCTCATCAATCATGGTGATGATCCTTCTCACATCCCTCCTTTCCCGAGAATTCCAAACGCATTTGAGATCCCACTTTCAGGCGATATCCTTCAACCTCAGATGCTAATCCGTCCCTAACCAATTTCAAAGTATGATCCCCCCTCTGAAGATCACTACACGCCATTAAGCGCTTTTGAAGTTCACTGCGGAAACAACTCCGAAAAGGTTTGCTGATGAGCCGATATTGAGGTAGCTGATTTGATTGAAAGAAGCATTGGAGGAGTGAGGTTGACACGCCACCGATAAGATTCAACAGCCATCCGATATCTTCAACACGCTCTTTGATCACAATGCGCCTAATGAAGATGAGAACTGACTTGATAAACGCTGAACTTCACGAGAATTGTCTCATACGCACCCTCGTACCTTGGCAAGGTACATGTCTTCGATGTCGCTTGAGGGACAAGTTCTCAAAGTCACCCCTGAGAATCCATAGTCCTGTTTCATCTTGTCGCTTGACTATGATATTCTTTAAGAATGAATAGTCCCACTTAGACTTGAGATCAATGTTTATGATGGCCACGATGTCCTTAGAACTATACACTGCATGTTGAGACTTCCAACTGCAGCTTCTCAGAGTAGATTCTTCGCTGCTCGTGCCAATGATGAATCCCATACAATGCATCTTGGTCGTGATGCTTGCACGCTGTCGAAAACAAGTGATTTGCACCGCTCGATAGCTATGCGCTTTGAGTAAATAGCTGCTGGGAATGGAAGAGTCAATGATGTAGCGTATTTTCGCGAACCATCGCTTCCATGTAAGAGAAAATCCGTGTCTCTCGTAAAGAAGTATCGAAGGGAATCCGTGGTTCGGGTCTGCTGGCCAATGGTCATAGAGGTTTGGTCCAATCGGTGTAGTATGGAGGGTTGTCCCTTTGTGTGAAGTCAATGTTTGCTTCTGGATTGAGCCAATCCATGTCGTTAGACATAGCTGAAAGCGATGTTTTCAAGATGATATTCGACCTCGCATAACCTGGCCTTTAAGAAGTTGGAATGCTTCATTCTTGATTCGCCTTAATCGCATTTCCACTTTCTTCACATGGAACTTTTCTTGCAAGAGTTTTATGCGTCTCCAATGTAGAACCATCTACCAATTCTTGACCTTCATCAGGGTAGGGAGTTTGATTGACAAGTGTGGAGATCCATTCAAACTCTTCTGCTTATCACATCTAGCCATGAGACAACTCCAGTCAAGTCGCCTTCTTCTTCTTTTGGAAGGCCTTGATG